>BPVZ01000115.1:572949-598950 GCA_020521535.1 Rubroshorea leprosula
TTAAATGACAAAATAAAAATAATTAAATAAGAGACCATTTTTAAATCAAAAGCTTTATCTTTTTTTTTTAATAATAAACATTGCACAGTTGGATATTACCGTGCCATACTTTTCTGGCTGGGAAAATTAACGTACTTTCTTTTGGTACACCTAAGGAACTATACCGCTTGTTCAACAGTGCAAGAGAAAAATTTTGAATTTGTTATTGAAACCAAATTATTATTATTATAAAAATTTATGTATACATAGATTTTATATATTATATTTATAAAATTTTTAATTTTTAATTTTTTTATTTTTAATAATTAAACTTTATTATGATTTTTATATAAAAAATCATTATCATTAATAAAATAATAAAAGATAAATAAATTTTAAAAATTAAAAATTAAAACATAAATAATTAAACTTTTATATAAATATAATCTATAAAACTAATATACAAATATATCCCCACTCTTATTATTACTAAGAATTTTCTATCTTGTAAAGGGTATACAGTATACTCAATTACTCACCCAATAAAGTAGTATCTTCAATTAAATAACTTGGGTTTTAACGAGGGGTTTTCTATTTCTCTCAGTATTCCTACCATAGCCCTATTAATATTATTATTTTAAACAATTACAACTTTGAAAGTGAGGATTCCAAACTTAATTCTTAGGTTGAGGGTACATTTACAATAAAATTTAAAACTATCATATTAAGAGGGCCAAGTGCTAATTGCCTGTTTCTTTGAAAATTGTTTAAAGTATATAATGAATAGATATTTATCATTTCACATAATATTAAGATTATTATCATTATTTTTTTTGAACATGAGGAATTATGAGTGCATGAAAATTTTTTTAAGTAATTAATGAATTTTTTTAAGTAATTAATAAAAATTAAATTTTTTATTAATTAAATTTAAAATTTTAAATTTAAAAACGAACCATTAAATTTAAAGATTAGTTTAACGTAAAATTATTATTTAAACACGTGAAAATTGAGAAAATTGAGGAGAAAGTGAGAAATATGACAACTGTAGTATGGTGATGGGCCAAGTATCCAAAAGCAAACGCGTCTTTCTTTTATTATCGATCATAATATCATATCAAGTCAAAGTCATAACCAATCCCTGTTGTCCATATACGACCCCACTGAAAAATGGACCCTCTAATGTATAAAAAGTCTATATATAGTCTGATCCAAAAGCATATTTCCTCCACAAACACCCATTCTAACTCCTATCTTTTTCTACAAAAATGATTTCTCTGAAGATGGGAAAAGGTTTCCTCATCCTTGTCCTAGCCGGAATTCTTGCAGGAGCCATGCCAAGTACGGTATTGGCTCAAAATTGTGGTTGCGCAGAAGGCCTCTGCTGCAGTAAATGGGGATACTGTGGCACAGGGGATGACTATTGCGGAACCGGCTGCCAGCAGGGCCCTTGCAACGCAGCACCGACACCTAACGATGTTTCGGTCCCTGATGTAGTTACCCCAGAATTCTTCAATGGGATTTTGAATCAAGCAGATGCCAGCTGCGCAGGGAAGAACTTCTACTCCAGGGACGCATTTCTTGAAGCTCTGAATTCCTATTCTCAGTTTGGAAGGACTGGTTCCACCGATGATTCTAAACGGGAGATTGCAGCTTTCTTCGCCCATGTAACTCATGAAACTGGACGTAAGATTTCTCTCCCATTCAACAAGATCTTTATTTTCAATCTAGAAATTTTTATTTAGTTTTGGAAAATGAGAAATTTTTGTACTTGTGGGTGTGCAGATTTTTGCTACATAGAAGAGATAGATGGAGCCTCTAAGGACTATTGTGATGAGAGCAACACACAGTATCCATGCAACCCTAACAAGGGTTACTATGGTCGGGGACCGATCCAACTATCATGGAACTTCAACTACGGGCCTGCAGGGAATAGCATCGGGTTCGACGGGTTGAACTCACCCGAAACAGTGGCCACAGACCCCGTCATCTCATTCAAGACTGCCCTGTGGTATTGGGTGAACAATGTTGAACCAGTGTTGGGGCAAGGGTTTGGTGCGACCATCCGAGCCATTAATGGTGCATTGGAGTGCGACGGTGGAAACGCTGCGACTGTTCAGGCTAGGGTTAGCTACTACACTCAGTACTGCAGTCAGCTTGGTGTTTCTACTGGAGATAATCTCACCTGCTAGTTTTTGAATTTTACTGATGGATTTACTCTTATTTTTCTATTGTGGTTTCTGATCAATTGGGTTTGAAGGAATAAATTATTGCTATATGTGACAACGCTTTCCATTATATCATACTCTTAATTGGTAATTAATTTGATGCTTTCATTTACAGTGGAGATTAATTATTAATTCAGGGTAATGATCGCTTTAATTGTAAATTAAGAAATAATATATTAACCCTTTAAACCGGCATACCCCACCGTACACCCCCCAATTCTCCTAATAAAATACATTGAAATGTCGGGATACTCTTATCCTTAACTTTTCTGACGCAACATGTTGACACTATATCTCTCATAGGGGAGGTTTTTTTTTTTTTTTTCGTTTTTGCCATTGCATTCTTATCTCCGAGAGTCTTTGTACTTCACTTTGTCCAATATTATTGTTGGACTTTTAGGTTGTTAAAAAGTCTCAAGAAAAAAGAAAAAGAAGAAGAAGAAGGAAAAAGTATTAAAATTCAATTTGCAGATCTGTTCCGCTATCATCTCCTCCGGTATTTCTGTTCCTTCAATTTCCTTCTCCAGCGTCTTGAGCCTCCACAAGATCAACCCAAGATGACGATGATGATGATGCAAGTTCACTCTCATCAAATTAATTTTGATCTATTGAAGTTGTATTTTACGCAAAATCCAAGGCATTAATTAAGGATTTCACAAGATCATTAATTTTCAAATCTCATTTCTCCTCCAAACATAAAACAGAGAACAAATTTAACAAAATCCAAGTCCATTACTCTTAAACCAAAGAATTTTCAACTTGATTCAAATCATAATACTCACAAATCAAGCTAAGAAATCAAAAAAAGATAATCCACACTAGCACAAAAATAAGAAATAAAAAATATACACACATAAACACTTCTAAAAGTACCACCCACCACGACTAAAATTAAAAAAACCCCTTTGTTACTCATTCCTTTGGTGTTTAAAAGTAACTCAAAGGCAAGCAAAGGAAGGTTTGGGTCAATTCCTAAAATTAATTTGAAATCTTATCTACACTTTTTAGAACTGATGATTTTCTGGCTAGAAAACTATTAGATCTTTTGTTTGAAAGAAGGAATGTTGCAAAGATCTAACATTAATTGACGCTTGGAGCAGAAGAAGACATTTGTGAAGGTTTCCCATGAGAACCAAGTTCTATATTCTAGTGGATAATAATGACTTTAAAAATAATGGATAACATTCCACTGCTCCAAAGAAGATGATTGTTGACGGTATCAGATTGGTGTCTGGCCTTTTTTTGGTTAGGTGAAATGTCGCAAAAATTATTTACACATGAAATTCTTCATAGATGTGAAATTGAAAACTTATTGAGAAACTGAACAGTCACCAAAGTGGATAAAGATGGAGAAAGCTCAGTGACACAAAATTTGGGAGTGTTTGCTTACAGGAATCAACTATGAATGGTAACATGATTAAGTCTTTCCCCGGCTAATTCCAAACCATGAGATATTTATTTTTCAATTCGCATGTAATGGAAAGTGACGAACCGTGATGTGCACCAATTATCATCCAGATTTACAAGAAACAAACATATATGCAAAGTAAATTGCAATTTTAATTATAAGTCAATGTTAAGATGGCCACTTAAGCTTGTCACCAAAAGAAATACAAAAATGATATATATAGTTGCAATATTATGAAATATTATAAATTTATAATCTTAATATGTCACTATATAATTACCTTTTTTTCAATTAAAGATCTATCCATAATATTTCATGCACATCTAGTCATTTAATAAAAATTCAAGATTATAAATTTATAATTTTACGTAATATTATAACTATATTATTTTATTAAAAAAAAAAGATAAAAGATGACTTAACTCAAACAATAAGTATTTCTAATCTATATCCTTTTGATTATTCATTCACAAAGTTCTTAGTGCAGTTAGTGCGGTTGTGCCCATATTAATCAACAGCAACAGCGAGCCTACACAGCTTTTTGTTTTTTCAGCATATACGCACAAAGCCTATAATGTCCTACCCACGATGAGGTGGATGAGTTGATAGGGTACTTTTTTAATTTAATGAGAGGTCTTAGTTTTAAACTTTGAGAATACATTTCCGTTAAAATTCGTGAGGGCGAGCTTTGCTGCCCATTAGATCCTGTCCAGCTCAAATCCGGATTAATCAGTGGCTCAATAAACTTACGAATATCGGGTGGTCCATACAAAAAAAAACAAAGCCTATAAAGTTATTTGGTGCGGTTGTCCAATGGCTAGATGTCGAAGGGCAATCTTATCTAAACAAAATCCATTAAGCGCATGCGAAAATGATTGTGGACTTGGGCCCAATGCCCAAATGAATCAATGTCTTGCAAGCAAAAAGTTGTGGGCTCCATATGGTTACTCAAAATATCCTTCTTTTATCAATGCTTTTCGGAAAAAAAAAAAAAATCATTCTTTTATCAATGAGTAATGATATATTATGTACTGAAAATCTAAATGTATAAATTTTATTTAAAATTTTCATCAAATTAAGCTCATTTAACATGACTGTAATTTTGAGATTTTGATTTTTATAAATTCTGCAGTTATTTTAAATTAAAATTGAAATTAAAAAATAAAAAAATTATTTAAAATAAATGTTAACATTACAATTAAAAATATTTACTTATTTAATTGTATTAAAATTATTTTTATCCTTATTTATCTAATAATCATAATAATATGTTGTAACAACACATTAAAATAAATAAATTTTCTTATTAAAATTACAAAATTTATAAAAATTAAAATCATAATTATACTAAACGAAACTTTAATAAATTTATATAGACTTGAAATCCAACATTTACTTACAGGTAAATTCAACCCTTAGAGTTGCCTTCACTTTAACTAAACCATATACAAAAATGATCATTTTTCTGAATCTTCAAGTTGAAAACCAAAACAGCTGTTGATACTTACAATTATTCCTGCACATCCACAAAGTCCCAAGTAACAACATAACACAATAAAAACCACAACCTGCTTTGAAAAAATAAATAAATAAAAGCCAGAACCCTCCAATGTACCAAAAATAAAATAAAATAAAAACCAGCCGAGCAGCTCTCCCTTTATGGACATCACCCCCCTAAACAATAAAATTGCTCAAATAATTGGGATTTATTTTCACGGAAAACCACAACCTGCTTTGAAAAAATAAATAAATAAAAGCCAGAACCCTCCAATGTACCAAAAATAAAATAAAATAAAAACCAGCCGAGCAGCTCTCCCTTTATGGACATCACCCCCCTAAACAATAAAATTGCTCAAATAATTGGGATTTATTTTCACGGAAATTAATACACGACTAATAACATCAAAATCTTGTAATTAACTTAAATAATCTTCTTACAAAAACTGATTTTCAAGTAAAAATTAACAATCCTCACTGCCTAATAAAATATATAATTCACAAGTCTCCTTAATAATTTACGGTATGTTTATACTTACCGTCCTGGCCAAAACTCCACACTCTCTTACCATCTCCCTGTATATGTGTATATTCTCCACCAACCAACTATACATATTCCCTCATCCACCTCTCTACCAATCCAGTTTTTTTTCATTTTAATTATATCATGATACTTTAAGGAAATGCTTTTTGTACAATATTTTTGTTTTATTTTTTTTGTATAATTTAATGTATCATTAAAATAATTAATTTTTTTAATTCATGTAAAACTTATAATATTAAATAAATTTACTTATTTAATAACATGTAAAAATTATATATATAAATAAAAATCTCTATAATACTGTCCCCAAGAGCCCATTTCACCAATTAAAGTACTGTCCTTTTAATTATGGTACCGCTAAATTGAAGGGAAAAATAAATTTTCTGAAAAATTCTCACGTCTCATGCCAAAACTAAATCTTCTTCCAGGCCACTTCCTGTATACCTTCCACCCATACGAACACATCCAAGCGAATCTCAATTTTGCCGTGCCCTCACTGCCAGTGGCGGAGCCAGGGGGGGTGAGAGAGGGGGGAGGGCTCGCCCCCCTTGAAATTTGAAAATCTTACAAATTAGCATGTGAAAAATTATCTAATCTCCTATGAACTTTGAAAATTTTAGTATTGTGCTCTTGAAAAAAATTTCTGCCTCCGCCCCTGCTCACTGCCGTCCCCAATTCTAATAATATCATCATTAAATTTTTTAGCTGTTTTTAGATTAGGTTATAGATTAAGGGTATCTTTTGTAATAAAAAAATGAATTAGTGTTTATCCGCCTTACCTCTAAAAAAATTATAAAAAAAAAGACAAAAATCACCTTAATTTATGTTTTAAAAATAGGGTAATTTAATCTTTTTTAATAAAAATTTATTGAAACGACGTAGTTTTAGAATGATTTTTCTCCTAATCTTTAAAAGGTAAGGTTGATAGGCACTATTTTCATAAAAAAAATATAAAAATAAATATTAATTTTAATATTAATATTATTTAAATAAATTTAATTCAATAATTAATAAATTAAATGTTATTTTTTATTTTTTCAAAATTTTTAACCGATACGGTAAAATTTTAAAAAACCCTATCATCATTCCATAACCAGCCGCCAATTGTTGATTATTATGGTATCAAATGGTGGGTGGTCAATGACTCAATGGTCATCGGTCAGAGCCATGCATCATAAAGTTTCAAAAGCGGCCAGCTCCCACGTGTTGGGGAAAACGCATGGCTTCCAAAACAAGACCATGATGATGAAGGCTTTCCGCAACTTTTAAGAAATAGAAAACGGGGAATGAGGATTCCTCTGCTTCCAACCTCTCCCATTCTACCCCGCTCACTAACTTCGCCATTACTTCCCTTCTCCTTTATGTCCTTGTACTAAGAAACAGTGCACTGCAAGGGACATAATTCGTGTAGGCTCCTCTAACCTTTTTAAAAAAAAAAAAAAAATTATACATCATATAATTAACTATTTAGTATGATAAATATTTAAACTTTCTAGTATTGATCTTAAATGAAGATTTTTTAATTAATGAGTAACAATTCGGCTAATCTCTTACAAGCCTTATCCGAGATTAATTGTATAGATGGAGGTGTAAATCTGAGAAAAATGTATTACATCAGGAATATATATAATCATTATAAAGAATTTTATTCTTTTTATTTATTGCATTTGCATTCATCTCCTGTGATTCTCTGCAACATACATGTAAAAAGAACAAATAAACGATCAAAAGAATCTTTCAGCCTATGATTTCTTCGACTTTTTATACTCTTAAACTGCATACAACCTCTAGTGGCCAGGTCCTTTAGGACTAGGTCCGGAAGCCAGCCGTCCGAGCCAACACGACATCGTGGATTTCGCCTTCTCGTACACCGACGAGTACGTCTCTAGGTGGTTTGCCTTCGCAAAATCCTCCGGTAACACTCTCGTCGCCTCGACGCAGCTGAGAACAGCCACTGCGATAACAAGAACGAGCAAAAGGGTGCTTAATTTTCTACTTGCCATACTTTAAGAAACTGGGGAGTCGGTAGAATTTGAAAGCTTTGTTTTTTGGGAAGATGTGGGTGCTTTAATTTGCTTGGAAATGTCTGTGGGGGAAATGGGGATGAGCTATGAAGTATTTATAGCAATGGGGTTTGCATGGCTCCATGGTTTTGAGTGGCCTTAATTTTTTCTTGCTGACCAAGCAGGTTTGAACCAGTCATGGAGGAAGCTGCTCTGTTCTGATAGTGCTGGGGACTGGGGGAGATGAAAACTAGGGGTTCATAAATATGAACGGGTCAAAGTTGGTGGGTGACGAATTTACAACAGTGCCTTTGGACAAAACGTGGTTGGGTCATGGTGGAAAGGCAGGTTCTGTCTTTTTGAGGCAGTTGAGCTACTGTGATATTGTAGTTCAAAGAAATAAAGTCTAAAGGTTGAAACTTTGAACTTGACTAAAGTACGGGCACGAGGGTTTTCGGTCTTACACGGTTCTCTTTTTCTCCCTTTTACCCACCAAATTGTGATTTTTTGAATCCATGTACATGTATTAAACTAAACCAATCTACATAATTTTGTAAAAAATAAACCATCTATGTTAAAATTAAAAAGTTTATTAATTTTTTTTTTAAGTCTTCAATACTACAGTCACTTCAATTCAAATTTAGAATAATGATAAATAAAGTAAAAATTTTGGATTAAAATTTAATATCAATAACTTAATATAAATTATATAATTTAAAATATTAAAAGATAAATTTTATATTATTTAATAAATAATTTTTTATTTTTTAAAAACTCATAATATTATATAAATCAATTAATTTAATAATAAAATTTATACCATATTATTAATCTTAAATTTTGTATTTTAAATTTTCATTCTTAATATCATTATTCTTAAATTTAATAGTTTATATCCCAAAACATTTTCTCGCACTAGTAAGCAATTTTTGTGTGTTAAATTTTTTGACCGTTTCCCCACGATTCATGAACAGGCACTCCACAATGTAACACGCGTTCAATTTGGTGGCGGAAATCTGGACCTTTGGGAAGGGGCGGGAACAAGTGGTCAATGGAGGATGCCAGGGCAGCACTGTTGCCGCTATTTGTTACCAGGGTGCTGAACCCCACTGCTATGGCCAAAGGGAAATTGATAGAAAGATAACTACCATATTTGTACAAATTTGTCCAAAGCATAAGTGCTCATAGATTATGACTTGCAACTAAAAAATGGGATTCCAGTATGAAACATAACTATGTACATGGTCATCCGGAAAAATAACTATAATTCATTTAAAGTCTGGCGTCTGTACGTTGACCTGTTTGGTCTCTACCGTACCAACCAAGTTAAACCCTTTCCAGTGTAATTGAGTTTTGAAACGAAAATTGTGAGATTTGCAAATGCAAATCAGAAGCTTCAGAAGTCTTTTGCCTTCCGCCTCAATTCGTTGAGCTCCATCTCTATCTCTGCATCTCGATATGGGAATGACTTGTTTGTACTGGTGGAAGCAGTTCTTCCCGGTGGAAGCTCTCCTTTCTGTTGGGTGAAGAGAAAAGCACGAAGCTTGGTTGTCAGTTGTTAAAAAGATGAAATTCGAGATTCTGCATGTCCAACAATTAAAGCTTTTGATCTGTAAAGAGATTTTCTTCTCATTGCCTTAAAGATTGAACGACAACGTCTGCCTACTTGCCAAAACAGACCAGTGAGAAAAAAAAAAAAACTAGCATGAGCAGGAAAAAAGACTTAAATGAAAAGTTACACATGACATAACCTCTGTCTCATAAATAGAATATCGCATTCCAAAAGGCAAGTATGAGACAAACCTTTGAGCTACCAGAGAGTTCTCTTTTCAGCTCCGCAAGATCATCATCCACTGATGAACCCTCGAGTAAAGCAAACTGCAGTACAGATGATGGTGTTTTTAAGAATCATAAGTAAGTCAATTTTCTAAAGGATAACTTAAAAAGTAGCAAAATTTTAGCATGTATGTCAAGTGCCAACTATAGAATAAAATGGTCTTAAAAATCTTGTCACCAAATTTTGAGATTGTAAGAAAACCAAGCCCAAGTTATATCTGAATTAATTAGGACATTTATGATAAATAGCTATCTCATAATTCAGCCACCATATTTACCTAAAACACTGTTAATTCTGGTTATTTATTGTCGTACAGCCATTGAACTTAATAAGATTCAACTAATACATGATACTTCCTATGTTTTGTCTAAATATCTCTTTTATATGTTGTTCATATTGAAGTTTGGCGCACAAACTCAGGTATTAATTTTCACACCTCAGAGAAAAACAGAATGAATAAGAAAAGGTAAAGAATTTACTACCTTCCCTTCAAGATTATCAGTGGTTAACTGGCCAAGAGCTTCTGCCTCGGACTCCATTGCCAAAACTGTCAAAAATTTTTTAGAGCGATAAAAATAAGAGCCCAGATCAAATCTAGTCCATCAAGGTTGATTAGCAACCAGAAAGTCAGGACAAAAATTTTAAACAAATGGGTATCAAAGTAAGCACTAATATTCAGATCAACTTACCTTTCTCTTCCATCTTCTCAAAAGCTGATAAAGCACTACTAGTGTTGATGCTTCCCACCATCTCATTCACTTTGGTTGCAGTTCTGAAGCACCAGCAAATCCATTATTGGCAAAAAGTTAAACTGTGATAATATACTGAGGAAGAAAACACAAAAAAAAGGCATAATGATGGGAAAAGTAAAGATTACCTTGCAGACTGAGCACGAGCTTTCAAAGTATCTTTCTTTGATTTTGCTTCCTGTATCTTGCTCTCTAAAATCTACGTAAAACATAATTCAGCCTCAGGGAACAGAATTATCACAACATTAATGTGTGAGTAATTAATGGTGTAGCAAAAACCCAGTGATTAAAATTTGCATACCTTTGTATTAGAGACAAGATTTTCAACAACAGTTTTCTGCTGATCAAGTTGAGCTTTCAGTTGATTTGCATTATCCTGAAAAAATAAACACATAGAAAGTTGGCACAACAGTTTCTTCAGAGATAATTTATTGACTTTAAAAACCAAGATAAGTCATAAATCATCTCTTCTTATGCTCCCTAAAGTTCAGATGATATCCTTTCTTCGAATCAATTAAGAAAAACCATAAAACCAGCCTGCTATAGATTCTGGGGTGAGTGCAGAGCACAAGAATGATATTATATATCTGATCAGTTTTTATTAATGTGGCTAAATCAAAACTTAACCTTACATCCTCAAAACCCAAAAATCTGACAATAATAATACACTAATTCTACAAACTATCTAGCTATCTTGCCACAAAATTTGTAATAAACCTTACTGTCCCCCGTTTTATAGGAACAAGAATTGCAGATCCATTTATATTCTACAGCACTAAATGATTTCAAATAAGGAATATTGAAGTCATTTTGTAAAATCAGTATTACATCTACATCGTCTAGCCTTCAAGTGATTGCTTGCTATACAATACTTCTTCAGTGGTCCCACCCTCTCTCATAAACCAACAGCACATAACAATTAAATCATTATCTATCAGTAGCACTTGTCTATGCCAGCAGCAACTCCATAGAGGAGCAATATGAATCCAAATACGTACAATGATCATTAAAACCTAATGAAACAAGTCAGGCAAACTATTTTTCAAAGATCATATCTTACAGCATAAGATTTACGTCTCTTGAGAGCTTCACGAGCAAGATCCTCCTCTCCTCTTTGAAGAGCCAACTGTGCTCTACGGTACCTACATCAAACTCAAAACACATCAGAAGATTAGAAGCATGTGACCACCATCATCACAATCACTAAAGGAAGTAAGAAACAACTCATTGTTAGATTACCAATCATCCGAAGCTTGTTCTGCAGCACTGTACTTATTTTGCAACCGTTTTTGTGATGCCAAAACCTTCAAAAAAATTTTCACCATTACATCTCTGAAAACGCATAATAAATATGAGAAGAGTTTCCTAAAACAATTTACAGTTGACTACATTACCTCATGCTTTAATAAGCAATCCAATTATATATGACACATTTACAAGAATATACAGGATTATGTGCCTTACTTGGGCTGTGGCCTGTCTCATCTTTATCAGGTCATCATTCATCTCAAGCACCGTTTGCTCTAAAATTTTCTCTGGGTCTTCAAAAGAAGTCAAGATTGAATTTGCATAGGACTGCCATCATAAGAGATCCATAAGTTTATTTCAACAAGATACAAACAGTGGAAATTAGAAGACAAAACATTGTCTATGACAAGGAGATCTTGCTGCAGTGATTCTTATCCCATTGTCTTACCTTAATAACTCTGGCAAACCGATCGAAAAGGTTAGCACGTACAATAAGTGCAGTTTGTCTATAACTAGGGGACCTTGCTGGAGTAATTCTCATCCTTGACACTCTTAAACCCCTCACTTCAACAAGTATAAAAAATATGAAGGGAATTAAAATTTTGAAGTAAAGAAGAAGAATGTTAGGAGCGCATGATAGAAAGAAAAAAAGAGAGAGTTTGATGAATTTCTTCTTCTTCTAGATTCTCATTGTGTTTGTTCCTACATTGGAACTGCAGTTTGTTACAAACTACTAAACTGAAAAGAGAGATGTCTGAAATTGAAAATTTCAATTATAAGATAGTAAAAGGAGCTAAGAAACTATCTTTATTCACTGAGCATCACCCCAACCACTCGAATTGTTAAAATTAAGCAGTCCCTTTCAATTCAGTTTTTCCTTCAGCCATAAAAATTAAATTTCAAGGAAAAAAAAAAAGGTCCTTTCCTTTGTATTTCCTAGCAATCAGAAAGTGTAAAACTGAACCCACGACATGAAATTAAATGAAAGTGCGAAAATTTAAGATACCCATTAAGAGGAAAACCCCAAAAGATCATACCTCCGCCATTGAAGAACGATGTGGAGAGAGGTTTCTTCACTAAGCAAAGGCTGCTACTGGTGCTCGACGAAGAAGAAGCAGATGACATTGGCGGGGTCAACCCTGTAAGTATTTGCGATTTCATAGCCATTCGGTAGGCAAAACGAAGCTTCGACTGCTGCCAGAAAGTAGAAACGTTTTGCCAACGATTCTGGATAGGCAGCGAAGATTGCGATATCACACTGTTTTTAGATTTTTTTTCCCCTGTTTGCTGTGCTTCCAAAAAAGGACTGGTGTCTGAACCGACCAACTAAACCGAGTTTATGGAAAATTCTGAAGTACTGAACCGGTTGAGTCCGGTTCAGTTTGATGAGTAGAAAATTGAAAAAATGAAAAAGAAAATAAATAAGATAAAATACAAATTATTTAATACAATCAAATATGAGGATCCCGACCCAACCAAAAAAAAAAAAGTTTTACCCCGTATTTGCAAATTAAAATTTTAATTTAAAATTTAAAAATTCATTACATTAAATGTTAATATTTAAAATTAGAAACAAATTGTACATTTTAATACAATGAATTTTTAAATTTAGATGTTAATATTTAATATGGTAAATTTTTAAATTTAAAATTAAATTTTAATTAAATAAAAATATTGAATTTTCAATTTTTTTTAGGAATTGAAACTAATATACATTATTTTCATTAAATATACTCCATTTAATATTTGATTTTCTTATCATTAATTTTAGCTTATACCAAAAATTTTTGTTGCCAATTTTACATCAAATAGAAAGATCTCAACCCCAAGGATTAGATCATTAGTTAATAAGTGAAATTAATTTTCTTTAATACATTAAATTCATATAAAGATTGCATTCTTAAAACCAGATTAATCTCAAATTATATAAAACCTGATTTGCAACATCCTAGCAGCTCAAAAAGAAAAAAAAAAATTCATGGCCGTTTCAAAAAGACGTGTGATTTAGTGAGGAAAGGAAAGAATCTTCAAGTTTTATTATTGTAATTTTTCCTATTTTAGGACTACAATCATTAATTATATAGAAAAGACAAGAAAGAGTTGCCTCGGGGTTGCGGAGCTAGGAATTGTCTTTTCGAAGGTTATATTGCTTCATTGAAAATTTGAAATTAAATGATAATTCATTATCAGTAGGTATGCAACTCTATTGCTTTCCGAAATCTCTTTTTGCTATAATCAGAACTCAGAAGGTTATATTTTTGCGTGTGTTGTATAAACAGTTCAATTAACATGGGAAACGTGCTGCACAAGAAAGGATTCCAAGAAGCAGAAGCAGAAGCAAAAGCAGAGCCAGAACCACAAGAACTAGAACTTAATTCAGAATTTACATGCGAGATTTGCGTGGAACCAGTGCAATCCACCAAGAAATTCAGCAACAACACTCTGTGCCGCCATCCCTTTTGCATTGACTGCATTGCCAAGTACATTGAGGCCAGGGTAGAAGACGGTGCCCCCGCCAACATCAAGTGTCCAGCACTCAACTGCAATCATCCACTGGATCCGCTCTTCTGCCGCTCTGTAATCCCGAGAAAACTCTTCAATCAGTGGTGTGATCGTCTCTGCGACACGGCCATTCTAGAGGTGGATAAATGCTACTGCCCGAACAACAACTGCTCGATGTTAGTCCTTAATGAGTGCGGTGGCACGGTGAAGAAGGTTTCGTGTCCAAATTGCAAGATGACATTCTGTTTCCAGTGCAAGGTTCCGTGGCACGCAGGGTACTGGTGCAGCGAAAGCGGCCAGAGTAGAGACCGAAACGACGTTCTGTTGGGAATGCTGGTGGAATTGAACCATTGGACTAGGTGCTATAAATGTGGGCATGCTATTGAAAAAATTCAAGGATGCACGGAAGTACATTGCAGGTTTGTTCCTTAATCCACCCCTTAAGATTTCAAGTTTTCAACTATCAATTAAAATTAAAATAAATTACTGCCTAACATTTAAGTTTTCAACTATCAATTAAAATTAAAATAAATTACTCCCTAACATTTAAAATTAGTTAGAGATACTAATTAGTATTGTACACACATTAAAAATCATTATTTTTTAGTTTAAATTAAAAACAAACAATCTTAGGACACTTGAATAGAATCTAAAAACAGAAACTAACTAGTTGAATCAAACTATATTTATATTATATTTTATTAATTGAACTATAAACATTTAAAAATGTGGGTGTTTTAATGTAGTTATTCATATCTTACCCTTATTTTAAAGTAGGGATTTATTTATATAAATTTTACACACTATAATTACATAAAATTTAGATAATTCATCTTTCTACTTTTAATATGTAGTGTATAAGATTTATATGTAAATGGATTCATACTCTTTATTTTATATAAAAACACTTACTATTTCTGTTTATTTTTAATAGATTTAATTTGATTTTTTAATTTTTTAAACATAAAATTTAAATAAAAATTTAATAATTTATATGAATGATAATTGAAAATTTTTTTATATAAAATTCTTTTTGAATATTTTTATTTGATTAAAAAAATTTCAATTATCATTTATATAATAATTTAAATTTTTATTTAAAATTTATATTTGAAAAGTCAAGAAATCAAATTAAATTTACTAAAAATAAATAATTAATTATTACATTTTATTTTATTAAAAAAAAATTAGCCATTGATGATATTTGTTTCTGGCCTAAACTCTTGGAGACATTGTGATGGATGTTTGGATATTTACAGATGTGGATCCATTCTTTGCTACAAATGTGGACGGCGGTACCATCCTCTAACATATTGCGAGCATGAGCGTGGGAGAATCGCAACATGGATCTTATATTGCGTGTGGGCTCTAGTTGGGATTTTTTTCTTGTTTGTTTTTATGATGGCTGAGTTAGAATATGACCATCTTAAATCACACAAATAACACTTAATTTTGTGAATGGAATAAATTTTGTTACACGAACACTTTCGCTGGTTCCTAGTGTTTTTTTGGCTAACTTCTATTTTCAAAATTAACTTCTTCTTGTATAATCTTAAAAACACATTTTTACACTAGTAGTCCATAAGTAAAATAGTAACTAATACTTACATGTAAATGAAATTTATGTTTTCAAATTTAGTATTTTAATCTTTTTTATTAAAATGGTGTAGTTTTAGATGAATATTATTCTTTTATATTTTCATAAATAGAGATGTAATACATATAACATGAGTCAGACATTTTTAATTTACTTTAGTTCATGAAAATGCAATATGTAGTTGAAGTTTTTTTCCTTTTTTGGTACAACTTGAGAGGACAGACTTGTGCTCTACATCCTTGGGAAAGTAGCTCCCTATGGTATCTCCACAATGTCCTCAATGAGTGTGATACTGATAAGAATGGAGTCCTTCTACATGTTGTATCCTCGAGATACCACATAAGTGGTATCTCGGGCCAATAAAAATACATTATTTTAGTATTTTTTTCACATTTTATCAATCATTTGATGAAAAAAACAAAAATGATATATGTTTATTGGCTTGAGATACCAAGTCAATGGTATCTTGAGGATACAACAGAATTTTTCAATGGAAAGAAAGTTAAACTTTAAATTTTTATTTTTAGCTTTTGTTAACTTTAAACTTTGTTGCAAAACTCTACTAGTAAATGGAATTAGAGGTCAAGAGTGGTATGGTCCAAATTCTACTTAAAAGTTAAAAGGCTAAAACAGTTAAAATTAGATCGGATTGAATTCAATCCCTAATCCTCCGATTATACACTATTCAATTCGATCCTTTATCAAGCAGATCTCTTGCAGTTGCAGCTATATATATCCTACTCTTTGGTTTAGCAAATATAACAGAAGTGGACATCTTTACCAACTCAACCTTGTACACCATGGGAACCATACTCCACAAGCAAAAGCCCCAAGACAAAGAATTCAGATGCCATATTTGTGCAACAGAGATGCCATCAACCAAGAGATTCAAGAGCAACGCTCTGTGCAGCCACCCCTACTGCCATGACTGCATCGCCAAATTCGTCGAAGCCAATGTAGCAGATGGCGCAGCCACTATTAAGTGCCCTGCCCCCTACTGCAATCATCAGCTGGATCCTGTCTCGTGCAGCCGTGCAGGCCTTTTTTGGGATCGATAGATGCTACTGCCCGTACAGAGACTGCTCGACGTTAGTCCTTAACGAGTGCGGCGGCCAGGTGAAGAAAGCTGCGTGTCCCAACTGCGGGAGGGAATTCTGTTTCCAGTGCAGGGTTCCGTGGCATGCAGGGTACTGGTGCAGAGAAAGCAGGCAGAGGAGGAACAGGGACGATGTCCTGTTCGGGATGCTGGTGGAATGGAAGAAATGGATAAGGTGCTACAAATGTGGACATGCAATTGAGAAAAGTGGAGGCTCCTCTCATGTAACATGCAGGTTTGTACTTCTGATCCATCCTCCTTTTCCGTTTTAATTGTTTTATTTACCATTCAAATTGTTATTTAATCTTAGAGTTGGAATTCGAATTTTAAATCTTAAGATTTAAACTTATATGTTTTTAAAACTTAATTATACACTATTTCTCTTAACTGTAATTACCATACTTATTAATTGATATTTAACAAAATAGTGTAACTGATATTAATTTAAATTTAAAATGAACTTAAATAGTAGCAACAGATATGAATGATAAGTTTATATTTTGAATCATGACAATCTTAATATGACTTATTCTTTCCATTCTAATATACTATAAGTTGTTTTTCTTAAAAAAATTTGAATTTTGTACCAAATTATCTTTCCTTTTTAATTTTTTAAGTGAATTTTTTTCTATTTTTTAAAATAGTCTAATATTTTTTATTATTTAATTACAATTTTTCTAAAAATAATTAAGAATTTTTTTATTAATAAAAAGTGAAATTATCTAAGCATTTTTTTTATAAGTAAAAGATGTAGATTAGGGTTGAATTAGTATAGGATAACCTTTGTTTAGATATTTATATCAATATCAATTACCTTGATCTCAAGGTGGTGGTGTGGGTATGGGTAACTTACTGAATAAGCAAGTTCCCCAAGAACGCGAAGAAAGGCTTATTCAATCGGTTGCAGATGATGATGTAGAAGAAGGGGATTCGGAATTCACTTGCCAAATTTGCATGGAATCAAAACCATCCACCGAGAAATTCAACAACACTCTCTGTCGCCACCCCTTCTGCCTCAACTGCATAACCAAATACATAGAATTCAAGGTAGGAGATGGTGTCGCCACCGTCAACTGTCCTGCAGTCGACTGTGATCACCAGCTGGATCCTCTCTTGTGCCACTCTGTTATCTCAAAACCCCTGTTCGATCGGTGGTGCGATCGTCTCTGCGATTGTGCAATTTTAGGAATTGATAGGTGTTACTGCCCGTATAGTAACTGTTCGATGTTAGTCCTCAACGAGTGTGGCGGCACGGTTAAGAAAGCTACATGTCCTGATTGCAAGAGGGCATTTTGTTTCAACTGCAAGGTTCAGTGGCACGCAGGGTACTGGTGCAGCGAAATGGCAGAGAGGAGAAACCGAAACGATGTCCTTTTTGGGATGCTAGTTGAAGAGAAGAAGTGGAAAAGGTGCTACAGATGTGGGCATGTTATTGACAAAATTGCTGGCTGCAGAGAAGTAAAATGCAGGTTTGTTATCTCATCTTCTCTTTAAAGAACGAAACATACATATAAGAAACAAGGTCGAAATGGTACCGTAGTACATACTGCTAAACATAAGATCTTTCTCTTTGCAGATGCGGGGAAATTATCTGTCATGAATGTGGAAGAGCGTTCGAATACTTTTCCCAATGTTGCAATCCAACTGACAATAACATATATCGTTGCATGCTTTGTCTTATACCTTGCCACTAGCTATGTTGGCCGGTTTTATGTTATTGATGCTGATGTTCTTGGTTATATCTAAGCTTCATTTTTTAAGTCTTTTATTGTAACCATTCAGACAGATGTTCTTTAGCTAGTAGTTATTAGCAATGCCAATTGATTACATTATTTTTATACTAATATATGTTAGCTTTCACCACGATAAATAAATTCAGTAAACCATGTTCTTTTGGATAAAGCAAAAGTCTACATGGGATTCAAGATAATGCCAATCTCCGAGCCATAATAATTCAAGAAACCACTAGGAGGTTATCTTAATAGTACATGTTAAAGATACTTGTCCTCGAATTCATAACGAAGCCTCAAAGCTTCCTAATGAGGAGAAATAGCCTCTGGTCGAGCTCGAACTGAGCGAGATGAGAAGGTTCTCCCCTCAGCTGCATGAGAAGTCCACCATATGAAACATATATCTCCCTGAGAACAAAACAAACATTTAATTTTAAAACCAAGAACAAAGATTACAGAGCGAATGAAATCTTCCCAAGTTTTATGGTCACACAGTAAAACAGAAGAAAAAGACTGATTCCATGGAGGATGTTAAGGCACGTAGTAGCAACTCAAACTAAGTCAAACTTGTGGAACATGAAAAGAAATATTATGTGTGGGTTGATATGCATACCCTTTTAGTGATTTTCCTGAACCTTCATCTGAGATCTTGTACAGCTTCCCATGCATGACATATTCATACTTATCTGCAAGAGATTTCCTCCCACCCTGGAATACAGGAAGAATTTCTTAGCTGTTTTTATTCTATTTCAGGGTCATTTTAAGATGATCATTTAACCTCAGTGGCTCCTCCATGCACAAAAAATAAGGATAAATATCTTGTATGTCACTGACTGGAAATAGAGTACGGTTATACCAATTTTCACTTTAAATGACAACATCTCCTATGGCCACAAGGATATAAACAAAGAGTGTGAAACATGTAAAGGTAGCCAATAAACAAAAAAAGAATAAAAAGCAGAGAGCTAACGCCAGAAAAAACCTGAGTATAATAGCCAGTATCTGGTGTCCCATCCATATTCAATGTATGAGCTAATGCCATTGTAAATTTCTCACCAACGTGCATGGGGTATATCTCAGAATTCACATCTAAGTGCATGAACATTTCACAGTTCTGGCTCCGCGCTTCAATACGAGTGACTGCATACAATTATCAGAGTCAGCCTGGTGAAAAACATGAGCATAATTCAACTTTGGCAAAAAGATTCATCAATTGTATTCAACCAATTTCAAATAATATCATGAAGGAAAAAAGCCAGATTAAAATTACGCCTATATATATAGATATTTTGACGAATGAGCATTCATATGCCATATATTTTGATGTTGATATTATGACCCATTGCCAAAAAGATATACATAACAAGGTTCTGTCTTCTAACATTTACAAAAGTGAATGATGCAAAGGTACAGAGTTCAGTTTCTCCAATTGATCACAGAAAGGGTTTGAACAGCACCAACCAACAGAAAAAGCTAGAACTTATGATGCTAGTATTGATTAAGTTGACATTTGTACTATTACCCATTAATATTAACTCAAAAAGAAATTAGATCCATCTCCGTTCTTTATAATCTTTACTTTGAATGAGAAGGAAAATAAAGAAAGAATTTCAAACATAAAGTTGAATCATTCTCCTAGACTGGTAAAAAAAGTCTCATAGCCATTCACATGCCTCTATCAACTCTCAATTTCAATTTATAGTTTACAAGATCGAGGTATGTGTCATTCTAAGACCGCCAGCTCTTGTTATTATTATGTGAAGAGATCTCTAGGTCCTCTACAACTTACTCCCAGCTACCATTAGCAATCTGCAGACCAATTAGAATGTCCTAGTTCAATTCGCAATCTAATGGGTAGTAATCATACTTCTCAGCATCTCTAATCACAACACAATGCAAACTAATGAAGCTGAAACCTGAATCTCAGAGTAGGCACTTGACAATTATCTTCCAAAACCAAGATATCATATCCACTTATCACTTCCCAAATTTCAACAACAGAAATCTAAAATCACATTCTTTCTAGTGCTGTTTTGCTCATCATAATATAAAAGAAGAAACTTTTGAAAGTTAATTACTTTTACTGCAAAATGAAACAAAAGTGCCTCTTCCTTTCTTTTCTTCCTTCTCACAGCTCTACTTTTCTCAAGAAAGAATTGAACCAAAGAGAGAGTTTTACAAACAATTGACAATTTCTGCTCATACATAATATATGACCATGCAACAAACAATATGGAAAAAAGCTGAGAACTTGAGAAGGAGCAGCAGAAAATCAAAACCTAGTTGCAGTTGAGAAAATCAGCTAAAGAAAAATCAGAAAACAGAAATCTTTACCTTTATCAAACTTCTTGCCATCTGGGTCGAGTTTATCGACCACGAAGATATCTTCGAAAAGCACTATATTTGACATCGTCGCTGCAGATTATCCGCATGTCAAACCAAAAACAAGAAAAATTAGAACAATGAAGGAGAGTAGTGAATAGAGAGTTGATACAAGATGAGACACCCTAACTTTACCACCGGCCCTGGAAGGATAATTGAAGAGAACACGGGATAGATGATACCTGGGCTTGGTTGTTTCTTCCTCCGGCGAGAGCCGACGCAGAGCTTAAACCCGTAAGAGCGAGAATGTTGAATTGAAGATGCCTGGTTGGGTTTAATACCTAAGCGCCCTCAGTGAAGTTCATGGCATTCTTGTAATAATATCTGATCGCAGGGCTAATATTGATTTGACAACAAATTCCTTTTTTTTATTTATAAAATTCTTCTTTTTTTGAGATATATGTAATAATTTTTTTGGTTAAAAAATAAACTATTTAATGATTAATAATATGAGATTATAAAAAACTTAAATCATTCAAGTGAATAAAATGTCAAAATTTATTAATAATAAAATATTTAAATAATTTTAATAAATTAAAATAAAATAAAATATTTAAATAATTTTATAAATGTTTTTAATATTTTGAATATCAAAATATTGTCTTTTATTTTTTATTTTTTTTATCTTTACACAGTATTTTTTCTCGAATGTAAAAAGGTAGTAGATTTCCAAGAAGGATTAAAGTGTTAAAAAAAAAACATTTTTGGGAAATTCTAAAATAACTAAAAAAATTAAACTGGGTGTCCTGATCATCAGACTCAGCGGCAAGATTTCGTTTTATCCATTCACAGGGTTTCCAAAGTCCTCGCTTTCTCAACAGAGAAAGAGAAAACAGAAAAATGGCTGCTTCTCCTTCATCCTTACTGCTTCCACTTGGTAAGTTATTCTTTCTTTCTTCATCCTACTTTCCATTCCATTTGTTTTCCATTATACTCTTATATGCTTCAAAAGTTGCAAACTTCAACATTTCCGCAATTAAAAGGGCTATCGATTTCTATTGCAGACATTTTGGGTATTTTTCTTACAGTACACAGCTTCAATTCTAGGGTTTTACCATATTTTTTATGGGTTTTTTTTTTTTCTAATTTCTCTCTCTTTTTATTCAATATATAGAATGTATTTCTCCATAAGTGTTTGTATCTTTATATATATTCAATTATTAAACACTTCCATTGCCAATAAATAGACTCAAAATGCTTATGGGATCAGTTTTTGGCTTGGAAAATAAGGTGGTGGTATATCACTTCAGTGGCATATCATGCATTAGCATGGAGCTCTACTAGTTGACTCTCGCAATTTCATTCTTGTGTTTTGCTACAACCTCACTTTTATGTGTCTCTCTTTGAATCATTTTATCTTAATCTGTTAAATTTTCATTGTTTTAGGAGCCTCTATTAAGAGAATTTCCACCAATCATCAAGCCGTCTTGAGTGAGAAAGTTTGCAGCATAATCCCACGGTGCCCAACTGGTAGTTTTAGAGTTAAAGCTTCAATGGCAAGAAAATATGGGGATGGATTGAACTTGGTTAATCGAAGAGAAGTGATTGGGTTGGTTTTAGTTGTTCCAAGCATCTTTGTGAACTCGTCTGATGCCAAGGCTGCTGGTCTTCCCCCAGAGCAAACACCAAAGCTCTGTGATGATACATGTGAGAAGGAGCTTGAAAATGTATGGTGAGATTACATTGCTCCCTTATCTTCAATGCTTCCTTTGTCCTCTTGCGGCTAATTGACCAAATCACCACAAGATACTTAAAACTATATGACTTTTTCTCTGCTTTGTGACTATTGTCTTGTACGGATCAATAAATTTCTCTAGTTTTTGTCTAGAAGAATACAATTTTGAATAGATATGCAGTAAAGTAGTGGAATGTGGAACTTTAGCATGATGGTATATCAAATTTTGTTCAGAACGGAAGGATTGCAAGTTTATTCTAATGAGACTAAATTAAACAATTATATATAGCTTGTTTGCAACTTTGCTCCTGAGTTTAAATCCTCTTCTTTGTGTTTATGCACGTTGTGAAAGAGTGCAAGAAAAGAAAAGGAATGATGATTTGGTGAATTCATCTTTCACTGTGGCAAGCTGATGATATCGAATAGTTCTAGAAAATTGAAAATGTCTCAAAATTACAAATATGGCATATGTATCTATTTATAAATGTTAGCATATAATTTCCTTGGAGATGATGAGGATGCAGTTTAAACTTTAAACTGTTCTGTTAGCTTTGAACTAACTGTTCTCTAATTTGGTTAGCATATATAGATCATTATTTCAAATGCATTATCACCTGGTATAAATTTGAGTTCTCTTTGATGAAGGTGCCTATGGTAACTACAGAGTCTGGCTTGCAGTACAAGGACATCAAAGTTGGAGGAGGCCCCAATCCACCAGTTGGTTTTCAGGTGTGTGAAACTTCTTTTGTGCAATCTATCCTCTTCTCTAACTGAAAATGGTGGAATTTGATGATTTGCCCAACTTTACTAGCCAAGGCAGCACTGGTATAGGAGCTTTATCATTGTTGCATGATGCATCCTCTATAAGAACTTTAAGCTAAGTGACTTTAGATTTATCTATGCTATCTGAAAATGGATCATTAAACACTATCTAGATATTAGCTTATTATAACATGAACTATTATGAAACAATTTCAGAAATATGTCTTAAAATCATTTCTATCATTCCCCTTCTGTCATTGCCTTCTCCTGGCCAATTACGATTTTCTATGGCAGCTGAGTTTGGCATCATTTGTTATTTCAGGTGGCTGCTAATTATGTCGCCATGATTCCATCTGGACAAATATTTGACAGGTAAGTAAATTGATAGCATAAAACATTACCAACTCAAAAAAGCATGAATTCAAGCCTGAGACAAGAACATAGCTATCTGACTCCAAAGGTCTGTTTCCCACAATTCTGCAGTTCACTAGAGAAAGGTCAGCTTTATATTTTCCGGGTAGGCTCTGGTCAGGTAAGCTATGGAAGCATTTTCTGATAATTTCCAGTTCAAACAATTCTAGTCTAGGTGGTCAGAACAATGCGGCAAATATTGTAGCTTAAATACATAAACTTTGATTCAGATAAACAATATTTGCCTTGATGAATACATCATCTCTGATCGTTGATCTAAATGAGTAGAACAGGTGATCAAAGGCCTTGATGAGGGGATCCTGAGCATGAAAGTAGGGGGGAAACGCAGACTTTATGTCCCAGGACCCGTAAGTTTGCTTCTTTTCTTGGATGAACTGCATTGTACTGAAAACATTTGCAGGATTACTTGATTTTGAAATCAAAATGACCTAATCATGATTTTGTTTCTTGGTTTGTTATCAGTTGGCATTTCCAAAGGGTCTAACTTCAGCTCCTGGGAGGCCGAGAGTGGCTGCAAACAGTCCAGTCATCTTCGACGTGAGCTTGGAATACATACCAGGCCTTGAAACAGAGGAAGAATAGTTCACTACATATCATTTTTGTATTAATTCTAGTATCTGACAGTGCTCCAAACCTGTAACCCATCAATTCATTTCTACCAAAATTGCTAATGCAAAAAGCTTCATTCTTTCATTCCCAAATTACAGTTTCTACTCCATTTATGAAAGAACTAGTTCAGTAGATTCTTGCAAAGAGAGTAAAGTAAAGATACAATTTTTTTTTTCTCTTTTCTTGAATAAACTATTTACAAGAAAATTTCCATGAGCAAAGCAATTAACCAGACAACCCGAGGTAGATAGAAGTTACCACTCCCAGAGTGTATACTCCCATCAACGTTCCAATAACCTCCTTCCCCGGCCTGGCTACTGCTCCAATCCCGACAATTCCGGCTACTCCAATTGGCACTCTCTTCAAAACCGCCTTCCCGGCATTCCCCACAACCGCGTCTGCGAATAACACGATGGCCCATTCCCTGAATTGAGCCGACCCAAGCACTAGCATCTTATCCTCCCCTTCTGGTCTTTGGTGGCCGATTACAGCTCGTAAAGCAGAGTCGACCTGGGCGCGAGTAGGAGGAGAAGGGACCCATCGGCAGATGAGGGGGAGGGGGTGGATAGATGTGAGGGTCTGGTGGAGGTGGGAGGCAGCGGTGAGGAGCTGGTAGGGGAGGACTCCTTCAAATGCGTGCTGAGTAAGGGAAAGGCAGTGGGCGTAAGCAGAGCCGCAAGCTGAGTCGAACTCGGCCGCGCTGGTGAGCTTGGTCCTCACCCCCTTCGTCGCCGACTGGGCCAATCCCATCTCTCCGATTTCTGAAAATCTAGATTTTGAGACGGACGGCCGAAGTTAATTAAAAACTAAAAATCAGGTTATCAATGCGCACGCGGTGTCAGGTGATATACAGTACAGTTAAATTACTGTGTTGCCCCTATTCGATCAAGGCTACGTTCTCAATACTCCATCCCTTCCCTTGTCTGTTTGTTTGTTTTTTTTTTTTTGGACAGTGAGAAACTTAAGTTAGCTAATGTATTAGTATTTGTAGTGTTACTGGAGAAACTCGAACGCTTAGAAAGAGTGCAATTCATCGACTGCCCATTTGGATAGCAATGATCACCATTGGACCACAACGGAGAATGTCATCCCTTCCCTTGTTTGGCTTTCCCAAACTAAAACTCGAAATTCCTTCAATAAAACTTTTTCAAAGAACTTCAAAGTGATATAACAATTTAACACATCAATTTTTTTTTATTAGGGCAAGTGATTCGAAAAAAAGGGATCAACTCTTATCATGATGAAAAAGATTTACATTAAGTTGCTGAACCACTAAGTTAGCAAGTCTTCTTCAATTTAACACATCATTAAAATTACGTTATGCATACTCTTGCGAGTCAAGAGTCAGAGGTTTAGATACTTGAGAATCTACTTAAAAACTACTAACAGGCTTGAGCGAAGAAGAGTTAAGTGCTTTATTCAATTCTGCATGAGAAATACAAGCTTGGAAAGAGTTCACAAACCACCTTCAAGAAGGTAGGAGAAGTGAAACTACAGATGAGAAATTGCTGCACATCCATTTTGTTGAACAAAAATATCACCAAACTGTTTTCTCTGCTCTACTATAAATAGAACCTAAAAACTGTTATACAAGGCGACGGTGTGTTTTTGTAATGGATCAAGTGGATGTACAAAGGCATGCTCGAGATTACAAATGTTACAAGCCACGATACAAATAAGAACATGGGTTTATAGCCCCTCTTGAAGAAGAGAAAACTAATGT
>BPVZ01000115.1:605677-616602 GCA_020521535.1 Rubroshorea leprosula
CCTATTCTCACTCTATTAGATATTTTGTTCCTATATTCAAATTTATTTACTAGTTAAGCTGGAAATCTCAACCCATAAGTGGGATTTATTTAATTATTTGTTTAGTCATGATTTGCTTGTCTTTTCTCTCCTTTTTTTTTAAGTGTTGTCCCCTTTTCATTTTCCTCCCTTTTTTATTTTTTATTTTTTTATGTCATTTGTATAGATTTTTGTGGTTCTTAAGTTATTAGCTTATAGTAAATTCAGTGGTGAAGAACATTCAATGATAAATCTGAATCTTAGTTCCTTAGCATCTGGCAATGTCTACAATTTACACTATTTAATTCATACTGTCTCTTATTCAAGAAGATCTCAATCTCAGTTGCTTATTGATGGTTAATTTGATAGCATACCTTCATTTTGAGGTCAAGCAGTTGTTTTTCTGTTGTCTGACTGCATTACTTATTGACAGAGAGAAGATGCTGCTCAACTGCATCAATTCATATTACATGCAGCGCTGGATATTGTTCAGGACCTTGCATGGACGACTAGTGCAATGTGAGTGCTACTGCTCGTGATATATCCATGTTGACAAATTCTAGAGAGATATTTGTGTTTTTCTCTTGTTTGTTTGCTCTTGTTTCCCATTATCCTTTTAACTGTAACTTCACATTTTTTGTGTAGGTTCTTGAAATCGATTGACAGGTTTAATGATTTGGTTGTATCAGTTTATGTAACAGCTGGCCATATCCTTTATACATATATTTACTGATTTATTTATGCCATAATGTAGCTGTTGCTTTGCTGACAAATATGTGAATTATGATGGAATTACAATTTCTGATTGATGGTGTATTGGCTGCTCATCCTTTTCTTTATTTTTGATTTTTGTATTTCTTTGACTTTATCATACATACAAGATTTATGCTACTTCATGACTCTCGTAATGATGATGGCATCAAGAGCTTTTTCCAGGAAGTTCATGAGCTTTACATAAAGGTAACTACTGGTTTCCTGCTTCTGCTTTTAACTTTCCCCCAAAGTTTCATTATTGCAGATAGTCAACTAGATCTGTTTTGATTTATTTCTATTTTTGTTTTCTTTGTTTCCAAGTACCTTCATTGTTTATTTCATTTTAGTTACTGAGTTGTAGTTGGCAAATAATAAACGGATTTCTTGAAAGACTTCTGCAGACACCTATCCTCTAAAGACAAAATATTGTAGTGAGTGGTTGATGGTTTTTGCTAGACTGTTTGCTTGTTTAGACTAGCAGGCGTTGTCTGCCTTTGAAATTTTGATCTGTCCTTATGAAACTCTGCATGGTTAGAAACCTCTCCCTTCTCTCTGATGTACTTGGGGCTTCTGTAGCTATGACTTTCTCCCATTGTTGTTCCCTCGTTTCTTATTTCTTTTGTACATGATAACATGGTTCTTGATAATCACTCATAGCTTTTCTGGTACAATCTCTAGCAGAGTAGATGATTTTCCTGACTCCACAAAATAACCCCATTCATTTTTGTTTGAAATAATGGGAATTTGCAGATTCTTCTGAATCCACTCTACTTGCCAGGTTCCCGCATTACTTCATCGCATTTTGACACAAAAGTTCGAGCCCTTGCAAGAAAATATCTGTAGGTAGAGCCAGCAGGTTACAAGCTTACATACCCTTTTAACCTTTCTGAACATTGTGTGTTTGATTATAGAGAATGTAGAGAATATACAAAGCCTTTTCATGGTTTCCTACTCTTTTATTCATTGTGACTTTCATATGGAAAATGATAGCCAACTGGTAAATCTTGCGGTTCTAGTTGCCTGTCTGATACAGTGATTTGTGTTTGTTGTTTCCAGGAAATGTTTTCTCGAGAATTTTCGTACTCTTGCATCTTCTGTAGTATTTCAGTATGGTGATATTTTCAGTCTTTCCTCATTCCTTTCAATCAAAATTTACAAGAGTCAAATTCATCTGGAAGCTCCATTAAATTTGAACCGAGCCTAACCAAGTATTTCCATTAAACTGATTCGATTGAATCATTGAAACCTAATACATATTGCTAGGTAATTAGCTGGCTTTCTATAATTTCATTTAGCAGAGAAAAAGCAAAAGAAAAAAAAAAAATCTTAATTGTATGTCTTTATTTGTACCAAATCTTAGATTGGAGATGACCAAACCTATTGGTTGGTTTCAGAACCGAATTCGAGATTCCACTAACCGAACCCATAAATCGAAGATCTATAACCTGATATCCATTGACTAAACCAAGGCCTAACGCTAATAACCGTTTCTAAGAACTTTGCCCAATTCCCATTAACCAAAACCTAATCCAATAACGATTTAGTCTTTGATTTTTTCTTTTTTCTTTTTTCCTTTTTTTTTTTTAACACCTTTAACACCTATGTTCAAAACTCCTCTTACCTCAAATTTAGGGTTTCTACTTATCAATTTCTTTCACTTATTATTATTTTGGTATGAATCACCCGGTATTTGGAAGTCCACTGGACCATCGACTAATTTGGATTCAACTCAGGCAGGATTCAACAGGCGATAAAACTCTCCCTCACGAGTTTTAATGGAGTTACATTCTCAGAATTTAAAATCAAAATTTCTTATTAAATTAAAAAAGTTTCCTATCAATCCATTCACGTGGCTCGTGAGTATTTCTTTCACTTATTATTATTATTGTTTTCGATCCTCATATTGAATAGCCTGGACCTGAACATGTAGTAGTTGCTTAGCCCAACGTGAATTATTAGGCTTTCCTCTTTCTGAGGCGGGCCGGATAAAGATTCTGTGGATGGACCTAGTATTTAATCAAGTATCAAACCCATCAATATTATAAATTGTACGGCCCAGCCCATAACAAAAGGGGAAAATTGGTAATTTGCTGGTAACTGTAAGGCGGTAAGCATAAAATGGAACTAAACAAGGGTTTATGAAATATACGTTAAACCCACGCCGGATTTGGAGGAGGCGGAGGAGGAAGCCGCCTGAGTCTCAGCCGTCGCAGCTCCCAAATCTCCGACGCACACCCTTTTCCCATAGCTGATTCCATCTTCTGACACCTAGTAGGTATCGTCTCTGCTCTCTACATACACTCATACGCATTAGCTTTTTACTCATGCCCGAGCTCGTTTCAGGTCTATCCGATTTGCAGAACAATTGCATTTAAGCCAAGGTTATTGGTTCAGCTACAATGGCTATAGATAGCGGTGCATCGGAGCAGTCGCATAAAGTTCACAGATCTCGCCAGTCAGGTGCCTCCAAGAAGAAGAAAACTAAACCCCACAAGAACAAGGAAGATAATTCCGATGAGAAGAAACAAAACCCTAAGGTTCTTCTTGTTCCTTTATCTTTAATGAGTTTTCTATTTGTTTATCGCTTTCACTAATTCAAATTTTTTTTTTTTTTACTTAATTTATGTGAAACAGGCTTTTGCCTTCAGTTCTAATTCGAAAGCAAGGCGTTTGCATTCTCGGGCTGTCGAGAAGGAGCAGCGCAAGCTTCATATTCCTGCTATTGATCGTTCCTATGGCGAGGTCCCTCCATATGTGGTCGTTGTACATGGACCACCTAAGGTTACGTATGCCAATTCGAATAGTCAATCGGCAATTTCTTTGCTCAATTCTTACATTTTCATTAATTTGTTTGTTTTTAATTTGATTGCAAATTTTTATCTGTTGGAAGAAGTTTCCAAAGTGGGAACTAGCTGGTTTGTTGATTTTTGTGTGGCTCAAGTGATAGATGTCAGTCACAGTTTGTAGATGATGAAATTCTTTGATGGGTTTGCAGGTTGGCAAGTCTCTTTTAATAAAGTCACTTGTAAAGCATTACACTAAGCATACTTTGCCTGAGGTTCGAGGACCAATTACCATTGTATCAGGTTAACGTTTGCCCAACTGTTGAGGCTTTTTTTTTTTTTTTTTTTTGGGTTTTGTTTTGTTGCTTATTGGTTTAGAGTAGTAGTCCAGTGTAGGTTCTTGGTCTAATGATAGACTTATTTGGATAATGTTAGGTAAGCAAAGGCGGATTCAGTTTGTGGAGTGCCCAAATGATATCAATGGCATGGTTGATGCTGCAAAGTTTGCTGATCTAGCTTTGCTTCTTATAGATGGAAGCTATGGCTTTGAAATGGTGTGATATTGATTTCCATTGAGTTTGACTTTTGCTATCTAGTCTATTGACACTCATAATGTTTCATTCCTTGAATTTCTTGCAAAACTATATTTGTAAGGTTGTCATGTATGTCTAGCAAGTTTCATTTTTTTGGAACTTGGAACTACTATCTTGGTTTTGATTTTCACCTAAAAGTAATTATTTTCCTTGCAGGAAACGTTTGAATTCCTTAACATATTGCAAGTTCATGGATTCCCCAAGGTAATGGGAGTTCTTACTCACCTTGATAAGTTCAAGGATGTAAAGAAACTGAAGAAAACAAAACAGCGTCTTAAGCATCGTTTTTGGACGGAAATTTATGATGGAGCAAAATTATTTTATTTATCTGGTCTCATTCACGGGAAGTAAGCAACATTCTGAATCCTTTGGTTTATCCTCTTATATATAAATTAGTACCCTCTGTCATAGAGATTTGATGTTCATCCTTTTAATGACAGGTACCCCAAACGAGAAATTCACAATCTTGCACGTTTTATTTCTGTCATGAAGTTCCATCCTTTGTCTTGGAGAACTTCACATCCTTACATATTGGTTGACCGTTTTGAAGATGTGACTCCTCCTGAAAGAGTGCAAACTAATAATAAATGTGATAGAAATGTTACTCTCTATGGTTATCTGCGGGGTTGTAACTTGAAAAAGGGAGCTAAGGTATGTGTTATAAACCATTAATCAAATTATATTATTGCCCTTCTGTTGCTTTCTAAATGGTTGGGTATTTAAAAATTTCCCTATTGAAAGTGGGAATAAGAATCTTCTTTGTCATTATCAATACAACATACAGTGTTGCAAAAGGCACTGCCTAGGCTTGCCTAGGTGTTGCTTATGCACTAGGCGGCCCTATGCTGCCTGCCTTGACCTGGGCGGCATGGCAATACTGCCCTACCCCTTTTTTGGATCCTTTTTGATAAAAATTTAAACCACACTATTTTGTTTTTCAATTTTTTTAACAAATAAAGAAGAAACGTGGTTGTTTGGTTCTCAAGGATCAACAAAAAGCAAAAAACTCTAAATGCTGATCATTTAGGGTTTTCTACAACTTCAACTCCTCTACTCTTTCACTGTAATTAATTGATTTTAGTTACGTTGATTTTAGACTTCTAGCAAGTTTTGTTGATTAATTGATTTTAGACTTTTAAATGATTTTTTTCTCCAAATTTTCTGAATTTTTTGGATTTTTTTTCAAAAGTGGCGCACAAATAGCCAAAGCAGTCTGGGCACCTTCAGATTATGTTGTATCTGCGTTTTGCTTTGATAAAAAATAAAAAAACTGTTTTATGCTTATGTTTTGTTGATAATATGGAGTTAGGGGCTAATTGGTGTTGCAGGTGATGGTTTTTTTTGGTGACTCTTTGACAAAGAACATGCATCATGTACTAAATCTGTTTAGAAGATTTTGAGTTTATATTGGAAATATCACATGTTGCTCAAAAAGAGGAATTTTGTTTACCTGTCCACACGATAATTCAACCTCAGATTTAATTATATGGTAATGGTAGTAAAAATAGCTGCCCAAAGCGGTTGTGTAATGTTCATTGTGATGCCCAATGCACTGTTTAAGCAAAGGTAAATATGACTCAAGAGTTCACATTCCACTGTTTCTTGGTTTGCCTTAGTTTTGTCTTAGGTTCTTAAGGACATATTACAGAGCAATTAATGTACTACTGAGACTGTTCTTCGTGTTTTCAATGGTTTCTTGCAGTCCAAATCTCCTAGAAAATGACTGATAGAGTTTCTTGTTTTCCACATATGGTAAAAATAACTCGTGGGCAGTAGTTCTAACATTAAATTCATATATTTTTTTTCTTGTCAAAGTTTCACCAGTAATTGCACCAGTAATTGCATCATTGATTGTGATTTGAGACTAGTGGCATCTGATGGCCTGCTAATTTTAACCACATTGAAACATTATCTTCTAAAGAAAATCAGTGGGTTTTTTCTCTCTACTGGTATGTTATTACAATTCAATTTTTAATTTCTGAATCAGGTGCATGTTGCTGGTGTTGGAGATTACAGTTTAGCAAGTGTTTCTGGCCTATCTGATCCTTGTCCTTTACCATCAGATGCCAAAAAAAAGGGATTGCGTGAAAAAGAAAAACTTTTTTATGCACCCATGTCTGGACTTGGGGATCTGCTCTATGACAAAGATGCTGTCTACATAAACATAAATGATCACCTTGTGCAGTATTCCAAAGTCGATGATGGAAATGGAGGGGCAGCACGTAAAGGTCTAGATCACGTTTCATTTTCTCATCATCTTTCTTCTAATTACCAAGAATAATTTTTGCAAAGTTCTCACCCCTCTCTACTTCTTGAGACCAGGAAAGGACAAGGATGTTGGGGAGTTCTTGGTAAAATCACTTCAGAATACACAATATTCAATTGATGAGAAGTTAGAGAAGAGCAAAATTTCCCTTTTTGGTCAAAACCCTAATTACTCATCAGAAGCTCAAGGTGGTGAAAAGAATTCCCTGGAAGGACAAGAGCAGATTCATGATAGAGAGTCTTTGGAGCAATATCTGACTGATGAAGATGATGATGATGCTAGTCAATTTGGTGAAGAAAATGATGATGATTATTTGGATGATTCAAGATCTTTAGGTCAAGGGAAAGATGCTCAAAATGCAATGCTCAAGAGTGAGGATACTGATCGTGTTGAATTTCATGGTGGTAGGCTAAGGAGAAAGGCTATTTTTGGAAATGATGTTGATCATAATGATCTTAAGGTGATTATTGCTGATGCTTTCACTGTGGTTAATTTAATCACAATTGCAATAGGTGGATAGGTAGAAGGGTCATGGAACCTCCAAGTTCTCTTTAACCCCATCTCTGCTTGTAGGTTGAGCAAAAAACCAATAACTAAGATTGAAATGGCAGTATTTGGTTCTATTTAATTTTTGGTGAACAAGAAAGCCAGAAAATTTGTTTCAGTTTTTGCAAATAGAAATTGGAAAAAAAAAAAAAATCAAACAATAATATCTTATTGCATATGTTTTTAAAACAAATTATTGATTTTTAAATAAGTGCATAATAATATTGCATTATAGGTTAAGTGTACTGTATTGGTAGTCAAATCCCTCTGGTAAATAATATTTTTGTTTAGCCATGGCTTTTTCTTTTCAACAGCAAAAAAAAGATCTTATATTGTAAAGGAGTACAAGGCCAAGGGTATCCCAACCTTTGCAAAATAGTATATATACTGAAGCAGTTTTTTCATCTGTTGCAGGATTCAGATGAAGAGAATGAACAAGATGAAAATGATGGTGATGAAGATACTGAGTCATCTTCAAGCTCAGATTTTTCTGATGAAAGTGGAGAGGATCTAAAACCAGATGGTACCCTTTATCACTTAATTTTCAAATTCTGGATTCATCAAAAAGATTTCAGATTTTGAGATTTGTAATGTTCATTGGTGGGAGACATGATATTTTCAACTATGGCTGAAAGTTACGATATAAATAATGTAGTCTGACAAATTTGTTAGATTAATGGTTTATGTTAATAATTTAACTTCATTCAGTGGGTAAATGTATGTTAATATCAAATTGTTTTCTTATGCCTTTTTCTGATTAGAAAATGTCATGGGAAACATATCGAAATGGAAAGAGTCGTTGTTGGAAAGAGCAGTTTCTAGGCAAACCACTAATCTTACACAACTTGTGTATGGGAAATCTGCATCAACATCACCTACCCTAGTCACTGAAGAGCGGGACAGTGGTGAGGATGAAGAGGATGATGATGATGAATTTTTTAAGCCAAAAGGAGAAGGGAAAAAGGTATGTTCTGGACATCACTCTTTGCATTAGTATTTGGCTGTTAACACTGTTGTTCAAATATGTTGCCTCTTTGAACTTTTTAGACCTTTGCCTTCACTCTTTTTTTTGGTGCTTTGCTGCAGACATCAAAAGGAGGACACGATGATGCAGATTTTAATCTTGAGGACTGTTCAAAATTTACAAATTATTCAGAACCTAATAATTGGAAAGAAAAAGAAGTATACGAGAGCATTCGTGATCGTTTTGTTACTGGTGATTGGTCAAAATCTGCTCTTAGGAATCAGGTGTCAGATGCTAAAACTGAAGATGAAGACGATGAGTATGGTGACTTTGAAGATTTAGAAACAGGTGAGAAGTATGAGAGCCATCTTAAAGATGATTCTGGCACTGATGCAATGGACAAGGAAGATGATGCAGTAAACAAGGAGCGGAGGTTAAAAAAGGTTCTTAAGCATGCAAAATTCAACGCACAATATCCTTTTCACTTGAATTATGTGCAATTTGTTCTCTGAGTATGAGCTCTTTTAGAATAATCCTGCCTTCTTGTTTCTCTGCGTACCTATGCTTGGAGTTTGAGATAGAATGGGTGGTGTGGTTGATCAATCTCATTGCTTTCTGGTTATGCTTCTTAGTTCACAGGATAAATTGATGGTTATTGTTTTTCATTCCTTTTATGCTTTGATTTTTATTATGGCTGTATTGAAACAGTCCTATTGTGTGGTATTGGTGAAATTTGCTCTCTTTTATCTATGGGTACAAGTGTGGTTGCTTTGCTTTGTGGCCTTAACTTTGACTTACATATGATGGATCTGAATTACCAGAAGAAGAAAATGATGCAAGACGTGGGACAGAGTCTCACCTTGGTCAACCTACTGGGAGTTCATATTATGATAAGGTAGACTTTTTGGAATACATTTTGATCAATTTCATATTGTAATATAAGGTTTTGAATGCTAAAATTATTTGTTGTTCTTCCAGCTGAAAGAGGAGGTTGAACTTCGTAAACAATTGAATAGGGCTGAACTCAATGATCTCGATGAGGCTACTCGGCTAGAAATTGAGGGCTTCCGAACAGGGACATATTTAAGATTGGAGATTCATGATGTTCCATTTGAGATGGTTGAATATTTTGATCCTTGCCACCCCATTCTAGTTGGAGGGATTGGTCTGGGTGAGGAAAGTGTTGGATACATGCAGGTTGGTGGATGGTATTTTTACTTTTTCTATATGTTACTTTTTTAATTACATCGTTAAAGAGTGGAAAAAATTGGAATCTGCATTGGAAATTCATGATAGAATTGGTCCAATTGGAATACTGGAAATTGATTTGTAGTGCTGGAATTAATTTTATTAGGTTTTTATTTTATTTATTTATTTTTCATCAACCTGGTGAAAGTCAGAATTGAACTTAAAAAGGGTTTGATATCTTTGAGTTATGTTAATTCTTGGCTAGGATCTGACATGTTTTGTTGAAAATTTGACATATGTGGCTTGTGTATTGTATTGAAAAGAATTTGTTAGCAATGGCTAATATATTTCTCATCAAAGAAAAGATTTGCTTGCTTATCCTGCATTCCTTTGATTTAACTTGATCGGGTGAGTTCAACAGTAATCTTGGGTGGGGACACCACCCCTCAATAGAAAACATGATCACCTGATTTTTGCTGTGGGTGTCTCCCCAACCAAAGCCACCTGATTTTGGTTGAGCAGTGCATACCTCCATGTGAAAATAGGTTCTCCCTTTAATTTTTCATTGTATTACAGAAATTTCAGTATCATTATAGGTATAGTTTCTTTTCCTTTCAGGCAAGGCTGAAACGGCATAGATGGCACAAGAAGGTGCTGAAGACTAGAGATCCAATAATTGTTTCGATTGGATGGAGGCGTTATCAAACTACCCCTGTTTATGCTATTGAGGACAGAAATGGAAGGCATCGTATGCTCAAGTACACTCCAGAACATATGCATTGCCTTGCAATGTTCTGGGGCCCTCTTGCCCCTCCCAACACAGGGGTGGTTGCAGTCCAAAATTTATCAAATAATCAGGTCTGCCTTTTCTTTGATGTTCCTTAAAAGTTTTAGGTTGAGAAAGGAAACTTTTAAATATTTTTATGTTTTTTACGATTTTTTTCCCCCTAGACCAAGCAGCTTTTGTTTGTTTGTAATGCCAGGCTGCATTTCGGATCACAGCAACAGCAGTTATACTTGAGTTCAACCACGCAGCTCAGATAATGAAAAAGATTAAGCTGGTTGGTTACCCTTGCAAAATCTTCAAGAAAACAGCACTCATCAAGGACATGTTTACTTCAGATCTTGAAATTGCTCGGTTTGAAGGTGCAGCAGTTCGCACAGTCAGTGGGATCCGAGGGCAGGTGAAAAAGGTATACTTGTTTCACATAAATGTTAGGCCCATTGGACCATTTATGTTACTTCCTCTTAGATTTTAGTATTATTGTCTGGTATTTATAAAGCGAGCATCCTTTTCGGGATGGACTCTTCTTAAATAAATGATAAAATTTTGAAGGCTTGCAAATATGGATTTTGGGTGCCAAGTGGTCTTGAGAGTGACTGCACCATGCATAAATGCTGAGGTGAAAACATGAGCTAGCATTATTCCCCCCAAGTCATTGATTTCTGAAGGCCAAGACCATAGTTAATACTGCTTACTTTCCCATTCCCCTCTTTGCAATGTGTTGATGGTATTGGTTTTGCCTTTTTTGCAGGCTGCCAAAGAAGAGATAGGTAATCAATCCAAAAAGAAGGGGGGACAACCTAGAGAAGGAATTGCCCGGTGCACCTTTGAGGATCGAATTTTGATGAGTGACATTGTTTTCTTGCGTGCATGGACTCAAGTTGAAATTCCCCAGTTTTACAACCCATTGACCACAGCCTTGCAACCTCGTGATAAGACCTGGCAAGGAATGAGAACGTTGGCAGAACTGAGAAAAGAACAGAATCTTCCTGTTCCTGTGAACAAGGATTCACTTTACAAGGTCTTTAGT
>BPVZ01000115.1:618027-628754 GCA_020521535.1 Rubroshorea leprosula
TATAGGCATGCAGTCAATAGTTTTTACAAGGAGATGGCCTTGGCGAGCTCTGTTTGAGATCAATGGGACAGACCTACGTTTACCTCCACTGAGTCCCAGGATTAGAATCCATATAAGATTTACATGTGGAAAAAAAATGTCTTTTTTCATGTTGAAAATGTGGCCTGCTTCCATGATAACCAACCTTGGTATTTTTTAAAAACATTTATTTTAGCTTGCTATTTAATCATTAAGCAAGTTATATCACAATTTTTTGATGGATTAAGAAGATGTCATTGCACTTTCGCTCCTAATTAAGAAGCCGGGTCCGTTGGCAATCAGGCAAAATTTGAATCTTACAAGGTGTACTGGATTTGGTCTGAAGTTGTAAGAACAAAATGTAGCGAGTCAATTTAATGACCAACGTACTCGAGTCCGAGCTCAACTCATACCAATAAGATATGAATGAGTTTTGTGTTGAGATACTTGAGTTTGAACTCAACTCATACTTTCTGAGTTCGGAAGCGTCCTGTTAGAATTGAGTTACCCGTGAGTAGCTTGACTCTGGTATCGTTGCCATCACAGGTTTTTTTTTTTGTTGCAAAAATTTAAGCAACTAAAATTGATAAATAGAAGTTAAAATTAAAAATTAAAATAAATTTTCCACAATATTAAATGAAATTCAGATGATTTCAAACTTCAAAATGTTCCGAGTACTTTTCATTTTTTTTTTTTATTTGAAAGAATCTCAAAGTAATAACCAACAGTTTGAATTTCAGCTGCTTTAAATAATCTCAAGAAAATTGAAAAAAAATAAGTTAAAAAGTCAAAAACAAGCAAGGAAAATAAATGCAGGGAGAGAATGGTTCTTTTCTAAAACGATGATCACGGACTCATTGTCATTGAGAACAAGGAAAATGATTCATCTGAATGCTAGCCAGAAGCCATCAACAAATCATTTCATTAACAATTATTCTTGTAATCATTACACAGGAAATAATTATTGGGAATGGAAAGATAAGGCAAGATTTAAAGCTAGATTTCATAACTATATTCTGGAAAAATAAGTCCTGCAAGCTAAGGGGGAGAACGGTAGACACAGCATGATGCCCTATTGCCCCAGAAATCCAGAATCCAAATCATAAAATGCAGAAAACCAAGGAGTCCTTCAATAGCATGTTGTTTGGAGTGCATCAGGGGAGAATCCTGCGCCTGTGACGTGGTGTTTCTCGTCTTACATACATTTTTTCCATTTCATCAAGTGGTCGGCTGGACCCATCAGGCATGCTCACAAACTTCCATCCACCACCACCTCCACGTTTTCCTTTTGGTCCCAGTTTCTCGACTGTGATCTTCCATCCATCATCAGGACGCCGCCTGCTATACTTGTGGCACTTCACCTCACCAGCCATCTGTACACAGGGGTGTCAAATGCATCAATAAGAACTAGAGCAGGAAGAACGAAAAACTAAAGCCACAATAAAAAATCAGTGGCAAAAGAGCTGCAATAGCAAAGCATAAAACTAAATATTCTAACTTATATTACTGATTCTTTTGCTAGTTGCTTTCCCCGATGCAAAAGGAGTGTGCAGGAAATATACCTTCTTCTTATTGAAGTTCATCCTTTCAACAAATTCTTTATACAACATTTCATCCTCTTTCTTAGAAATCTCATAGTGAACTTCATCTAGGTCTCTGGTGGTACCATCCCAACCCTCTGGCATAACCTTGAAGTCAGGTTTATAAGGAAGGGATGCCACATGGAATTCCCGGTCATGAGAAATAAAAAACCTGCAATAGCAAACTCTTTATTAAAATCAATGAACCAAATAGCCATTTCTCCAATAAAATAACAATGGTGGCTGATGGTAGGCCAGAAGAATCTAATACTTTTAAATCAAACATGGTAATATAGACAGAAACAAGCAAATCTGTAAAAGCAAAGAAATGCTTCTGTGGTTGCCATGGCTAATAAAAAATTAGATTCATATCTCACTCTGGGCATGTGTCAAGCAACAGCTCAACAGAGTCGTCAAGGGGATGATCAAGCCTTTTCTCTTCTTCCTCCTCAAGCTCCTTCAGCCAAAGAATTGCATGCACTCTCTGTCTCATAATCCTGTAATCCTTGGCAAGTCTCTCAACCGTGTATTCCTCAGGATTCTCCTTGTGCAGGCGGTACATCTCAGCCTTTTCAGAGTCCTTCAGATAAGAGCCCCTTGCACCAGGCTCCCGCACTTGCTTCAGCAGAATACATGTCTCCTGCATCCTCTGATTCCATCCATCAATGTAAAGCTTGCTCCTTTTATTCTCAGCTTCCAACTCCTCTATCTTATCATCAATTTCCTGCAGATTAGAAATTACTGAAGATTGATATGCATCTCCTGCACCAGCAGCGGAAGTAGTTTGACGGCCCACAACCTGCCCATCAAAATGCTCCTCAGTCAATCCAGTGGACCATGATGAATCAGTGTCCCATCCAATATCATCAGAAGTGGTTCCGACAGACAAACCACTTCCACCAACAGCACTCCCCCATTCATCATTATCTTGATTCCCACCATTGAAACTACTTCCCCAAGATTTCCCAGAAAAAGCATGTGATCTGACAACTTGATATGTCTCACGTCCAGTCTTTAATGTATCATTTCCAACTTTGGGCGCTGTTTTCTCCTTCAAGATTCTAGCTGCACTCACAGTTGTGCCAAGCGAAGTGGATGAAAGACGTGAAATGATACGAGAAAGATTCTGCATTTTTCCAGAAACTTTCTTCAAATGCAGATTCAAACTATGTTTTTACAATGCTACAGAACAAGCACAAAAAGAGCAATGCACTGGTTAGCATCCATGATCCAACAAAAAAAAAGAAGCATAAATACATAAGAGAAAAATCATTGAACATCAGCATGTATATGAATACATTAAGCACACTGCAATTCCATTATCTAATTACCCAAGTCCACAAAATTATCATTCTTTACAAAAAAATATTAAAGTTAAGCCATAAGTACCAAGAAAAGACAAATCACAAATATCCACAAACTGTTCAATCAGAGATGATCCAGCTCAATAGCTTCTCAAAGTTGATATTATAACTAAAAATTCATGTGCACTATCTTAATCCCATTAGTACCTAAATCCGTAATCAAGGCTAGCTGGGATTGTCAAATTGGCCAATTGATTCTTTTGTTTAAGTTACTGATGATTTTCATCCACCAAAATTAAGAAAAATAAGATCACATCAATTTTTTGGTTATAACATATAACATTATAGTCATTAAGCACTAATAAATTATTAATATTTACTAACAAACCATAAACAATCCCTTTTCCTCAAAATCCTTTCCAAAAAGAATCATTTTAATCATAACTTAAACTAAATCCAAATCCTCAAAAAGTCTAAATACCCTCACTTCATATGAATCAGTGTTAGCAGAACCAAACCCAGTCCCAGTTAAATCAAAATCCCATAAACAAGAAACAGTAACCTGTGATGAAAAATGTAAACTACACTGGTTTCCAGCCAAACTACATGCATCAGGAGCAGAAGGAGTGAGAGAAAACGAAGTAATGTATATATCAAAACAACGTTTTTAATGTATATACAGCTAAATCAATCCACTAGATGCATATATTAAAACAAAATCTGCATCCTTTCTACCTATTTTCGATTTTCTTTTGCCAGTATGTTGTCGCTCAAAATCTCAATCCAAAAACACCAGCAGCAGAACATATGATCAAATTCCATAAGCAGATTAACATGAATCAAGTGAGCAAAAGAATGCCTCTTAAGCTTCAGTTTGCGAAAAAAACAAGATCAAAATCATCATCAAGCTTCGAAATGAAGACTATTACTTAGACAGTGAGAAACAAAACAATCACAGTAATCTCATTCCAAGGTAGCCATCACTGCCTCCGACGTAATCTTCGGGTTTCCGGTGACGGTTTCAGCGGCCACGACGTCGAGGAAGATGAAAGGAGAATTGCAGTAAAGGGTTTATGGAGAGTTTGAGACCAGACCGCCGAGGAATTTCAGTGCTCAGAATTTAGGCCCAATTAATTGGGCCGAATTGAAAACAATAAAATGGGCAACTTTGGACAGCTTCTAACTTGGGCCTAATATTGCTCCGTTTTAATAACCCTGGAAAAGGCAGGCACGAGGCACGACTATCCCCATGTTAAAATAATATTTTTAAAAATATTAATATTTTTTATTAAGCAGAAAGTTTAAATTTTAACTCTAAGATTAGAGGTATACTTTATAATTAAGTGCATAATTATTCGAATCACGAAATTCAAATGTTTATTTTAGTTAAATAATGAAAAATAATTATTTTTTATTTTTTATCTTATTTTTTTTATATATTATATGGATCGAAATTTTAAATTTTTTTGTTTTCAACAACAAAAAGAAATTATTATTTAATTCTTTAGATAATTAATAATTAATTTGTTAATTTAATTGATAAAAATAATTAATAATTATAAAGAATTAATAAAATAATTAATAAATTAATATTAATAAATATTATTTTCAAATATTTTTTAAAAAAAAACGAAAATATTTTAGTGACTTTAACCTTTAATAACCACACCCCAAAAAGCACATTAACGCCGTTAACGGAGTCGTACTACCTAAAATAGTAAGTCGGGTTCAGACAGGAATCCGGATCCGAAGAAAATGTCGGGTAAAGTCAAAAAGGGTAAAGTTAAGCTTTCTCCTGTCTATTTTAGCCACCAGCTCCGGATACTCAGTGCGGAGACGGGGCTTCAACTTTATTAGGGTTTCTGCAGAGACTTCCATTTTCAGTATCTGATCGTACCAGAAAATGATGCAATTTCTGCGCATTTGCATCCCATAATGCTTGAATCGATAAATTTACCGGAAAATTCTGTATGTGTTCAACATCTTCAGGTAACTTTTATCATCTCCCTCACTTTCTTTTTTCCTTTGTGTTTTTCTTTCTCTTTTTCTCTGTTTGGCTGCTGAGAAAATAAAGGAAAGTAAAGAAATTTCGGAGTTTGAGTGTTCTTGGTTTTTGTAGCTTAAGAGGGAAAACTTGTGGATTAGTGAGAAGGAAACTGCAAAGTTGGAGCTGAGATTATGTTTTATCGGGGGTAGTTTTTATCTTTAGATTTTCTACTTTCTTGAAAAAAAATGAGATTTAGCATTTGAGTTATTTTTAGAAAAGTTGAACTCTACATGATTAGTTCATTGAGCTGCTATCTTTACTTCACTTTTCTAAAGATTCATGTTTTTCCTCTTCTAGCCAATAAATTGAGAAAGAACGTGTTTTATTTGTTGACATTTAACAATAAATGGGATTTCTTTCCAGGACATGGACTTCTCTTTCAACTCTAGCTCTAATGCTTGAAAGTACTAGAAGTTGTGATGCAATGCTGCAAATGTTTGTTGTGGCATATAATTGATTATGTACGACTTTCTGTTGTAAAACTCAATGGTGAGAAAAGGCTAGCATAACTATGGAATGTTATCTGGCTGTTAGTTGTCTCAAGGGTATGTTATTGGAATTCTTTAATTCATGCTACGCATTGAGACAAGGCATTCTGAGTTTAATGTTATTATCCTTTACATGATTCATGAGTTTTGATGACTGGATTCTATTATATCTGGTTGCAGGTTTCTTGTGCCAACAATTGTTTTTATTTATTATCTGGCTATCAAGTTTCCAAGATGTAGCAGCATTGCAGACATTGCTTGACGAGAGTCATGTACCTTCCACTTCTGAGCGAGCTAATCCACCTATTACTGGACTATTTGATCCCATAGAAATATCACCAGCTGTCATTCCACAGAATCCATATCCTGGCGAGTCAGTGCCACCCCTGTACCCAACTTTCCCCCCACCATATGAGCCAAATTTAACTGGAAGGTGTCCTGTAAATTTTTCTGCTTTGTCAAGTATAATGGAAAAAACAGCGTCTGATTGTTCTGTACCTTTGGCAGTGCTTGTTGGTAATGTAATATGTTGTCCCCAGCTGGGTAGTTTACTCCACATCTTCCAGGGTTACTACAACAGCAAATCTGATAATTTGGTCCTTCAAACTGCGGTTGCTAATGATTGTTTTTCGGATATCATTAGTATCTTAGCTAGTAAAGGAGCCAACAGGACATTACCCATGCTTTGTTCTGTAAAACCATCAAATTTGACTGGTGGCTCTTGTCCTGTGAAGGATATTAGTCGCTTTGAGAAAATGGTAAATACAAGCAAATTGCTGGAAGCGTGCAGTGCTGTTGATCAGCTAAAGGAGTGCTGCAGGCCAGTTTGCCAACCTTCAATTATGGAGGCTGCTCTGCTTATATCTGGAGCACAAATGACAATGAGTGAGAACAGAAATGTAATTGGGCAGCCTGCACATGTTGATTCCATTAATGATTGCAAGGGTGTGGTGTATTCATATCTTTCAAAGAAACTCCCAGAAGAGGATGCAAATAATGCATTCCGAATATTATCTTCTTGCAAAGTTAACAAGGGTACAGTACAGTCTTTTTTTTTAATTTCTTTTTTCTCAACTTTACATCTTGTTATTGCTTGTCTTTTGTCCTCTTCTGCTGAACTGAATCTTCATAGATGTACCATAATTTTTGGAGTATGAACTTGCTCATTATCTGCCAGTTTCCTTTCTTTCTTTCTTTCTTTCTTTTTCATTTTTTTTTTCTTTTCATTTTTTTTTTCTCTTTTCTTGCTTGCAGATTCCTTGAAAATTATTTGTGTTTATCTGTGATTGTACTTATAATGGCATAATCATCTCTTTGCAGTCTGCCCTTTAGAATTCAAGCAGCCTTCAGAAGTAATTAAAGCATGCCGTAATATAGGTGCTCCAAGTCCTTCCTGCTGTAGCTCATTAAACACTTATATTGGGGGGATACAAAAGCAGATGTTAATTACAAACAAGCAAGCAATTATCTGTGCAATGGAATTTGGGTCTATATTACGAAAAGGTGGAGTCATGACAAATGTTTATGAGCTTTGTGATGTTGACTTGAAAGATTTTAGCATTCAAGGTATGAAATCCTGTTTTTCTGTGTATCTTCTAATCTATTTGCTTGTCTTCTTCTTCTGCTGTCTATCTAATATTGGTTTTCCTTCTTTTGCCTCTTTTTATGGACTTATTCTTGGGCACTGAAGAAGCATACGGACAGCAAGGTTTGTCTTGATATCTCATTCTGCATTGAAGGAAAATTCTTGTATTCTTGTTACTTTCTGGAATGATGCGTATTTACCGTTTATTAATGTGTAATCATGTACACATATGCAGGGTGTCTACTACGAAGTTTGCCTGCAGATGTGATACTTGACAATTCAACAGGCTACAGCTTTACATGTGACTTAACTGACAACATTGCAGCTCCATGGCCTTCATCATCCTCAATGTCATCCTTAACTTTATGTGCTCCAGGTAACTGTTTTAAAAAGTAATGACTTTATACATTGTTACATTTGTTTATACATAGAAGGGATCAATAGAATTGAAGTTTGGATTCTGCAATGGGCAAATTTTGGTTACCTCTTCTCCCCAATGTCCTAATGATTACTCCTTTGCAGAGATGTCATTGCCTGCATTACCATCATCTGAGAAACAGAGAAGTATTGGTATGTAGCGTTCTTTGCTATTCCTATCTAATTTCTCTCCCTGCTTTTGCTTCACTGCCTTCTCTCTAATTTTTCTACGAAGTTTAGCGTAGTAATATATTTCATTCAATTCTGAACTTGAAGTTTAGCAGATCCAGGATTATATATATATATATATATATATATATTTTAAGTATGTGAATTAGAGGGCCATGCCTTGCTAAAAGGGTAAATAAGAAATTAGAAGAAATAGACATTTATATATCTTCATTTATAACCAAACAGCAACATAGAAAAGAAACATTTATATATTTTCATTTATATCCAAAAGAGGGAGCCTGTTGATATTCTAGACATCAAATAGGTCATTATTATTTGATAGCTGATTCAACAAAAATTTGTTTACAAATAGAATTCAGATCTGGTTTCTTTTTGGTACATGTTTTATGTGTTTCACATAGGTGTTGATGATCCATTGCTGTTTTTCTTATGAAGGCTGTTGATCTTGAAATCAAAATTCTATGTATTTGATGCAGGTTGTCACGTTTGTGCATTGGAAGTCTTTGTACTCATTTTTTCATTTTTTTGTTTTCAGTACATTGTACTGAAGTGAGTTGTTGTAGTTTAAGAGTTGAGCTGGGTTTGAAGGTGGAGGGGGCTCTTTTCTTTTTCTTTTTTGAAGAAAAGGAGTAGACAGGGCTTTTTGGTGATTGAGTGTGAAGAATGTACCAATCCATCATGTATAGTTGTAATTTGTTTTTCCTTTTGCCAATCCATCATTTTGTATTGCCTTTTCCCTTCAGTTTCCCTTCCTCACCAGTACTAGCAATCTTGAAAACTAATTTTAGAGGCTCTTTTTATCTTATTCCATGGCCTACTCCTAGATATATAATTACGTTGCAACATAATTAATTAAACAAGCTTTCGTTCAACGAATCAGTGATCTGACTTGAAAACTTTGCTAATGTATAATCTGACTTAAAAACTCTGCTATGTCATCTCATTGATCATGTATAATTGTGCTTTCCTATTTTTAGGGGGAGTAACTGAAAGTTCAAACTATGCCATCACCACGCGGTCCTAGTCATAAGGTTGGTGTTAATGTAAACCCACTATTTAGCCATATAAACAGCCAACCACCAATCATCTCTTCTATAGTTTACACAAGCTACAAAGGTATTTCTGTTTTGGTTAAATGTTAATTTTGGTTCCACAACTTTAGAGTTTTGTATAGTTTTCATCCTTCAACTTTTTAATACACTTTTTGGTCTCTCAAGTCTCAACTATAAAAAATGCACTTTTTTAATTGTTCTGTCAATTAATTCATTCAATTTGTTTATATATTCATATTTTTAGTCTTTGAACTTTTAAGTTAAGAGACAAAAAATATGCATTTATTATATGTTGAGAGACTAAAAATATGCATATATAGATAAATTTAATGGAGTAACTGATAGAATAACTTAATGGAGTAACTGATAGAATAACTAAAAAAATGTATTTTTCAGAGTTAAGGGAATAAAAAAAAGTACATAAAAAAATTAAAGAATAAAAATTATATAAAATCCTAAAGTTGAGGGCACAAAATTGACATTTAACCTTCTCTTTTTTCAGTCAGATTACTAGAGTCTGCACTCTTGCAAAGGTAACTTCATAAACTGAATATACAGAGGTAGAGATTTGCGACTTTGTTGAAGTTGAAACAGGGTTTCATAATTTCATTAAACCTTTTGTTTCACAAAGAAACTCTGATTATAATATCCTTGGCAGTGGCCCAAAAATATATATAACTAGAAGTGCAAAACGGCAGCCTTAAGCAATGCGTTTACCTTGTGGAACTTGTTGGATAGAGACGAATATAAATAGCTCACACACCATCATTGAGTGCCAAGTACCTGACCAATCATTTTCCATAAAGAAATCTCTAGGAATCTTCCTGCAGTTATCTTCTTTGGATTTCTCAGTCTTATTGCCTTTTGCAATGGAGTCTGCATAGAGATGGAGAGGCAAGCTCTCTTGGAGTTAAAGTAGGGTGTGGTTGATAATGCTGGCCATCTTGCCTCTTGGGTTGCTGATAATGGAGATTGTTGCAGATGGAAGGGTGTTGCTTGCCATAACTTGACCGGTCATGTCCTCCAGCTCCACCTCAGTGCTCCTATTCATTATTTGGACTCATATGAGCCTGAGTATGTTTTTCAAGTTCCTTTGACATCACAGCTAGTTGGTAAGATAAGTCCTTCTTTGCTCCATTTGAAGCATTTGAGTTATTTGAACTTCAACAACAATGATTTTAAACGAATTCAAATTCTTGAGTTCCTTTGGTTCTTTAAGGAGTTTAGGAATACCTTGACTTAAGCAACGCAAGATTTGCAGGAAGGTTCCTCAACATCTTAGGAATCTCCCCTATTTGCTGTATCTCAATCTTCGTGATAATGGTTTGCATGTTGAGAATCTCCATTGGCTATCTAGTCTTTCCTCATTAGAACACCTTGATTGGAGCTTTAATAACCTTAGAAGGGCCTTCAATTGGTTTCATTTCGTAAACATCCTTCCTTCCTTGGTAAAAGTAAACTTGGCTAGCTCTTAGCTCCCCCAAGTACTAGCTGAGGCCCTTCCAAGTGTAAATTTATCATCTCTTGCTTCCCTTGATCTTTTGTTGGAATAATTTTGTAAACTTATCAACAATAAACTGGGTTTTTGCTCTTAAGAATTTGGTTTTCCTTGATTTGTCATTTAACAGTTTTGAAGGTCAAATTCCTCCTGATCTTCAAAATCTAACTATTCTGAAGCACCTTGATCTATCATTCAATCTTTTTAACTCTTAAGTTTTAGCCCTCTTAAGTTTTTAAACCTACAGTTTAATAACTTGCTGGGTCAAATTTCTAATGCCATTGGAGAGATGAACTTTGTTGTTAACCTGGACTTCTCTGGAAATAAAGAGCGTAAAGGGAAAATCTTAATGTCAATGGGAAATTTTTGCAACTTAAGGTCAATTTCCCTTTTTGGTGTTAACATGAGTTAAGAGATATCTAAAATCTTAAAAATGTTCTCTGTATATGTTTCAAATACATTAGAATTGTGGGATTTAAGTAATTGTCAACTCTATAGCCGATTGACAGAACAACTTGATAATTTTAAAAATTTGAGAATATTATT
>BPVZ01000115.1:657373-668851 GCA_020521535.1 Rubroshorea leprosula
AGATGAAGACCGCATCTTAGAAGTCACATCCTAGATGAAGACCGCATCTAAGGAAGAAGGAGAGATGAAGACCGCATCTTAGAAGTCACATCCTAGATGAAGACCACATCTGAGGAAGAAGGAGAGATGAAGACCGCATCTTAGAAGTCACATCCTAGATGAAGACCACATCTGAGGAAGAAGGAGAGATGAAGACCGCATCTCGCAAAGGATAAGATGAAGACCGCATCTTAGAAGTCCCATCCTAGATGAAGACCACATCTGAGGAAGAAGGAGAGATGAAGACCGCATCTCGCAAAGGATAAGATGAAGACCGCATCTCGCAAAGGATAAGATGAAGACCGCATCTTAGAAGTCACGTCCTAGATGAAGACCACATCTGAGGAAGTAGGAGAGATGAAGACCGCATCTCGAAAAGGATAAGATGAAGACCGCATCTTAGAAGTCACGTCCTATATGAAGACCACATCTGAGGAAGTAGGAGAGATGAAGACTGCATCTCGCAAAGGGTAAGATGAAGACCACATCTTAGAAGTCACATCTTAGATGAAGACCACATCTGAGGAAGAAGGAGAGATGAAGACCGCATCTCACAAAAGATAAGATGAAGACCGCATCTTAGAAATCACATCCTAGATGAAGACCGCATCTTGCAAAAGAAAAGATGAAGAATGCAACTTTCACTAATAAATTGTTTTCAAAGCTTAAAAAATTGGGTTATTCTTTTATTCTTTACTTTTCTTTTTTACAAAAAAAAAAGTAAAGAGGGGGCAACTGTCATAACCCAATTTTTTCTGAGGAGCTAAATGCTAAAATCAAAAGTCAATGGACTGTTTTTGTAAAGTTGGAAACTTGAAGGGGTTAAGATCTCTCTCTACCGCACCCCCTCTCTCATCAACTCCAGCATGATGCCAAGAAGATTTCTTTGAAGATAAGCTCAACCAATTGAAGGATTTGGATAAAGATGGACAAACCATAAGTCATCAACTCCAAGGAGTCCGAAATTGATTCAAGGTGGGAGTCCCAATGCATAGAAGGTATGAATCTAGACTAGAAAAGGGGTAGATGTGGGAACAACTAAGAAATCCCATTCCAAATAGGATTGAGTTGTTATCTTAGGGATTGAGATTTGAGTATTAGAAGCACATTAGGATTGGGTTTTCCTTTGGTCTATAAAAAGGGGGGGCCTTCGGCTTCTAATTTGGAGATTGGAAATTGGAGGAAGGGGAGATTGGAAAATTGGGGAAACAAATCCGGAAAGAGCGGAAGAAAATTGGTGAAGCCCGGAAGGAATATAGGAGAGATCAAGAGTGAGAAAGGCAAATCAGAAAATTGTACTTGGACTTCAAGAAATAAGGTGTTGATTTTCCTATTTTTTGCAGGTGTGCATCATTCCTAATTTTTTTTTTTCTTCTACGTTGCCTTCCTATTGTATTCTGTTATTTCTCCTTTTCTTTTGCTTTTGGTGATTGCTTGATTCCCCTTTTAAGCTGCATCTTTCCATGTTTGCTGAAATTAATCTTGATCGAAGAAAAATGTTTATAGATCGGGATATATTAATTGTTGGGAATGATGCAGAATCTTTTTGGGAGAGTCCGTTTTGTTTTTGTTTTGTTTACCCATAAAGCATTTTTTCGGAGATATTAGATGCATCAGGTATAAAAAAAAAGTAAAAGGAACTTTCTTGATAGTTGGGTTTAAAACAATTAGGAAAAGCAAGCAGAAAAGAAAAAAAAAAAGAAACGGAAAAAAATGATAGAAAACAAAAGTCGAAAAAAAACAATAATTTGTTTTGAGGGGTTTTGATTGAATTTTTTTTTGTTTACTTTTCTTGATATTATTGTTTATTTTTTATAAAAATTGAAAAGCTTCCCAAAATTAAAGTATGTGGTAACCATATTTATATGGAAGTTTGTGGGGTACCTAACACGTTCCCCACGCTTAACTGACCCTCCGAGTCTAGTTAATTTCTACGAAGACCTTGGTGATCTATCCCACCTCATTTGGATAGATGGCGACTCCATCCATTTTGGCACGTCAACAAGTGAGAATAAAAATGTAATTGGGCAGCCTATCCATGTTGATTCCATTAATGATTGCAAGGGAGTGGTGTATTCATATCTTTCAGGGAAAATGCCGGAGGAGGATGCAAATAATGCGTTCCGAATTTTATCTTCCAGCAAAGTTAACAAGGGTAGAGTCTTTTGCTTTTCTTTTTGTTTTTTCAACTTTACATCTTGTTATTGCTTCTTCTTTTTTTTTTTTCTTTTTTTTTTTGTTTCCCTCTTCTGCTGAACTGATTTTTTTTTTTGTTTCCCTCTTCTGCTGAACTGATTCTTCATAGTTGTCCCATCATTTTTTGAGTATGAACTTGCCTATTATCTGCCAGTTTGCTTTTCTTCTTTTTCCCTCTTGCTTGCAGATCCCTTCGAAAATTCTTTATGTTCATCAGTGATTGTACTTATAATGGCATAATCATCTCTTTGCAGTCTGCCCTATAGAATTCAAGCAGCCTTTAGAAGTAATTAAAGCATGCCGTAATATAGGTGCTCCAAGTCCTTCCTCCTGTTGCTCATCAAACACTTATATTGCGGGGATACAAAAGCAGATGTTAATTACAAACAAACAAGCAATTACCTGTGCGATGGAATTTGGGTCTATGTTACGAAGAGGTGGAGTCATGACAAATGTTTGTGAGCATTGCGATGTTGACTTGAAGGATTTTAGCATTCAAGGTATGAAATCCTGTTTTTCTGTTATTCTTCTAGTCTATTTGCTTGTTTTCTTCTTCTATTTATCTATTATTGGTTTCCCTTCTTTTTCCTCTTTTTGGACTTATTCATGGGCACTGGTTATTTTGATATCTCTCTCTGCATTAAGGGAAAATTTTTGTATTCTTTTTGCTTTTCTGGAATGATGCATATTTTGCTGTTGATTAATATATGTAATGTACAAATATGCAAGGTGTCTACTACGAAGTTTGCCTGCAGATGTGATACTTGACAATTTAACAGGCTTTTACAGCTTTACATGTAACTTAACTGACAACATTGCAGCTCCATGGCCTGCTTCATCCTTAATGTCATCCTTAACTTTATGGGCTCCAGGAAACTGTTTTTAAAAGTAATGATTTTATACATTGTTACATTTGCTTATACATAGATCATAGATGGGATCAACAGAATTGAAGTTTATATTCTGCAATGAGCAAATTTTAGTTCTTGTCACCCCAATGTTTCTTAATGATTATTCTTTTGCAGAGATGTCATTGCCTGCATTACCATCATTTGAGAAACAGAAAAGTATTGGTATGTAGCAGTCTTTGCTATTCCTATCTAATTTCTCTCTCTGCTTTTGCTCCACTGCCTTCTATCTTGTTAAAGGTGTTTTTCAACAAAGTTTAGCATAGTAATATACATTCATTCAATTCTGAACTTGAAGACTAGCAGATTCTGGATTTTTTCTAAAATAAATAAATAAATAAATGAAGTACATGAATTAGAGGGCCATGCCTTTCCGAAAGGATAAATAAGAAATAAGATGAAATTGGTAATAGTTGGGTTATCATATATTTCTCCTGAACTTCAAACAGCAACATAGAAAAGAAACATGTGTGTTTCTTTTTTTTTATCCAAAAGAGGGAGCTTGTGTTATTCTAGACATCAAAGAGGTCATTATTGTTTGATAGCTAATTCAACAAAAATTTCTATACAATTTAGAATTCAGATCTGATTTCTTTACAGTCAATGTTTTATATATTTCTCATAAGTGTTGATTGTGTATTGCATTTTTTTTATGAAGCCTGTTGATCTTAAAATCAATATTCTTTGTATTTGATGCAGACTGTCGCGCATGCGCACTGGAAGTATTGTACTCATTTTTTCGTCTTTTTGTTTTCAGTATGTTATACTTAAGTGAGCTGTTATTTTAGTTTAAGGGTTGAGGTGGGTTTGAAAATGGATTTGGCCTCCGTTTTTTTTTTCTTTTTTTCTTTTTTTCTTTTTTCTTTTTTAATGGGAATAGAGGGATCTTTTTGGTGATTGAGGGACAGGAACGTACCAATCCATCATGTATAGTGGTCATTTGTTTTTCCTTTTGCCAATCCATTGTTTATGTTGCCTTTTCCCTTCCTTTCCTCCTCCTCACCGGTCCTTGCAATCGTAAAAACTAATCTTAGAAGCTCTTTTTAAAACTTTGCTATAGGATTTAAGTAATCTCTTTTTAATAAAAGTAAGAGTATTTTTAGTCGCAGTTTAACATCAAAATGAATTAATGTATAATCTAAATATTTAAAAAAAAAAAGCCCAAAAACAAAACCAAATATTTTGTTGTATTTTACCATCGACTACATAATTTTTGGGACGTTGCTATATTCTCCCATTGATCACATAAACCACAAAAAATTGTGCAATGAGGCCTGGCGATTGCCAAAAAATATAGGCAAAAAGGCCCCTAAACTTTTTTCAACAATAAGTGACAGCCCCTGAATTGAAAAATGAGCGAATAACCCCTCAAACCCACGAAGGAAGCAAATTAACCCCCTTGCTAACGGCCTTCCGTGACTACGTTTGTTAAATGGCTTAGGTGGCATGGCTTTTACACGTGCATCTCATGTGTTTTTAAAAGAATAAATAAAATCTCAATTTTGAACCTTGAATTTGAGTGGGAAAAAATTATGAGAAAAGAGAGTTATCATTATTGTATAAGCCATTCATAAGAACAAAAAAAATAAAAAATTAGGGGTTCTTACCCAACCACAGATGCTGATGGTCCTCCAACACCGTTCTTGCCAAAACCACCGTCAGTTTTGGAATCTCACCCACTACAAACTCCATCTCCGCCGAGGAGTTTGTGGAGGCAATTAGATCACCAAGACAATGACACGATCGTGCTTAGAAGCTGTAATTGCACCAAACCGGAAGTCTCTCTTCAGTCCGCGCTTGCACTCCGGGATGACCTGCAAAGCCCCGAGGTGAAACTCGGGGTAGACACTCCGATGTTTAAGTCAACAATAATCGGGGCTACCTTTAGGGCGGAGATAAAAAGAGCTTAGGGTTGGTTTCAATTACCTTTTGACATGGCCCAGAGGGGGTATTTATAGGATCCAATGAGGAACCCACGTGGCATGCCAAGCAAGATAATCGGAGCCTGATGTGTCTATCCAGACGATTATTCCGGGACCGGGAATTTGAGAGGTATTCAGATGCACGGGTGTCCACCATACCTGCTGTGCTACTCATCATAAGGAATTAGGTGCGGACATGCTTATTGTCATTATCATGCAGCTATTTGAGCGGGAAGCTCTGGATTCATTCCTCACTTCGGTCATAAAGGAATTACTGTAGCAGTCCGAGGCTTGGCACCTCGGACTTGTCCTTACACTATTCCCCCCCGAAGTCATTCACTTGTGAATGATGTTGCTGGGGATAATGAGGGGATTGTGTGAACAAGGAGAACACGGATAAGTCATGGAAGTATAAGGAAAAAAATTGGTAACGTAAATGTAGTCATAGCCGTAGCTAATAATGAAGTATGTAACAGTGGGTCATAATAAGAAATGATGACTAGAGTTATAGAGGCCAAGGCCGTGATGGAAAATGATGACCGGAGTCATATTGGCCGGAGCCGTAATAAAATATGATGACCGGAGTCATAATGGCCGGAGCCGTAATAAAATATGATGACCGGAGTCATAATGGCCGGAGCCGTTGACGTGGTCACAGTAACCAGGACCGAAGTAAAACATGTGTTTCTATGGCCGGAGCCGAAGTAAAACACTATGCTAGTTAAAAAGTGCAATTGTAGAAGTAAACAGAAGTGCTGAGCTAGGTTTAAGTATAAGACGGAAGTCAAAATGGCCAGGGCCATAATAAAATATAATGACCGAGGACATAATGGCCGTATCCGAAATAAAATGTATGACATTGGATTACTGTGGCCGAAGCCGATGTGAAATGTAATGCATGATTATTGTGGTCGGAGCCGAGATGAAACACTTGCACAATTGAGAATATACAAAAGGGAACGAAGATGTTGAAATGGGCGTAGGTGGGCCTATGTAAAAGTACTGACATAGGTGTGACAGTTGTCCTTGGAATGATGTGCGCAATAAATGCGGCCGTAAAAAGGTGACTGCTGCAGCTAAACAGGCAAAAATTAAAAAACGAACCGTCAAATTCAAAATAGTACCGTTTGGGGTTGGCCGTCGAATTCTAAACGGTGCGAATAGGAACCCTAAGATTAAATGGATCTCAGCCGTTTAGGTCTAATTTTGCCCAGAAGTATAAATAGGCATTTTTTCTGCAGAAAAAAGTTTACTTGCATTTCTTTTCCTACAAAACTTCTGCAAGAAGCTTTACTGTGCATTTCCTATTCGTGAACTGCGGTATCAACTGGGGATCCCTACATCAAGTCTTTCGAAATCGAAATCAGGTAATGTACACGAACTTCTGATTTTAAGATAATCCAAGTGTCACTCTCCTTTCTCCCTTTCTGTGATTGATTTAGAGTCCTTTGAAGGAAGTTAGGGTTAGAGGCGAGAAGGATTTTGAATGTTCAACAACAAAAAAGGGGGTTTTTTTTTTTAAAAAAAGATCCTGACTTATTCCTCCCCCCTACTTCGTGCAGAGTTTGAGAAAATGTCGTCAGAAAGAACACAAAGTATAGTAGGCAGTGAGGTGATGCCCCTGAACTATGGGAGCATGGACTCAGAGAGTAGTCCATCTCCAACTAGTTCGGAGAAAACGGTGGAGGGGGCGAGAGGAGATGAGGTGGTGGAGGTTGGGGGGAATGAGGTGGCAGAGGTTGGGAGGAATGAGGTGATGGGGGTTGGGGTAGATAGCATACCCATCACCGTAGTAGAAGTAGAGGGTAGAGGAGAGAGGGATTATGATGTGAATGCAGAGGTAGTGGATGAGGTGAAACAGTACAGATCTGAACTAAGGACCAGGGATAGCCTGGGTCACTTAGTAGAAAATTACGATATCTCATCTCGAGTGTTAGTTAGGCCAGCTGGGGTAGAGGAGAGGGCGTGCTCTGCTCCTCGGGATCACTGGATGCCTGTGTATTCCCACTATTTGATAGCGGGACTCAGGTTTCCACTTCTTGAGTTGCTAGTGGGGTTACTGTTAGATTACAACATAGGGTTGACACAATTGGTCCCCAACGCAATGAGGGTAATAATAGGTTTTTTAGTTTATTGCCGAGCTCAGGGGATAAGCGTGCCAACTGTAAATATGTTTAAGTATTTTTTTGTTTTAAAGGGGGGTAGTAGGAGAGATAAGGAGTGGTATTATTTCACCCCTAGGGTAGTTAATAAAGAGAGTAGGTCATTGTTTACAGCGGGTCCTTCATCCATTAAGGGATGGAAGGAAAAATTCTTCTTTGTAGATGATACGGAGTGGGGGAAAGGGGATGCCGAGGTGAGGGAGTTAGCCTCCTGGAAGGCCAAAAAGGCTAACCAGAATATGTTTAGCTTAAATGAGGATGAGGAAGAAGAAGTGGGGAGGTTGGTGAGGGAGAGGGGGAATTTATTAAACATTTTGGACCTCACTAGCGCACAATGCATAGAAGCTGCTGAGCTCTATGGGCCAAGCGCTTTGAGTGAAGGTTGGTTTAGTTCTGTATTGTAGTACTGAATGTAGAATATAAAACTGTTATTAATATTGTGTTTTCTCTCTTTGCAGCTGAGATGGACCAGTTTCTGAACACTGCTAGAGGAGCGGCCATCCCCAAGAAGCCAAGGAAGAAGTCAAGGACTTCAACCAAACAAGTGGATGAGGGGAGGGCCAGGAAAGAGGTAGGGCCTACGGCTTCAGTTGAGACGGAGGAGGAGGTGCCACAGCTGAAGAGGAAGGGCTGGGAGGAGAGGAGGGCACTGCAGAAGAAGCAGAAGGTGGTGGAGGAGGAGAGGGGGAATGAGGTGCCTCTGTTCGTGCCTCAACCTCCTCTTGTTGAGCTGGACCCTGAGCTCAGACAGTTGGAGGAGGGGGCTGAGGTACGAGCTCCTGGTAAGGGAAAGGGCCCTATTCCCCCACTGGGGCCTCAGAGCAGCCTGTTCGAGGCGAAGAACATAACGGGGGCTAGGTGGTCTATCAACAACACCTTCCCCGAAGTGGACCAAAGCAACGCGCGGGAGGAAGCTCTGAGGTATGGTGGAGCGTCCGTGGTGAAGCACGTTCTAGAGGTATGTTAAAGTATTAATGTTGTGTAATTAATCTGTGGCATCTTCTCTTCTTTCTCTCTTAACCTCGGTTTTGATTTGCAGAGCGCGAGCTGGGTGAATGGTCTAGCCCAGGAATTCAGGGAGAGCCTGAAGGATCGCGCACTCTTGCAACGGCAGCGAGACCAGCTGCAGAAGGAGAAGGAAGAGTTGGAGAAGAAAAATAAGGAGCTGCAAGAGTCGTTGAACGAGGTGGTTCCAACTGTGAAGTAGTTGGAGCAGGAGAGGTCTTCCCTGAGCACCAAACTCGCTTTTGAGGAGAGCAAACGAAGGATCGCTGAAAGCGAGCGTGAGGCTCAGGCGCAAGAAATGAAGCTGATGACAGAGGCGTTCAAGGAGTTGAAGGGGAACATGCAGAAGTTGGTGCATAATGGGATGAAGGAGCACATCAGCAACTTCATCAGTTCCAGCTCGTTTGATAGCATCGTCAACCTATACCGGCTGCCCACTGCCATCATTGCTTTCACAGACTGCAGAAAGAAGGTGAAGGTTGCATATCCCGAAGTGGATGTGACAAAGATCACCTTCGGTGAGCAAGAAGGAGGAGTGGAGGAGGATGGCGAGAGCATGTCAGCAGACTTCCGTCCTCAGATTAAGCTGAGGTGGGAGGATGATGTAAACGGTCTTGCTATTTTTCCTCCGCAGTTTGACTTCGAATTCGTTGCAATGGAAGAAGAAGGGGCAGAGGTAGGGGAGGACGAGATGGAGGCAGGAGTGGGGGGAACTGAAGTGGGTGAGGTCCAACTAGTTCCAGAAGTGGAGATTCATCCAGTTCCTTCTGACGATGAGCAGCCTCCTCTGCCGGACGAGCAGCAGCCAACTCAGCCACCTCCTCCAGCTGAGCAGTAGTCAGTGGAGCCACCTCTCCCATCAGGGAAATAATTTTGTTTTTTGATTTTTTGTAAAGACAGTTAAACAGTTTGTAATATTTATGTTATTGTGAATGAAAGTTTATTTTTGAAATAACTTGTGTATTTGTGTTTGTCTTTTTGTTGATAGAGGAACTGAGACAACTTTAAAAAGGAAAGTTAATAAAAAGAAGTTAATCACTTCAGAAACAAACTCCAGAGAGGTGACATCTATTAACAGAAGTGAATTAATAACAAGTAGATCATTGTAAATGAATTGAGAAGAGATAAAGCACTTCAAATGTGAAGGGACTTTTATTAACAGAAGTGAGTTTCAAGGAATGAACTGATTGACCTCAGATACATAGAATAAGAGGTAAAATGAATCTCCACAAACACGAAGTGAGAAGCGTAAAGAATAGTAAGACATAGATCACTTGAAAGAATTTTATTAGGGGTAAAATTTCTTCAAGTTATTCACATTCCAAACTCTAGGAACTCTCTTTCCTTCAGCGTCTTGGAGGACGTAGGCACCAGGATGTGGCACCTCGGCCACGGCGTAAGGGCCTTCCCAATTCGGGGCGAGTTTGCCAAAACGAGTTTCAAACCCCGTTAGGCCAGCTTTCTGAGAACAAGGTCTCCTACTTTGAATGTTCGAGGGCGGACCCGTTTATTGTAGAAGTTGGCTAGTTTTTGCTTGTATACAAGAGTTCGAAGCCGAGCTTCTTCCCTGACTTCAGCAAGCAGATCAAGGTTTTCCCGAAGTAGTTGTCCATTTCGTTCTTCATCGAAATGGGTGACCCAGAAGCTTGGGACTCCTATCTCAACAGGAATGACTGCTTCGGTACCAAAGGCCAAGTGGTAGGGTGTTTCACCTATTTCAATTAATTATAACTTTAGAATGTGCTTTATGCGTTATGCATATTTGCTTTAAGGTAAGGCGTAACAGAAAAAGTAAAATAATATAGGAATTAGCCAAATAGACTCGATTTAATGTAGTACCTGTGGCACTTCGGCTCGTGGTTCTGTATGCCCAAAGGACGTTGTTGAGCTCGTCTGCCCACTTGGCCTTATGCTGTTCCAATCTCGGCCTTATACCTTCCAAAATGCATTTGTTAACAGATTCAACCATGCCATTGGACTCCGGATGATAAACAGAGGTGAACTGTAACTTGATCCCATAACTGGAGCAGAAATCTCGAAATGAGGAGCAATTGAATTGAGTTCCATTATCGACCACAATCTAATTCGGGATCCCATATCTGCAGATGATCGAGCTGAAAACAAAATCTTCGACCTTCTTGGAAGTAAGACTAGATAAAGGCCGAGCTTCAACCCACTTTGTAAAATAATCCACACCAACGACCAGATGGTTTACACCACCAACCCCTTTCACGAATGGGCCTGAAAGATCCAATCCCCACTAAGCAAATGGCCACGGTGCTACCATGTTCGTGAGCTCTTCTGCTGGTTGGTGAGTCAGATGTGCGAAGAATTGACATTTCGGGCATTTCTGAACAAAGTAAGTGGCATCTTTGTACATGTTTGGCCAGTAATATCCTTGCCTTAAGACTTTGTGAGCCAGAGTCCTAGCACCTACATGGCTCCCACAGACACCTGCATGCATCTCTCGAAGTGCATATTCAGTTTCATATGGGTTTAAACACCGTAGAAGAGGAAGTGAGAAAGATCTCTTATACAGGACCCCATCAACGAGTGTATACCGAGATGCTTTCTTCCTCAATTTCATTGCCTCCTGCCTGTCCTCAGGTATGATCCCATCTCGTAAAAAGGAGACAATCGAATCAGTCCAGCTCGGCGTGTCAGGGTTTGTGCTAATCTCCATCACCCGAGGCTTCGTGAAGCTTGGTTCATCTAAGACCTCTACAAAAACGGATCTGGAACTTAAAGAGCTATCAGAGGCAAACTTGGATAGTGAATCTGCTTGTTCGTTCTCAGCTCGGGGGATTTTACTCAGACAGAATTTCTGGAATTTGCACTTCAGCTCGGCCACCAAGGCTACATACTTTGTCATCACCGGATCAACCACTTCGCAGATAGAGTTGATTTGGTTCACCACCAGCTGGGAGTCACTGTACACTTGAATTGCACTGATTTTCAACTCTAATGCTAGTTGTAGACCAAGTAGCAGAGCTTCATACTCAGCCATATTATTTGTCGCATCAAAGTTGAACTTTAGGGCATGTTTGCTTCGGTATCCTTCTAGACCGATCAAGAGAGCGCCAGCCCCTGAACCCTTGCTACTAGATGCTCCGTCAACATATAAGGTCCATTCGTTGGGTTCTGGAGTAGAGGTTGAGGGACATGGAGTGCATTCGACAATAAAATCTGCTAATGCTTGAGCTCGGATTGCGGATCTCTGCTGAAATGTTATCTCAAACTCTCCCA
>BPVZ01000115.1:684510-719474 GCA_020521535.1 Rubroshorea leprosula
GGTGCTATAGCCATTGAGCAAATTTAGATACAACAAATGAGCAAAATCTTTATAGTAAACATGCCCAATTGAGTGTACAAGATTATACTGACTCTGTACAAGTACAAGCTCTTGCAAGCTACCATACCCAGCATAATTACCCCCACCAAGGATGAAAACAACAACTTCCTTAAATGGTGCTTTTAGATGGCTACTACCAGAATTATAGAATGAACCCAGGCCACGAGAATCAAATCCAAAATAGAAATTAATTTCATAATTTAGCTTCTCCTCCATCAATTCTTCACCTATTCTTGTTAATACCAGCCACCTAAGTACATATTTCTGCTCCACAAGAATAAGCAACGTAACCAACATTTTAAAGTTCCATAAAAAATTTTCAAAAGATTTTAACCATGAAATTCCAAAATCATGTCCTGTGCCAATGACCAAATTAAGGCATACATGTGGAAAGGTTTTCCATACAGCCACGAAAAGAAGCTCTGTCATATTTTAATGTAATTCACAAAACCATTAGCATTGAAGCCAAAATTGATGACAAGTGCATATAGCAAAACAACCTGTATTGAATGATCTCTTGTAAGTGCTCCAAACCATGCCTTACACTAATCCTTGCATCTCAAAGCAGATCATATTGCATAAATTCTTTGTATTGCCACTGGAATCCTTGCTTCACCTCCTCGTCATTGTCAAACCCACCTAAACCCTTCAATTTCTTAAATATAATCATGTCTAGAAAGTTGTCACCATTACCAAAATCAATCATAGTATGAATTGATTTCTTCTTCAAAAACTAGACATCATTATAGAAGAATTGTCCCTCCTTTTTACACGCTTTCATTGCAATGGAACAAGGTTTATCAATGGGGACTCCATTGACTAAAGATCCTGGCAACTTAACTATGGTATAATCACCCTCTACTCCTTGTAGCATAAACATTCCCATAACCATGTTTATATTCAAACCACATTCAGCCATTAGCAGACAAACATTCAAATCATAGAAATCCATCTTGCACAAAGTCATGTTACATGCATCAAACAGAGGATGGAACTGAATCAGAACTATTTCATCATACTTTCTAGAGCCAGAGCCAGACAAATAAAAACCAAAGGCATGATTAGCTATTTTACCAGGATTTGGTAACAAGACTTAAAACAACTCTAGATACCAGATTGCCCTTCACAAATCCATCCTTTTCTACTGACTAGTATTGAAATGGAGCTTGTAGGATATTGTATGTTTCCTGCACCGCCCTTTTAGCTAAATAAGTAGCCAACTGTACCTCCAACCTTTCTGGGATGTCCTCAATCTCGACAAACACCATGGATTCTACCGCGGGTTCCTAATCGTCAATAGCCACAGAATCTTTAATCACCAGAGGTTGCGTATATCCATACCATAATTCACCAAAATCACCACCAACACCCTTGAATTTATGAAATCCGACAGTAAGTGATCTAGAAATTGGTGTGGCTTTGAGTCCAAACAACTCGGGCATTTCACTAAATAGCTTACGGGCAGAAGAGTAGAGTTCCTTGATAGTCTCTTCAATCTCCGCGACCTCGTCTCCTTGAGATAACAATGTACTCTCTTCTTCTGTTGCATGCATGATTTCTAAGGTGGGCGGCTGATTTTGAACCATTCCAGCGGAATTGTTTGTGGGTTCATCTTTGGCCACCGCACAGACATCGGGAAATCATCTTCAAAAATAGGAGTCACTAGTGGTGGATTCTAGTCAAGTTCCATGGCTGCCAATTTATCTCGCTCTCCAGGGGTGGTTTTCTCTTGCTCTGCTTCCACTACTTTCGCTATTGCATCAATGGCTCGCGGAATTTCTTCTTGCTCAGGTAAGGGTTTTGGGGTGTTAGCTATTCCTTGAACGTCTTCCACACAAGATTCTTGTAGGAAAGCGAAGCAATATGGATCATACAAGGATTGGGGTTTGAACAACTTCACAGAGATGGCTGGATTTCTTCCTTTAATCCATCAACAAAGAAACAGACAACTTGTTTTTTAGTGAGTTTTGTTTGGTGAAAGATAAGATCAAATTGCTCCTTAAATCGGCTTACTGTACCCGTTTGCTTCAATGCCGCCAGATCTACCAAGGCCACCAAATGTGCCCAAGGCTCTACACTCTCCTGAACTTGAATCTCTGCCATGTTCGAGGAAGGATGTGCTCTGATACCAAAAGATGCAGATAAAATGAAAGCTAGGTGAGAAAAATAAGGAAAGCCCAGATTGGCTCTTGATAAATTTCTCTAGAGAAAATACAAGGGAAATCTAGTAGAAAATGAAAGAAAGATTTCTGATATATTACTCTGAAACCCAAGGATTAAAAATATTTTCTCAAATAGGAGATTATAGAGGATAGAGGATAGTTGATGATGAAGCAGAACAATTTTTTAACAACTCCCAAATGAACAGCACAGCCTCTAATTACTAGTAACCTACCCTAAAACGACAATAAGAGATGAATATAACGGCAACTCATGCTAAAGACACATACTAATCCTAATAGGCTTTCAAGTCAGCATCCAAATCCACAAAACACCCTTATTACTAGTAGATATTCTTTATGCTGCTTTGGTTACCGTGGGAAAAAAAGGAATGGCAGATCAATTTCAAGAATCATTAGCTTTGTTGTTTCTCAACTCAGGTATAATTCACAAAACACCTTTATCTATTAGTGGTCTTCAAAGGGATACTAATATAGCCTTGCATATGAAGCTCCGAACTCTATTTGGTGCATATGAAAAATTAATGAATTTATACCAATGGCTTGTTAGTCCAAGTAGAAGGAGCTTGATTCCCCTTAAATAAGGTCTTGAGTTCAAATCTTGTGAATGGAGAAACAAGTGCTGGGAAAGCTTCTCCCTAATGAGGTCCGACGCGGCTCAATTCTGGATTAATCGGGACCCAATTTGATTACCGGATATCAAAAGATTAATACCAAAAAAAACTAATGAATTTATGTGATACGACCCTTGCCTTTAGTGAGCTGAGATTAAATGATGTGATTGCAAATTTGTTTATAATAGAGTTTTTTGGTGGGACAATACCAAATGAATTCAAGGGGTTATATATTGATGAGGATTGTGGGTTTGCTGAGTCTTTTGTCTTCTTGCTGGGTATTATTAATGAAAATGAAGACATAAAAATGAAGAGTGGCAATGGCGATGCTGTCCTTATTATTTTGGACGCAAAACTTAATGGGAAAAAGGGGATGAATTTTGGTGGTGCTATAGATGGAATCGAGGAGTTGCAGAATACTTCAAATCCTAGTTTATCTATTTCAAGCCTGTCAATTTGTCTACTACTTATTGGTATAAAAATGATTGTCAATTGTGATGAGGGCTCACTCGCTAAATCTAAGGCACTAATTGGAAGTCGAGGTCTAAGTGGTAATTATGTGGGGAATGGTAGCTTGCAAGAGTTTGTACAGTGTCAGCTACCACTTAAGGATGCCATGTGCGCAACAGAACCTTTAATTGGATTAGTCGAGGACCTCGGTAGCTTCGATTACTTCCATTACTGGGACAAAAATTTTAGGTTGTCATATGCTTCTTGGGGCTTCCTTAATGAGATTTTGTACGGTGGATATTCTTTGCAAATGCGTGAAGTTAATTGCATCTTTCTGAATTGTTCTTACTAGAGTGTATTTATGTGGTGGCTAGAAGATAAGCTTTTCCACAATGATATTCAGCTCTTACCTGGGGACAGTTCTAGTATGTTATTGCACGGGTATGTGGAAGATTTGTCTTGGGTTATGCCTATTATATCTGTTGGAGTTATGTGTTGGGATCAAGAGGAAGTTGTCAATCTTGAAATTATTCCCTTTCTGTAGAAATTCAGTAGAAGTTTTGGGCAAACTCAAATCTCAGGCAAGTAGAAGCTGTGTTTCCTTACTCTCACTAAGCTTCCTGCCATTTCTTCACCATTGACTGCAGTTGTTTTGCATAGAAAAATGGCGGATAGAGGTAGGATATCAGAATTAAAATGTGTTCCAATGGTTAGCAATCTATTGGCAAATGCCACTTGGAAGGACCTTGACATTTTGTTGCTTCAATACATGAAATTTCATACTTGGAACTGTTGGGATTTTTTATCAAAGAAAATGGAGAGGAGTCTATGACTTCAACTCTAATTTTTTCATTACAATCTCTCCTATTTATAGGAGAATACAAACTCAATTCAAAATTCTAATCTAAGCAACTATTCTACATTTAAAAACAATAAAAGCACACTTTAAATTTGAAAATAACAGTCACTTTTGCTGCTATATGCTTGCGTCCTTTGCAGCTGTATGCTTGCGTCCTTTGCAGCCTCTTTGTAGCTCTGTTGCCTCTTAGCAGCACTACAGCCTCTTTGCAACCTTTCATTTGCATTTGCATCTGTATTTAATTTGCTATTCATGGTAGCCTCATTTCATCAACATTTGTAGCTTAGCTTGCTGCACATTTTTGCTGTCATTTGACAGCTTCATTTCCCTCATATTTGCAGCTAAATTGCTGCCATATTTGCTGAAGATTGCAGCTTCATTTGTTGTCAATTTTCAGCCTCATTGCTGCCATTTCATGGCAGTTTCATTTCATCATTTTTGCATATTTGAATGCCACGTTTCTAGCAATAGTTCCAACACTCCGCCTTGGCATCAAAGCTGCAAAAATAAAAAACAGAAGTATATTTTTGCCTAAGCACCTGGGATCAACCTTTTGCTGTCCATCTTGTGCTCGGTTTTCACCATTTTTTTTTCTCACAGTCATGTACCATCCTTCTCAAACAACCTCAACTCCTCCTTCATTACAGCTTTCCTTCTTTGGATTTTGCTGCCTCAAACAAATTTTGGAGGTTTGCAACTAAGTTGCATTTTCTGAGTAAATAAAAAACAAGGATTTTGGTACCTCAAAGTGCTGCTTCATCATCCTTTTTCATCTTCTACAGCTTCCCTGGGCTAAGAATTTGGCTACTAGGTCATGAAAATGACTTGATGCAATGTTGAGTACTCTCTTGGTTCCAATCTGCATCTTCACAAGCCATCCTTCCCTTTTTGGACTAATGTTGTAGCATAAAACACTACCCATACCAGCAACATAAAACATCATCAAACCAGCACTTTTGCTCTTTTTTCTTGCAAATCTTCTGCCTCAAGAAGATTGAAGGACGTCAAGTTAACCTTCAACTTCACAGCTTCACATACTCTTTTCTGCCTTAACAAATTGGTTGCATCCTTCTGTCAACCACTTTCAAAGATTGAAGGACCTAAAGTTAACCTTCATTATCACAACATCTTTGTGGACTAATGCTGTAGCATAAAACACTACCCATACCAGCAACATAAAACATCATCAAACCAGCATCTTTTGCTCTTGTTTCTTGCAAATCTTCTGCCTCAAGAAGATTGAAGGACGTCAAGTTAACCTTCAACTTCACAGCTTCACATACTCTCTTCTACCTTAACAAATTGGTTGCATTCTTCTGTCAACCACTTTCAAAGATTGAAGGACCTAAAGTTAACCTTCATTATCATAGCATCTTTGCTGCATTTTTGGTCAGAGGAGTTTGCTGTGTTGGATCAGAAAAAAGGGGTATTTTGAAAGAAAAAACTTGCTGGAAACTATTTGGGTTTGGCCGAAATTTATGGTGGTAGATTTCTCTCAAATCACTCTCACACAGGCCCTCAAAGATCATGAACATCTCTGATACCATGTTGGTTTTTTTTTTCACAAAGAAATGAATGGAGAGAATCGGGAAAAGAAGATGAAGAGCAGAACACATAAAATGGAGAGAAGTCTATGACTTCAACTTAAATTTTTTTCATTACAATCTCTCCTATTTATAGGAGAATACAAACTCAATTCAAAATTCTAATCTAAGCAACTATTCTACATTTAAAAACAATAAAAGTACACTTTAAATTTGAAAATAACAGTCACTTTTGCTGCTGCATGCTTGCGTCCTTTGTAGCCTCTGTGCAGCTCTGCTGCCTCTTGGCAGCACTACAGCCTCTTTGCAACCTTTCATTTGCATTTGTATTTAATTTACTATTCATGGCAGCCTCATTTCATCAACATTTGCAGCTTAGCTTGCTGCATAGTTTTGCTGTCATTTGACAGCTTCATTTCCCTCATATTTGCAGCTAAATTGCTGCCATATTTACTGAAGATTGCAGCTTCATTTGCTGTCAATTTTCAGCCTCATTGCTGCCATTTCATGGCAGTTTCATTTCATCATTTCTGCAGATTTGAATGCCACATTTCTAACAATAATTCCAACAGGAGCAACAATGCGTCTCATTATAGGAATACAACATGGGTACTCCTGATTTGCAGCAGCAATTTCTCACTTAATTTCCTAATGAGACTTATGTTGAATCTTTGAAGCTAGATGTGGTTCATAGAAGCACACTCTCAAGTCTCAATTGTTTTTACATGTGCCAAGTGTTTCTATGGTGGCTTGAAGGCAAGCCTTTCAACACTGTTATTCTAGTATTACTCTTGGACAGTCGTGCCTTGATGTTGGATGTTGAAAGTCTCAAAAATGCCTCATAGAACTCCAAGATTTTGCAAATGAGATCCTACTTTAGAACAGTTATGAAGGAGGCCTACAAGCTGGTCCTTTATTTGTTGTTGCCGGTTTCCCAAGCGAAGATAAAGTTAAGTTTCCATACTCCTTCATATGTAGCTACACCAATGGGGCTTGCTTTTACTTGTTTACTGGAGCCCAGTCATTTGGCATGGAAAGATGATTAATTCAATGATCTAGTGCATAATCAAGGGGTACAACTAGAGAGCTTTTTGCATGATCTACGGTTGAAGTTTCTTGGATTTCATCCTTGAGGGCAAGGATGCTCTGAACCGGAAGGGAATGATACGTAGTAAATAACGCATGTGGGACCAAGATGATGATATGGCTGTCAAGTAGGATTAATTATGCCTTGCCGTTTTATGTTATGTCTGAGGTCGTTTCTAAGGGGTTAGGTTATTTAGCAGCTTTGTGTTTCATTTTCCAAATTGTCGAGAATACTGTCTGCTTTAACCTCTAGCTTTCTCTCCTTGTAATTCTCTCTGGAATTATTCTGTAATCCTTAAATTTTCATACAGTTATTTAAGAAATATATCAGAGATCTTTCTTCATTCTCTACTAGATTTCCCTTGTGTTTTCTCTAGAGGAATTTATCAGAAGCTAATCAAGCTTTCTTTATTTTCTCAGCCGATCTTTTATTTTATCTGTATCAGTTTCACTAGTTGTATGACTTCAAATCCAAAAATCTCTTCACACTATTGCCGTGATTTATCCAAATCCGAGTAAATTTAGGGATAAAACAAGAAAATTTTGTGATTTTTGGGACATTAGCTGACCGCAAAGCAAAGAAAAGCAGAGGGACCGTGGGTTTTGAAGGCTAGGGTTCAGTTCAACCCTGGCTTATTAATTTTAGTTTAGCCCAAAGTTACGCCATGTCGTTTTACAAACTCTTCTTCTGAGCCCTTGATGTTTTATGCTTTTTACAGTATAATCCATTGGCTTCCGATAACATTATTCAGCCCTGCCATTCATTCACAACTTCATATTTTAGTTTCTTACAATTAAGTCCAATCAAACATTTATTTCATTTATTTGCTCAATTAATTTCCCATTTTCTCATTGAAAACTTTAAACCATATAGGAAATTAATCTTAACAGAAGCTTTAGAACTTTTAAAAATATCTGATTAAAATCAAGCTATGACATAGAGAACTCTTCAATGTACTTAAAAATTTTTTAAAGAAATATATGATAACTTAGTTATTATTTATTACAAAAAATAAATAAAATAATTAGCACGCCAATTGCTCGATATTAAAGACATGTTATTAAAATCATGTACTTGAATACTAAGCTCAGCAGATATAGAATTGTATCAGATACGGGTTCAGTTACTTGAGTCCAAGAGGGAGAAGACAAAGTGATAAGTTTATGAACGAGATACTAGTCTTTATCTTTCAATACAAATCATTACATCATATATACAATGGTACAGAGCAATAAGCAGCTAACTACAGGCTAACGAATAACAAAGAGAACCGTAATTATCGCGTTTACTCCCCGCCAAGCTGGGGCATGGTGTCCAGCTTAACACGAAGATGTAAGAAGTGGTTTTTGCCCAATGCATTGATGAGGATATTAGCTGGATATCAAGATACATTTAGAAAAATGATTCAAAAATAAAATTTTTTATCACTTTTTTATACAGTTTTATGTGTTATTTAAATGATAAATTCTCTTTATTTATTTAGAACCCATAATATTAAGTATATTAAGTCGTTTAATAATATGTAATAGTTATATAAAATAGTTGTATAAAAAGATTATCATTATCACCACTCATAAGTTTATGAATGGGATATTTTCCTTTGAAAAGAATCAGTACATCATATACACACACCAGGACAGATTAATAAGAGGCTAAACTACCAGCTAAAGAATAACAAAGAGATCATGAGAGATATGCACAGATGTTTCAAATGTACTAAAATCAATCCGTAATGTTCGCCACTAACAAGAAACTGCAGATATAGTTCTTGACACGTAATACTCAAGTTGAGTGACATAGTTTTGAATTTTAGGGAGCAAAAACATAAAACATAATGCCTAATGGTGGAGTCCCAAGGGACAATTGAATCTCTTAGTAAACAAATGTTGTTTTATAAGTCACTTATAAGGTTTAAGTCCTAGGTTAGTAAGGATATCAATTTTCTTGAATGCATCACATATATTATTTATACAAAATATTAATAATTGATCTCTCTACTATAAATAGTAATTTTATTTAGTTTTTATCTTACTTTTTAAATATAATTATCTTTTTTTTATCTAACACATTACGATAGATCTAATGATTTAGAGTAAATGGACAAATTGACGAAATTTTATATAAATTATATGTACAGGAATTTTATATAAATAGATTTTAACTCTATGTACATATGTAAGTGGTGGATGCAATAGAAGAGGCACATTGGAATCGGCACAAGTGCGCAACAAATGAAGAAGAGCGATCGTGAACATATGGAAGGCACGCGTGTTCTGGTCAGTCAGAATTGATATCCTCCCAGAAATGTTGACCGCAGCTGGGCAAGGGCAACTACCATTGAACGGAAGAACTGTACGATTGTAACAGAATCAATTAAAAAGAGAACCACTGCCGAAAAACCTGACTACATATGAACTGTCTCACTCAATAATCATCGCAAACTGCACTAGCAGCACCAAGTGAACTTGCAATGTGCAGCAAAATTTTTGGTTCATGGCAAAATTCTTGGCCCACTGCAGAAAAACCTAACTACATATGAACCCTTTCACGCAATAATCAGCTCCAGGTGAACTTACAATGTGCAGCAAAATTCTTGGCCTTTGCCAAAATTTAAGTTCCTATAGAGATAGTATTTTCTCCTTCCCCCAAAATTCTCTCTTGTTAAAAAAAAAAAAAAATCATCACAAACTTAATTTTAATTACAATTTTCGAAACATATATAGGCTTAGTCAAAATTAACCTTTTCCAGGTGTCCAGGCCTATACTTGCTATGATGAATTATATCTGTGCCTGTTAATCCTGGATTATATATGTTGCAAAATGAAATGTATTAAAGAACCATTTGCTAATTATGTTCAGAAGCGAAGCTTTATTTGTCAAGTTCTCACTTCTTAGTGATCCAAAAATTTCCGAAGGTGGTGTGACCGTGTGAAATATAGTGCTTTAATATTTCAATCTCATAGTGCTGTTGCAACGAAAGGAATATTGTTATTGGGCAACTTTTGCACAGGAAAGTTCATTGAAACTTTTTGCAAAGAAATTAAAATTTCGCCGAAACTTTTGCAGAGGATTGTTCTGGTGTGAAATGTTACTGCTTTCTACTTCTGCAATGATGGAAACTTGAAAAATATCCGCAAAGAAACAGGGCGGCCTTTTTTTTTAGTTCAAACTTCAAATAAGGTTCATTAAAATTTAAAACTGACGACCAACATTGTTGGAAGACTTCTCAGTCCAATTACATAAGTGTTTTAACTTTTGCAAACTAGGAAACTTCATTGAAAGTTGGTATAAGAGACTATAAGAGAGAGAGAGAGTGCGCGTGCGGCTTTTATGAAGTTGCCATTTCCCTCCTTCGTTACAGTGTTAAGTGAGAAGGACTGTAATTGATACATTAAGTTGGATGTTAGGTGGAATGACATATATTCTTTTTCTAAACACATAGATTTACCTAATTAACTTTGCCATTCATGTGAAAACCCTTGCCAACCTTATGGAACTTGCCGTATATTGCTGGGCAAGTACAAATATAAATAGCATACGGCCCCATCACTGATTTACAAGTACATTAGTCAATTAATAACAGAAAGATATCTCAATGAATATTCTTACAATTCTCTTTTTTGGATTTTTTAGTCTTACCAGCTTCTGCAATGGACTTTGCATAGAGAGAGAGAGGCAAGCACTCTTGAAGTTGAAGCAGAGTTTGGTAGATCCTGCACACCGTCTTGCCTCTTGGTCTGCTGATAATGGAGATTGTTGCAGATGGAAAGGAATTGTCTGCCATAATTTGACCAGCCATGTCCTCCAACTCCACCTCAGTGCTCCCACTTATACTGAGGACTTATATGATCTTGGTGATGCTTATCAAGAGATTAATGTGACATCACAACTTAGGGTAAGATAAGTCATTCTTTGCTCCATTTGAAGCATTTGAGTTATTTGAACCTCAGCCACAATGATTTTAGAGGAATTCAAATTCCCAAGTTCTTTGGTTCTTTAAGGAGTTTAAGACGCCTTGACTTAAGCAGTGCAGGATTTGTAGGGGAGGTTCCTCAACATCTTAGGAATCTCTCTAATTTGTTGCATCTCAATCTTTCTAATAATCATTTGTATGTTGAGAATCTCCATTGGCTATCTGGTCTTTCCTCATTAGAACAACTTGATTTGAGTTCCAATAACCTTAGCATGGCCTCCAATTGGTTTCATTTGGTAAACACCCTTCCTTCCTTGATAGAATTACACTTGGCTAGATCTCATCTCCCCCCGGTACAAGTTAATGCCTTTCCAAGTGTAAATTTATCATCTCTTTCTTTCCTTGATCTTTCTTGGAATAACTTTGTAAACTTATCAACAATAAAGTGGGTTTTTGGTCTTAAGAATTTAGCTTTTCTTGATCTGTCATATAACAGTTTTAATGGTGCATTTCCTTTTGGTCTTCAAAATATGACTTTTCTTAAGCAACTTGATTTGTCATATAACAGTTTTGAAGGTCCAATTCCTTCTAGTCTTCAAAATTTAACTTTTTTGAGGCACATTGATTTGTCATTCAATTCTTTTAACTCTTCAATACCTGACTGGTTCTATACTTTTAGCCCTCTTAAAGTTTTAAATCTAAGGTTTAATAACTTAGAGGGTCAAATGTCGAATGCCATTGGAGACATGAACTTTGTTGTTAACTTGGACTTCTCGGAAAATAGTGATCTTAAAGGCAAAATCCCAATGTCAATGGGAAATCTTTGCAGCTTAAGGTCAATTTCATTCTCTGGTGTCAACTTGAGTCAAGAGATATCTGATGTCTTAGAAGTGTTTTCCGGGTGTGTTTCAAATGCATTACAGTCATTGGATTTAAGTAATTGTCAACTCTCTGGCCAACTAACTGATCAACTTACAAAATTTAAGAATTTGAGAAAGTTATTTCTGGGGAGTAATAAATTGAAAGGAAATCTACCCAAGTCATTTGGTAAGCTTGCCAATTTGGAACAGATTGATATTTCAAATAATCGTTTAGAAGGCACTATTTGTGAGATTCACTTTGGTAACCTCACAAAATTAAAATCCTTCATTGGGTTTGGTAACTTGATTATTTTGAAAGTCCATCCTGATTGGGTCCCTCCTTTTCAACTTCAGACTTTACGGTTAGGAAGTTGGCTTTTGAGAACATTTCCCAATTGGATTCATTCTCAAAAACATTTAAGATATTTAGATATTTCTAACTCAAAAATTTCAGATACCATTCCTAATTGGTTTTGGGAATTTTCATCTCAATTTATTTATTTAAATCTTTCTCACAACCAGTTCCAAGGACAGCTTCAAAAGATATTAAATAGTGTTGATAGGGATTCCCTTCCCACTATTGATTTCAGCTCAAATAACTTTAGTGGTCCATTACCTCTAATCTCCTCCAATGTGTCTTTGCTAGACCTTTCCAATAATGGTTTGTCCGGTCCCATTACCCACTTTTTGTGTCATAAGAGGAAGGAAACAATGGCAATGAAGATTCTCCAACTTGGCAAAAATAATTTATCTGGAGAGTTGCCAGAATGTTGGACCAAGTGGCCATCTTTGACCATCATAATATTAGATAACAATGCATTTTCTGGTGGAATTCCAAGTTCAATTGGAACTTTAAAAAACCTCTCCTCGCTGCATCTTCACAAAAATTCCCTTTCTGGAGGAATACCAATTTCTTTAAGAAATTGCACCAAGTTACAGATTCTTGATCTCAGTGAAAATAAATTAGATGGGAACATTCCTCCATGGATTGGAATTAGCCTTACAAAGCTGATAATCATGAGTCTTCGTTCAAACAAGTTTTGGGGACACATTTCAAAGGAATTATGTGCACTTAGTTCTCTCCAAATCCTGGATTTTGCTCACAACAATCTTTCTGGAAGCATTCCAAGGTGCATTGGTAACTTAAGTGCCATGGTTATGGATTACCATTCTTCCAGGTACAACTTTGAGAGCTATTTTGTTGTTAATTACGTGGGGGGCATCAATTTCCTGCTTAAAACATTTGCTGATCAGAGAACCTATTTTCTGGAGGATGTATTTGTTGTGAAGAAAGGTCAGGTCCTTGACTATAGCAAAACCCTTTACTTGGTCAAAGTAATGGATTTTTCAAGCAACAATTTATCAGGAGAGATCCCTTCAGAAATAACCATTTTAAATGATTTGCAATCCCTGAATTTGTCCCACAATTTTTTCAGCGGAAGGATCCCTGGAGACATTGGCAGCATGAGAATGTTAGAATCACTTGATCTCTCAGTAAATGAATTGTCTGGTTCAATTCCTCAAAGCATGGCGAATTTGACGTTTTTGGGTTGCCTAAACTTGTCCAATAACCAATTGAGCGGGAGAATTCCTTCAAGCACCCAGTTGCAGAGCTTCAATGCATCTAGCTATGGGGGCAACAAACTTTGTGGCCCTCCACTAATGTATAACTGCAGTGAAGTTGGTTCAAAACCTGACAGTCGAAACAGTGGTGGAAGAGGTGAAGATCATGGAGCGGAAATAAATTGGTTCTTTGTGAGCATGGCACTTGGATTCATCGTCGTATTCTGGAGTTTTTTGAGTCCTTTGGTGATTAACAGGCGTTGGAGGTACAGATATTACCAATTTCTTGATGATATGTGGTGGAAAATCAGTGATTTTGCATGCAGATGTTTCTAAAAGCTTTATGCATCCCTTTTGAGTTTTGAGCGTATTGTTTTCATGATTTTATGTTAATTAGAAATTTTAAGGTTAAATGCTAAATTTGGGCCCTCAACTTTAAGAAATACACATTTTTGATCCCTCAACAAATTTTTGCACTTTTTTGATCCCTTGACTCTAACAAATGCACACCGTTAGTCCTTCTGTTAATTTGAGCCGTTAACTTCGCACATGTAGCATTTTTTATATTTTTTTTGATGATGTGGAGAGCAAAATTTAAAAAAGTGATGATATGGACAAAACGTTTTGCCATGTTCAAACAGAAAGCATTTTCTCAGCATCCAAACACCCTTCTAGCCAAACAAATGGAAACCCACTAAGAATTGCTTCTTTACCCATTAGTCACTGCTTCTGTTCTTTCCATTGCCGATGATGTTCTTTCCATTTTGAACATTGAAATCATTTAAATGATACTTAAGAAATATGAAGAAAAGGATCTCAAAAATCCCTCACAACCTGCAATTTACACAAAAATCTCTTCAAACAAACATATAACAAAAAAAAAAAAGTGGAGTTGGGTTGCACTGAACCTAGTAGATCTGGGTTCGAGGAACCCAGCAGATTTGGGTTCGATGGAACCCAGCAGATGGGTTCCACTAAACCTAGCAGATGGGTTCTACTAAACCCAGTAAATTGGGTTCCACCTAACCCAGTCGCTGGGTTCGACGGAACCCAGCCATCTGGGTTCAAGGGACCCAGCAACAGAGGAAGAAGAGGAAGAAAGAAGAGGAAGAAAGAAGAAAAAAAAAGAAAGGAAGAAAATGGATTGAATTTTTTTATTTTTTTATTAAAAATATAAATCCTAATCAAATTTAGTTTATGAGTTGGCATTGACAAGTCATCAAAAAAAATTCTAGACTTTTTAAAGTTGTTTTCGCTATGTCATAAAAAAAAAATGCCACATGACGGAGTTAACGGTCTAAATTGACAGAAGAACTAACGGTGTGCATTCCTTAAAGTTGAAAAATCAAAAAAGTGCAAAAAATTATTGAGGGACCAAAAATGTGCAACTCACTAAAATTGAGAGACCAAATTTAACATTTAACCAAATTTTAATGTTATTCCCTCTAAGTTGTGCAATCAATTAAAATTACATCACTTCTGTTGCTACAAATGATGCTCATTTTTAACCGTTATATTGTTCATTAAAAGAGCATCATTCAGATGGTATTTATAATTATTGGGTAACCTTCTGGTTCTATCTCGTCACTAACAAATTTCGAATATATAAACAACAATTAACGTACCAGCTGTATGATATAAAAGATATGCTATTAAGCAAAAGCCATGATTGAATCCAGGACGTGACACGGTTCAACGAATATAGAATTGCATTAAGCAGTACATGGGGGAGAGATTAGAGTGTATCAGGACCCTTGGAGGTTCTAACAAAGCAGGAAAAATGGGAAAAGCAGCGTGATTTAGCAGCATCATATTCCCAGACGTTGTCCCAAGAACCACTTGGAGCACCCTTTGGTCCCTCGATGTGATTTGTTGCATTGGTGGTGCCACTGGGTCCAGGCAGAGGATGTCCATTTGGACCTGGTGGGGGTACTCTTCTGGGCTTTGTTCTGATTCCAAGCAACCTCAGTACAAATCTTGCTAGCTCTCCATACAATAAACCAGTGCGATCAAAAAGCTGCTAACAAAAAACTAAATGCCATGAAACAGAGACATTTTGCTGCAAATTTGCATTTGTATTCTGGAGTTGCGAAACAGAAAAAGATTATTTTACTTTGTCAAGTATTTATCCCAACTTGATTGGGTAAACTGAAAGTTAAGTGGGAGAAGCAAAAACTGCACCAGCTACAATATTTAAAGGAGAACCTACTGGCAAATGCTTTCTACTTCTCTATTATGATATTATCAGACTTGGTTGGATTGCTTATTTTAAATGAAAAGATCTATGACTTGGAGACAACCACAGCCAGAAAGTTATAATTAGGATAAAGGAGCTATCACTGTGCCAAAATTCACAGTGTCAAGACACTTCAAGAAACTGAAGTTCTTTTGGACTGGTGAGTAAAAAAATATATAAAACATAAATGCCTAATGATATAAGATACGTATGGGAACAGAAAAGGAACAATGGAATCTGACTCAGTTATCACTCATAAATAAAAAAGAGATGCAAAAAGACAACCATTCAAGTGAGGAAGAGGGAAAGAGAGACAAATGCAAGATGAAAAGATCAGCACAAAACCTGAAGAAGTGCAGTCATAAACATATGGAAGGCCTGTGTATTCTGGTCAATTAGAATTGATATCCTCCCAAAAAAGTTGACTACACCTTGCAACTGCCATTGGATGAAAGAACCATGAGATGTAAAGAATCCTCCACAAACAATTGAAAAGACAGGCATTCTAAAATCTTGACTACATACGAACTCATCCACTCAAAATCATTAATCATCGCCAACTTTCCTTTCTAATTTTTTCATTTCAAGGGATTCAAAGATCCCAGTACTGTGAAACAGTGACTTCAAAACCAATTACCTTGAACAAAATAAATACAAATACAATAAACAAAATAGTCAAAGAAATTTAAATGACTCACCACTCTAAGGACAGATATCCAAAATCCTGGCGGAGGAGGAGGTGCACCGTATGGATCATTCGGGTCTTGAAATCCATAAGGACCGCCCATTCCCATGCCAAAACCACCCATTGTACCTCCAAAACCACCATTATACAATCCACCACCATACATCCCGGAACCATAGAGCCCACCATACCCTCCCCTATACATGCTGTTACCATCCATCCCGCCACCATACAATTCTCCAAGCCCACCATACGAACCATACATTCCAGAACCATACCCAGAATTATAGCTCGGAGTAGACCCATAACCTGCTTTAAAAGGGAAACTGAGAGTAAAATAAAATTCTAGATACCCATTTTAAACCAGTATAAAAATGAAAACTTCTTGACTGATTGCCCATAAGGAGAGAAGCTTACCTCCATAATTGTTACCCATACTCCCATTGGTTTTCTCCCGGGGTCTCGTAGGAAGAGGCCTACCAACAGGATTTCTATTAACAGTAGTATTTCTGTTCGAAGTAGAAACAATTTCTCCAGGTCTTGCTGTTCCTGAAGCTTCAACTATCTCACTCGTGCTGCCAGCTGATGAAGGTTTAAAAGGTGAAGAGCCAGAAGCAGCACCACCTTGCTCCCAAGGTTTTGGTGGCGGATTATTAGCTGCAATTTTCAATCATATAATTCAACATCCGGGGAAAAAAGAGAAAGGAATAGCCATAATTGAACAATCTAAATACCAATTTCGAAAGCACGAGGAGAAAATCTAATCTATATCATATCAAATCAAAAACAACATTCGTTTTATTTTAGTATCTCTCATTTTCTCACCAAACAAACAATGCCTTTTTCTTCCAGAACCCCACAATTAACGAAAGCGAAACGAAAACTAACTCGAAATTAAAGAAAGAAATAACAGACACCAAGAACTCATATCCTGAAGCTTGAAACATTGGAATTTGACGAACCTAATGGCTGGGGATTCAATTTCGATCCCATGAGGACTGCAGAGGATCAACATTACACTACCAACGGAAAAATGAAAATATAGATCAAAAACACTTTTTCAATAAAATAATAATTCGCCGAAACTTCCCCCTTTTTTTTTAAATTCTAGGGGAATCTAGACCGTCAACGCTGTGGGCGGGCCGCGGGCCGGCCTCCAGGTTGTGGTCTCATGCGGCCCGATAAAATTAGCGGCCCGATAAAATTACGCGCACATTGTTTGGCAATTGGCTTTAACTGCCACGACGTCGTTTAGTCTCTCATAGGATTTCCGTACAAAATATATTTTTTAATTCTAATTTTGTACTCTTTTAGTATTAATATCCGCACAAGCTTCTCTACTTTTACTAAAAGTACAATTTGACCCACAAATGGTTCTACTGCTTGGAATTATGCCCCAGGCCCTGCAGATGCACTTAGACCTTATGATTAAATTTGTTTAGCAACTTGTGGATAACCTTGAGGTTCACTGATAGGGTAGCAGACTGGGTAGCAAAGCACAAGTCAATTAATCATGTCTGCTGTATTTGGTTCATTATCTGTCACTTAATTTTTAACATTTGTTAACATTAGATGAAATGCACCTTAATATAATGAAATTTCTACATTTGTTAAAAAAAAAAAGGCTCATTTTTTCTCTAATTAATAATACATAAGATATCTGACTGGCAAGGAAAAAAAGGAAAAAAAAAAGGAAAAATACACTAGTTAAACTATACAGGCTTGGATTTACTACTACTGGCTACTGCCACTATTTTCTATTTCAATTGCTGCCTGTACATGAAGGGACTCCACTTCCCATTATTCTCACCTTCCTGGAATTCTATCATCGTGTAACAACAATGGCAGTTGTTTCAACCCCGAGAGACCTTGACAGGGGTGTTCGATCCCATTATTGGTACCGCAAGGAACAGAAAATGATCACAATGTCTTGTGAGAAGATACGCTCATTTTCTATGTCTTTCATCCTTTTCATAGAGTTGCATCTCGTCCAGTATGATAGAACACTCAACACGGCGTACAGAAGCTAGACTCACAAGTTTCCCAAGTGTTGAGCATCAGTGGATCTGCTACGAGCTTCCTGCCAAAAAGCAATTGCTACTCCCAGAGCTGCCCATTGAGAAAGGTAAGTCACGGACAAGAAACTTCTCGCTGTTTGTGCCCATACCATCCAAAACTTCCATACACTCCTGCATATCAGAGTCATTGACCAACATTACCCATTCCTCTTCATCATCTAGGTATTTGAGCTGGAATGACCCGTATTGCAATTTGAACCTTTTTGCAACTTCCTCATATAGTTTGGAGCATCCAGCTGAAGGCTCAAACTTAAATCGGATGGTGTCCTCTTTGTAAGTAGCTTTGAAGGTAATTTTTGATCTGCTGTCAACACAACTTTCCTTGACTCTTGAATGCTTTCCCTCCTCAATGCACCTTGAGCTTGATGAACTTCCATGCAAAATTGAACCAGAGCGATTTGATGAGTCCGTTATGCTTGAACAAGTAGGCTGGTTGTGCTCAATACTCCCATCATCACCCTCCATTCTGGTATCAATCCAAACTCCTTGGTAAACAATTGATTTGATAGATCTAACGTTGTGTTGTTGGCTAAAAAAAAATATTAAAATGAATTTCAACTTTTCTCTTTGTTAAAGGAAAAAAAAATATGTGCTCAGAAGTGAAGAAAAAGGAAATTTTATGCAGGGCTTGCTAATTAATAATCCTTCCAATAACCATTCTTTGTCTGCGTCAGTGCATGAAATAGACATTTAACAACATATATAACCATATGAACAAAAGGCTATTTGTATATACACCACTTTGATGGGCAGGGCAATCATCCCATCTGCTTTGCTATGCAGGATGGTATCAAAACAAAGGGAAAAGACCATTACAAGCATTAGAAAAGCAAAAAAAATGATCATTAATTAGAAAATCATCACATCTGCTTTGTTCTGTAGTTTAGTATCAAAACAAAGGAAAAAGACCATTACAAACATTAGAAGAGAAAAAAAAATGATCATTGATTAGAAAATCATCCCATCTGCTCCGCTCTGCAGGTTGGTATCAAAACAAAGGAAAAAGATCATTACAAGCATTAGAAGAGAAAAATAAAATGATCATTAATTAAAAAAAAGGGAAACATACAAAAACAACATAAACTTTTACAAACCTTTCAGGAACATGTATTTTTCCATTATGCAAATCAAGAAACATACGTTTCCGAAAGTGAGGCATGTCCTTTTGAGAAAAGGGGAAACAAATGCAATTGGCATGGGTAAGGCAATCCGCATATTTCATTACAAAAATGCCACAATCAATCACACTGCCGTGTCAAAATTAAACAAAAATTAATACTACAATTACTACATAAGATCATAACAATACTAATCCATGGAATAAAAACCAACCAGTGGCATGTAATAGAGATTAATTAATTAGTAAGGTGACTCACTTTTGTTGCTTCGGAATGTCTGTTGGAACCTCGAGAGGCCAATTCATAGCACTATTCAGGCCCATGGTAGGCAATAAAGTATTTCCAAACCAACTCCTAATTTGTTTTAAAATAATATTGGTTGCTTCTGTAGTACCTCTAAATGAATTCAACCATACAAATTTGTGATACTTGATGTCGACATAGAAAAGAGTCCAATGTTTTGACAAACACAATAGTGAAAATAACTGCAATGACAACAATATTAGCAAATCATATATATATATATATATGTAGTTATATTTATTAATAAGTTTATAGGGCAATACAAATAAAGAGCTAGCTAGAAAACTCAGATAATTATAATACCTTGCATATATTGGTTTGTTTCTCAATCCCACTTGGTACAATAGACTCGTTTCTATTAAGCAAGACATCCTGTTTTTTTTTTTTTTAAATAAAAAAATCAATATGAATTAATACACCATATTTTTAGGTGGTTTTTTCGATATATTATAAATTGATATCTTTATAAGTTAATTATTGTATTAATTGAGACTTAAAAGTGAATAATATTTACCACCATTAAAGGATCCACATAATTGTGCTTCAAGAACACGTTTGGATGTTCTTCCGATCTTCTCTTTAGTAAGTCAAAGTATATTTTCATGGCCTTTCAGTGAAAAAAATGTTAAATTAATGTAGATAAACTGAATCGGGCATATATGTAATTTTGAAGCAAACTTGAGAAAATAAAAGCAAGGTTATTCTGAACAGCCTTTTACCTCATCCCCAATATAATACCATTGTGGATTTGCTTGGATAGTGGCATCATCTAGAGGGAGGACAAGAGGAGTTAAGACTGATTCTTTGATCTTCAATTGTCTGTACAAACAAAAGCTGAATTCCTCAATAAGGCTTCAAATTGTAAAGTCATATTGTAGTTTATTTTGATGTTAATACACATACATACCTTGTGCTTTTATGACTCTCCCAATTCTCCAAAAGTTGTGAATCCTCTTTTGCAAAATCCCAAACCAAGTGCTCCCGAACATCCTGCAACAAATTGATACAAATATGAAAATAATCACATGATGATTTGTCAATGTATGCCATTTGTAAGTTTTTCTTAAAAATATCAATAAAATTGAACGAAGCTTTGTATACTAGAGTAAATTGGAAAGTGATGGATAAAACCTTTTCTAACCATACTCTCCACTCCCTTGTTAACTTCTCATCACTCTTCTCATTGCTTGCTGCTACAAACCAAGAATGAACTCTTCAAATGAACATTTTAATATGAAACACAAGTAGTAATATATATTCAAATTTCTGGTCTTTTATTGTGACATATACATGTATCATCAGGATGTTCATTGTATTACTATAGCATATGCTATTATATAAATAAGATATATTTATATCATATTTCATCTTAATTAGAAAGAAGATACATTCATCAAATCAATCAAATGAGCCAATTAATTGCTGTAATTAAGAACATAACAACTACTAAAATTTTGACCATTTTTATATTAACTATCATATCAAAAAGGCAGGACTTACATGCTTTTACTAATGCTAACCAGTCTTGGGAGCATATGATTGCATTTATGATCTTCAAATCTTGATCACTATTGTTGGAAACAATTTTTTTAACCTCTGTGGTAAATGCAGAATTTGACAGAATGGTTGACAAAGGTATGGCTAAAAAGTCACAAGCCATCTTCCCCATCGTTGGAAATTTAAAGCTGTTGTTCTGCCACCATTTTAATATGTCAATTTCCATCAAGTAGCATTCCTCATCTTCCAGATATTGATAAAATTCTAACCGATTTGGTTTGGATGCTAAATACTTCTTAAAGGAGTTCAACACTCTATCATTAGCATTGAGATGTGCTGAACTACTTGTATCATCAATAGCCGTAGCGACTTCTCTTTTATTAGTCTGATCATATGCATATTCGTCATAAACACTTGTAAGAAAATCAAAAATCTCATTCAAGTGTTGCTTTGCAACAACAACCCCATAAATTTCCTCATACACAAACTGCACAAATTTAAGCTTCAAGTTTGGGTGAAGAATAGTAACAACAGCCAAAATTAAGTTGCAGATTCTCCAATTGTTACTGCATTCCACACTCATCAACGTATAAACCTTATTTTGTAGATGATTCATCTCCTTGTACACTTGATAAATGCTTTTCAAAGATATATCTGTAGCCATATAATTTATGTCACTAATGCACTTATCATAACTAAGGTAGAAAATACTAGAAGGCAAATTTTCCTCATGGTGAACTATCTCATCATTTGAGAAGGAATTGTGAATTGTTAGGGAACGTGGTTCCTTATTGATATTCCAATTTGAAAGCATCGTCTCATTAACTTTAGACCATGATACTGCACCAAAATCATTCTCAAATCTTTTAAAAGCAAGAACCTTCTTCTTCAATTCCCAACTATCATCAATAAAGTGCGCTGTCAAACAACAATTTACCATCCCTTTAAAATCATCCTTTCACAAATTAATTGTCAGATTAAAGCGACAAGAAAGCTCATCAAAACATCTACAAAGTTTATGCTTCTCTTCATTGTAGACATGAAGTATGTGAGGTTCAAGATCTTTTTCAGATTGAAACTCAAACTTCGGCTGCAACATTTTGAAAAGTTTCTTGTGATGTTCATCATGAATTATGCTTAATGGAAGCTTGTACTTAATAATTATCCTTGCCATCTCCAAGTGAATCTTGTCTTCATCCAACACATATTTTTCTTTGAAAGCACTTTGAGGTTCTAAATTTTTAGATGGAAGATTTGATGATTGATGTACATTTTTTATTTTTCTATGACGATTTTCAAAGTGTTTTCTTAGGTGTGATGTCCCTTTTTTGCTGGAACCATCTGTCTCAAAGTCACAATATTTACACTTGGCCAATAATTCCCCATTCTACAACTTCTACCTTTTCATAATGATTCCAAACATCAGATCTCAATATCCTTTGTCTTTTGTTTCCCTATCAATGAATAAGGTGTAATTGAATTCAAAGTCAAAAAATTAAATAACAAATCTTGAATTTGATTAATAAACCGATAGAATATACACATATATTTAAAAACTCTTAATCACAATTGTTTATAAAAATAAGAGAGGAAAAAGAATATATACAAGGAACCATGACACCTTTCATCACAATTTCAGAATGATTCCAATAAAAATAAGGCAATGCACCTATGTGAGTCTATGAGGCATTAAGGTTTGAATATAATTAATATATAGCAAAAGGTACCTGTTTATGAGGCACTTGTATATCTGTAACATGATATTCAGCTATTTGATTATTCCCACTAGAGGATATTCTTCCATTTAAATTGAAATCACCAATTGGTGGAGCCACTATATTCTCTCTCGAGGCCTCGATATCTGAAGTTGCACTTACATGTAGCTGAATAGGACCCTGAATGTTGCAATTAATAGTGTAAGAGGCATTTACAATTCCACAGCAATACTAAGACGATGCACTGCTTTAGTTTATGAGCATTTTCAATACAATAACTTATAATAAACAGTACCTGTTCATGAGGCCATTGCAAAACATTCCCATCTCTTGGGTTAACCACAACATCAGTTGATTGAGCTAGTAGATTGCCTTGTGTGGGCATAGCATCTAAAACTCCAGTGTAATGTAGCTGATCAACAAAAGAAAACTGATGGATATTGCAGTCTTAGTCTTTTCACAATTACATAAAAATACCAAAGAAAGTGCACAGGAAATACGTTCAACATGATTTATAGCAAAATGGACACCTGTTGCATAGGCAATTGCCCATCCATAACATTTCCAACTGTCTGGTTAGTCAGATTTAAATTGAAATCACTAGTTGATTGATATGGAGGATTGCTTCTCACGAGCGTGGTATTTGAAACTGCAATGTCATCCTCAGCTAGATCAAATAGAGGGCCCTGATTACCATAGGTGACAAAATGTGTCGTTGCATCTTTCAATGCATCTTTCAAGTGATCTATGTATGATTCGGTGTACCAACCGCTTTTGTGTCTCAGGTGTCAGCTTACAACGTCTAAACAAAAACTCGACTACATAATTTCCACAGCTGCTGCAAGCAGTACTGCTAAGCTTAATTGCAAGAGCACCAAGAAAATGATCCTTTCTCCAACTGTCAATAGAAATATATGGGCAAACATTTTCTCTCGACTCAGAAATGTCAGGCACGTAGAAAGGTTGATTATATTTAAGTGCTTTGCCCACACTGCCTTGTCCTTCTTCATACTGCTGTTCGAATAGCATTCCTTCAAACGCCATATAAAATTCACCGACGCAAGCAGCATTCTCAAGGCATAAAATAGGTTTAAGTGAAAGTGGAGGGCCCCTTTCATGATGTGCCGGACAGACACGGTTTGCCCACGTCAGAATATTTTCCACCTCATACTGTCTACTTATATTCTGTAATACGTCGTGTATTTCAACTAAAGAAGCCATACGAATCAAGTAGACATCCTGCCAATGCTTAAAATTTAAACATATGCAAAGCTAATGATTGCAAACAATTAATTAGTTATTTCAGTTGAATTATTTTTTATGGGGGTAAAGAATAGAATTCATAATAATTTTTTTAGGTAAATAAATTCATAAAATCATTTAATTCTTTCTCTTATTTATTCATACTTTAAATCTCAATATAGTAGGTGGTCAAAAAAAATCTTAATGTAGTAAACACTAATGGAAACAACATTTATGCAATGCACCATATTTTGTTCTTTTATTAGCTACATTTTTTTTTAATCATTGATTTCTCTGAAGTTGTCTCATCCAGCCTACAAGAGTTCTCAAGGACTTATTAATCATAAAATATTAAATCATCATTTAATTTTAATAAGCTGTTCTAGACTTCGTTGAGAAGGGTTCTACTCTCCATCTCATCAATCAAACTTCAATTTCTAGGAAGGCTTATGAAAATGTAGTTTTCATTATTTCTACTATTTGAAACTTCGAATGTACCATAAGTTTTCGTTCTGAATCAGGGTATTGCATTTAGCCTAGTGCGCTAAACTGCTAAAGCCAATGTAGAACAAATATGGGCAACAGAACCAATAGAGAAATGGATTGGGCAGTGCAGAAAAAGACGCTGTCTCTGCTGAAGGATGAGAAACCCCTCCCGTGTGGCCACCTCCAGGAGGGTAATCATGTTGCCATCTCTCCTCCTTCTATCTATCCTTTCTCCTTCCAGTCTATATCCCTATCTTTTTGTTCCCTAAAATCCCAAAAAAAACCCCAAATCATCCTTTCAATTTCTGCAAGCTTTTTGTGATTCCTCTTTCAAAAACACAAAAATATCGTTGTTCTCTTTCCTTTTCAATCTCAAATCTTAAAACCCAGATTATCTAGCAAATATTTGTTGTTTTCTCTCAATTGTAGAATTTGCATCTACAGTGGGCATGGCGAATCGTGTTTTCATAACTGATCTGGAAACGTATGCCCATTCTGAGGAACGGAGGTCCTTTACTGCTGCCGGGAGGGGTGATTGCCGAGAGTCCGGTCCGTCGGAATAGAGTTTATGGTGTGCTTACAAAAGCTTGGGCGGATCGTAAGGATTTCCAGGTAAATGAAGTTGAAGAAAACCTTTATGCTATCTCTTTTCATTCTGCATCTGACCTGATGCATGTTCTGGAAAATGCTCCATGGTCTGTTGGAGGGTTTTTGTTCAATGTTTAACGATGGGATCTGGTTATGTCTTTGGCTGAAATTGACTTCTCACTAGCCTCCTATTGAATACAAGTTCACGGTCTGAATGTTGATGAATTGACCTACAGTAATGCTGTTACTATAGGCAGTAGTCTGGGGATTTTAATCAAAGCTGAGAACCCAATAGTTAACAATGTTTTAATTTAGGGATTTCTGAAGATGTAGAGTTCAAATTGAAGTTCTTAAGCCCCTTTTTGTTGGATTCTGGTTCCATTCTCAGAATCATGAGGATAAGTGGGACGAACTAAAGTATGAGAAGCTCTCAAACTTCTGCTATAACTGTGGTAGGTTAGGGCACTTTGATTCTGTGTGTGGAGAAGACATGGTCATGTCTTTGAAGGATTCAAACCAACCTATGTATAGTAAAAGGCTGAGAACTACATGGGTGAGAGAGACTAACAGGACCCCAGGTAGAGTTAACAATATTTACAAAAGCACTTCATGTAATCTAAGCCTATTATGCGCCCTTGTAGTGAGATATAAAAGGAAGGTACCTTGGAATGAGAAGCCTTTTAATACCCCTACCACTTTTGTTCAAGCATCCCCTAAGACCAACCCACATATGCTAACTGATATTATCCTCATCTAGAAAGAATCCTAAGCTCAGACTTGTTTTCTCTACCCCTTCTCCACCTAAGGACAATGAACATTTAAATATTGAATATGTTTTCTTGGTAGCAGTAGTGGTTTGGTGGCTGGTGATTCAATGAATGAGAACCCTCTTAATGCTGTTAACCTGGATATCATTCCTGTTAATGAGACTCTGTTTGGTAATTCAAAAAGGGAGGAGGCAGTAGCCCAAGAACTATTTGAATGAACCCTAACTGTACCGTGTTTGGGGGCAAGTTTACTTTGTGGAAATACCTGGTGATGAGTCTGTACTAGCTGCAAAAGGGTTGGAATATGTTATACCCAGAAGGCTGCCCAGCAAAATCCCCTTGGACAAGGTGTTTAATGGCTTAAGACTCAAGAGAGGCAGATCAAATAGCACCACTAGTCCCACAGCAAAGAGGTTGAAACCTAGTCAACTTCTAAGATTGAATTCTCTGCTACCCTTGCCTAGCCCTGGGAATGTAAAGTTTACAAAATCTGGTGAGAAAAAGAAAACACTAAAGAAAGGGAGGCCTGTTGGAAGAAAGCAAAAGGTGAGTCCCGGTTTCCAAATTGAGGAATCTCAGTTGTTCAACGTGCCCATTGCAGCAAGTGGCACCCTTTTTTTTAGAGGAAAAAAAGCTGAGGTCTGAAGGGGTTGCTGGCCCCCCTAAGGCCACAGGGGCTCCATGATTCTGTTGAATCTGTTCAGAGATTATGATTTTGGGAAGGGGCTGCCCTTGGTCATGAAATCTTTAATCCTAAGGTATCCTAGATTATTTCTTCAGTTAAGCTTTTGCTTTAATTTGATTCTTTTGTTATAAACTTTGTTTGCAATAGAGATATCTGCTAGCATGAGTTTGGGTCTGGTTTGGGTAGGTAGAATAATAGTTTGGCTTGCCTTGTATCTTTGGTGGAAGTATTCTGTCCACGGAGTTGTTTGTTTAGTAGGTCCTTCTGTCACCAATTCAAAGGAGCAATCTTGAATGCCCAAGCACTGCCAGAGGATCTTCAGCCTCACACTGCCTTCCTTTCAACCCAAGCTCATAATGCTTGCTTTCATCTACCTCACCAAGACTTTGAAGGCCTGCTGCTCAAGTCCAGCTCTACATTAAACCACCAGAGGATGTGCGACCTGTTGTTAACGGGAGTAATTCCTTCCTTGCTTCTCCTCTTCATCTGCAAGCTTAGCAGCTCTCCTTTGTGGTGTTATTTCAAGTGTTCTGTTTCTGTGTCACATGTTTTGTGTTTTGATGGTCTTTAAGCTACCTTATATTTCCGGTTAATATGGTAGTTATATTTTAATGGAAAAAGGAAAAAAAAAAAAATCTGAGAGAAATGGAGAATCAAGGATGAGAAAGGAAAAAGAAGCAATTAGGCGTTTAATTTATAGCAATAACATCGATGCATTATAATCGGTTAACTCTAATATAAAATAACACAGATTCCAAAACCAAATACGGCTCCTATTAGTCCTCTTAAAGACTATATCAAATCTTAAACTAAAAAGAAACTAATTAAATCAAAACATAATAATCTTAAATAATATAATTTCCACTAAAATCTATTTATATCATATGGTACATAGGTTTTTCTTGGGTATGTCAATATCAGATATTGAATTTTAAACATATAGTTAAAAGTATAGATAATTTTACAATTAGATCATGTAATTATGATATTAAATATTACATAATTAATTACAAACTCATAATTGTAAAAAACAAATCTTACAATTAGATCACATGGTTATAGTAGTAGTAAATTTTTGTTCAAACTATAAAAACAAATTAAAATTGATAAACTTCAATAGGATACTAAGAATAATTAATTTTTAATATCTAATTTTCTTTTCACATTAGCAAAGAATCAAGAAATACATATTCCTTAAAAAATAGAAAAAATACATATTCTCATTCATGCTTTAGTTAAGTAAAAATTTATCAACATTAAAACTTAATTATTCCTAACTTTCTTAAAAAACTTTCAAATTTATCTTATTTTAAAATTTAACTAAAAAATAATGATTACTACCAACCAAACATAACATATACGGAGGGGTGGTAATACTTATTCCTTAATCATCCATTGACTTGTAATATGATAAAGTTATAAAATTAGTCATGTGACATCCTAAACTTATAATGTCATGATATGTTCATTATATAATTAGTTTTTTCATTTAAAGTTTCACTTATGATATTGTATATGATATTGTATGATCCACTTATTTAATATCATATCATATTAATTTAATGCCATGTAAGATTATAAATTATAATCCTATATAATATTATAACTATAATATTGTTGTTTATATTTAGGACATCATTTAATGTGTCTATTCATACGTTACTCTTTTTTAAAAAGATAATACAACATATACTAAATAAAAAAAACTTATTTAAGTAGTAATTAATTAATGATAAATATATAATTTTATTAATTAATTATTACATCCCTATTTTATTACTGTCAAAAAAAGTAAACCCACTAAATTGAATGGAGAGATTAATTAATTAATTAAGATGAACCAAGATGAGGAATCCAATGTTTCTCGACTTGTATATTTGACAAACAAGATAAGGCATAAGAAGAAAACAGAATACCTCTGGGGAAATTTGGAAAGTTTGAAGGCGACTGCTTTCTGAAGAAGTGATGCAGGGATCTATTTTGCAGAGCAATTAAAGATAAAAATAAAGAGAAAAAACACAATCAGTCTAAAATAAAAGATGAATAAATATTATAGTTCCAGCAAATTGTGTAAATTATCAAGTAAAAGTTTATTCAATTAAGCCAGTCTTGTTTACAAAGATTTTTAAAAACTTGAGGTTGTTTTTTTTTTTTTTTTTTGAGGATAAGTAAATTGAGTTTTATTTTGGCCTTCAGGAAAATTGAGTTGATTAGGGAGAAATTGAGGTGGTTTAATGAAATTACAACTCAACCACTAAATTAAAAAAACGCTGTAAAAAATTTACTTTTTTTGCTTAAGAAATTACACATCAATATCACTACATCGTGAGCTCTTCTCTATTACTTTAACAACATATGAAACTGATACCATGTTAGGTGTGGTCTCTTTTCAATAATACTTCGAAGCATTTTTTTTTTCCTTTTCTTTTAATGTTTAATTTGACACATCAAAGATAGTTTACGTTCCAGTTCACATGGGTCTTAGTGAAAAGCTGTTTATTAATTAATTTATTATTTTATTTATTGAAGTCTCAAATCTTTTTACTGACTCCAAATACATCAAATGTAATGTTTGGTCTCAAAACAAACTTTTTTTTTCAAAGTATCTAAAAAAATGTTCTGCGTTACAAGTTCAAAGCCCCTACAGCTGTGTATGATGTATGATATAAACCTTGTGGAATCGAAAATAAGTAAATATTTTTGGTGAGTGTTGAGGGGCCAGTTTAACTCGGTAGAAGATACTCACCTTCATTAGAGCCCGATGATTTGAAGGGGAATGTTGATGTTTTCCAAGCAGAAATGAAAAATAATGGCCGCTTCTTTGTTTCAGTTCTGCCCACCACGATACCACTTTCCCACTCAATCGAAAGACGTTCTTCATCGAAATCAGTAGAAAGATTAAAAATAGAAAATCCATAACGAAAAAGCAAGGATTTCCATTGAGCCCACGTCTGGCGCCGCTCCACCCTGTTGCTACCCTCACATGCCACCACGTTGCATATTAGATATCTATAATACGCCTCAATGTCAAATTCATATTTCTTTAGTTCTTGGACTTCAGAAGAGTAATATTTAAGTGATTCATCAAACCGCAATAAAAAATCAGACTGATTGAGGTTAGCATCATGCTCTGCAACAATCATAATATCCGCTCTCATGACATCCCTCACCCTTAGTAACAGCTTCTTCAGAGCTAATGCCTCCGATAACATTTTGCTGAATACAAGCATGCAATTCACAGCCACAAATTCGCCATCCCGCATCTCCAGCAAAGACACATCAATGTCAGCGAAACTGTTAACAGCAATAATATTACATTCCAACTCAATGCCATGAAATTTAGCAATCGCAACAAGAGGGTCCTTATGACTTTGTCTCGAAAATTCAACGTTTTCTTCTACAAGGAGACTTAACCTTAAATGCGTCAGGCCACCGCGGTTAACCATATAAAAAATGGATAGCCATTGCTTATAAATAATCATGTCCTTGACAAGTTCAATAACATGTACTTTGCGTTTTCCCTTGATGACATCTGCAAGAGCCCAAGCTACGCTATAAAAAAAGTCATAACATTCACCCATCCTATGCTTCCAGTATTTAGGATGAAGTCCATAGGCTCGGCAAGCGAGAGCTTGTGCAAAATATCTGATCAATCTTCTAGTTCTAGGATTGGTTTCCTCTTCAGCAAGATCAAGAACTCTTCCCATCTCTGCGTTTGCAAGTCTCGAGTTCCCATGTTGAAGCGCCTCCGCGCATTTTTTCAAGGCGTCAACAACATCCCCCCTCATCCTCCTCGACTAGAGAATGATTTTTCTTTTTCTCAACAGCAACTTGATTAATTTCTCTTAAGTCTTCATGTCTTTGATGATCACTTTATAGAATTTAAAGAACAGAACAGCCTATCAATAACTTTTGGAATTAAAATAAAAAAGAAAAAAAAAAACGATAGAATATAATCAATAGGATTTTTAGATCTTAATTTCAAATTTATTGAAAAATAAACAAAAAAAAAAATCAATAATTTCATGTGGAAAATAAGAGCAGAGACTAACCTCTAGGCAAAACAGGTCAACATTCACAGCGGCAAGCTCCAAATAACAAGTCTGCCGCATAGCCAGAGCTCCCAATCTAGTCCCACGGTTGGTGGATCAGATCAGTCCTCCAACAGAAACTATGGCAGAGCACGATGAAGGGTATAAGAGAGATTCTGAAGGTCGTTTCTGTAATTTCATGATACTGGTTTTTTTTTTTTTTTTTTTTGAACAAGTAGTACAAAATCTTTGCGGGTTAGGGAATCAGCTGGATGGCTGAAGGTGCACCTCTTCTCCCAAATGTCTTAGAAAACGAGATGCTTGAGTCAGAATCGGAAGATCCGGAGGCTGGTATTAATATTATTGACGACTTCCTATGGGGGGAAACGGTGTGCCTCTTAAGATTTTTCAGAATGATAGGTATCTGTGGGACTTTCTAGGAAATTGCCGCCGCCTATTCAACGGTGGAAAGTCTGTTTGACCATTTATCTTTTGAGAATTTTTTACAGAATTTATTTGAATAATGCTATTTCGACAAAAGCAAAAGCTTGGCTCTTTGGTAGATGATTATTTTTATTTAAGTTTTGATTTTTTATGAGAGATGAAAAATTGTAAATCACTTTCGTGTAATTGCATTTTATATTAGCCTTTTTAAAAACCCTCCTCACATAATCTTTTATTGGTATATTATACATACTTTTCATATGAGATAGAAGGGGTGTAGAAGTTTTGGGAAAAAAGAAAATTGATGAAAAAAAAAAAGAGAAAAGATCTTTTTACAATTATGAAAGCTTTCCTCATAAAAGGTTGGTCTATACTTTGTGAGGAAAAATAGGCAAAAGTACCCACTTTGGATTTGAATAATATTTTCTCAAAAAAAGTTGAAATTTTTCTTAAACCAAATAGAGTAAGACCTCAATCATCTTCTTTCTTAATGATTTCTCCTTTTTTTATTTTATTTTCTCAGGCATAAATACATTATTATTATTATTATTATTATTATTATTATTATTATTATTGTTTCTATCTTCTCAAATGACCTAGAATAAAGGGGAAAAGACAGGTTAGCCAAGCGCACAACTCTTTACGGGATTGACTCCAAATTGTATTCATACTCTGATCTTGCTTTGTTACACAAACCCTTTCAATTTGTATTTAACACTTCAAATCTTGCCAGTCCAGCTGGTGTTGGATGAGAAAGGAAGATGAGTGAGATTTTTCTTACTGCATGTATGAGTGTCAGAAGACTCATTTCAATTTGATGCTATCGCTTTCAAGGTCTCTCTATAGTTCAATGTTAGAATCACACCACAAAATACTAGTATTTGAAAATCCGATCACAAATATTAGGAACGCCCCGGCGCTTCGAAAACATATTGGAATCCAATAAACAAATCCTCCTCTTCTCCTTCAACTCGTCCAAAATCATGGCCCACCATGACACAAAATTCTTCATGTTTTGTCACCTTTTGCTTTCATCCTCTAATTTTTTTTTTTCCTTTGGACGGGGTCTTTCCTGTTGAAACTTGGAAAAAGAAGGATAGTTAGCACAGTGATCGGATCTCCGATACTAATAAAATAAAAAGTCCAACTTTATACCATAGCTTTGATAGATAAGGCTTGGCATTTTTCTTTACAATTAAGGATATAATAAATAAATCTCACAATCGGAGCAAAAGTCAAGTCTTGCACTCGTTTTCTATTTTCCCAATTCTCCCTACATTCACACTTTTTCCTTTTAGTGCGTATAAATATATCCCCCAGTTTCATCTTCTGTCATTACTTAACTAGGTTTGATAGGGGAACAAGAACAGCCATGGCAATGATGCATGATCTCTGTCCCATGCCACAAACATCAAATTGTCCCTCGCGTTCTAGCATCAAAGAATCACCACAGCTACCAGAACCAATTTCTCCTCTTCACTCATTGCAGCCACCACTGCATTCTATTCCCAATCCAGAATCACCACAACCATCAGAACCTTCTCCTCTTCACTCAGAGTCATTGCAGCCATCACCACCTTCTCGTCTTTACGCAGAGGTATTGCAGCCATCACCACCTTTTTCCCCCAACCAAGAATCCCGACAGCTAATCCCACAACAACGACACCTTATCATGGTTGACCCGGAATCTCAACAATTTATTTCCAATGTTGGTCAGCAGAATCTGCAATGGCAAAATGCCATACTTTCATTTTGCTTTACATCTGCTCTAGAAATATCTCTCCAGTTTGCAAAAACTCAGTCCAAACTACCTCTTTCCTTCAGTTTGGTTTCTTTTGCAATCTTGATTACCTTTGCCTTTCTCTTGCTTGCAAAGTTTATCAGCAGGGAGCATACCAAGGTATCCAGAGTGTTGGAAAATGTTGCATTTCTCATTGCTGCAGCTACATTCTGCTACACCACCACAATTCCCTTCCCAGTAGGCTTCAAGTTTGTTATCTGGTCTATCTTTTCCATTTCCTTGCTTATTCTTGTCATTTACAAGTACTTCTGCCATACTGCTGCTTAAAGCAATACCAAGGCATTTTTTCCTTGCAAATTGCAATTAAATGAAGATGGTCTGGCTAGAGCGTAGAGGGTTCATAAATACAAAGACTGTACTGTTGGGAAACTGCATTAATTTGGTTTTCGCTAGCCACACAGTATAAGATGAGCAAAGATAGTAAAGAAGATTTATTGTTCCTTTTATCTCTCCATAGTTTTACTTTTCTTCAATTTTGAATGGACAAAAATATGCTCTTTTCTGTTTGGATATATGTGTAAGATAGCTGAAATGTCTATTTGAGAGTAATTACAATCACTTGTTTGGTTTCACTCTAAAATACCTTCTAATCTTGATGCAATGATTCTAGATTCTAGCTAGGCTCCTAATAACTTGCATTTTCTAGTTTTACTTTATGAATCATCATCCTGATCATTAATAACTTGCTTTTCCTGGTTTTAATTCATGCATCATCCTGCTGATCATCAAAATTAAGAAGATAAATTGGTGAAAAGATTATACCTTGATAAATTGGTTCCACATTAAAGTTCACAATTTTAATAAAATAAATGAAACTCATAATATTTGTGAAAAGGTTAATTAATTTAATGGGAAGAAAAACAAAAATATGTATACTCAAGCATGTAGGACGACTGCATAGCTGCATAAGGATTGTTGGAACCAATAATAAATTTTTTTTTTTAAATTGTACTTACATTATTTCGTGGATTCTAACCAATCACGGCTGCATATCCCTGCCTCTGCATTCCCTGGATCTTGGTCAGTGAAGGTTGGATTCATCTTCATAATTTCTGGGCTAAATGTAAAACTTGATATGGCTAAGCAATCCAAGCCATCCTCCCAAAATTGGCAAGATTTCATACACTTGGGATGATGGCTCAAGATTTCTTAGCCATAATTACTTTTCTTTTGCATCAAGTTCCACATTTAGGTCAGAAATTACAAATATTACTAGGATTATGAAAGCCCTTAAACCATCTTTCCAACATTGTGGATATTGGAGAATGTTGTCTCAATGCAACCATGCCAATATCTGATAATTAATGCCAACATAATAATGAATCCAATAAATCAAATGCAAAAATGCCAAATCTAAAATAAACTTCGAGAGGATCATGATTTCAGGTAGAAAACGAAAAGAAAGCCGACATTGTTTCAGTAATTTCAAAGAAAACAAGACGCAGAGAGACTTGCTCAAATACCACAAAGCCGATGGCTAAGGCGGCGAAGATCTGAGCTATCCCAATCTTGCTGCCTTGCATCTTAAACTTTCTAGACTTTTGGTTGAATCAGTTGACCCTGGTAGTGGAGCTAGACACACCGATGAACGCCACGTATGTGGAGATTTATTTTTTTTCATTGAAAAGACAGAGCAAAACAAAACAAAACAAAAACAAGAAGTGAGAGGAAAACTGATTAATGTTTAAACCCAATTTGATATCCAAACCAAGCCTAATCACAGGATTCATGGGGGATCTAATCTCGAATTCTGAAAAAAAAGAAAAAAAGAAAAAATTCAAAATAAGTCCTCAAATCAATTGTTGTGTCGCCGTGCTGATTCATTTGACGGGTAGTTGGCGTCCTGTGGTGGGACAGGACAATGCACACCCCACTACTTTGAGGTAGGGACCCACAATCTTGACTTTAACCTATTTAATTATTCAAATACTTGAAATTCAAAAACATCGTAGCTCAATTAGATAAAAATATAAAATTTTAAATTAAAAATTTCAATTTTAAATTTTAAATCAGATAAAAAATTTTAAGATTTATTTTATTTATTGAGATAAATATCGTAATTACATTGTCAAAGATGAAGTATCAAAATTATTTATTTAATTTATTTAAGTAATATATTACGTATACTTATATAATTAAAAGTTTATTTATACTTATT
>BPVZ01000115.1:726580-751315 GCA_020521535.1 Rubroshorea leprosula
CCCTAGTAGAATAAATCAGTTCATAATAAAAAGAATAAAATATGAAATCAAAGTTATGAACATTCAAATATCAAACAATAAATAAAAACCCAAGGAAAAACAAAACCTAATTTAAGGAAATCGAACTCCTTGATCTTCTATTGTTGATAGAACTTCAATTTTGATCTCCAAGAGTGCCCAAAGAGGGCTGCCACCAGCCTCCCAAAACTCTACTTAATTCTGAATTTGGATGGGTATTTATAGGATTTTAGAAACCTTAATTGAAATAGAAGGACTTGGAATAAAAATAGGAAACTGAATTTTAGATGCTGATCGCGTGGTGCTGACACTTCGGATTACGTGTTGACACAAAATAGGAAACAGAATCTGGATGTTTAGCCCATGGGGTCGACACCCCGATAATGTGTCGACACTACACCCGTGTCGGGTTTTTGGCCTCCTTTTGCAATTTCTTCAATGGTAAAATGACAGATCTGGTTCCTGACTTCTGGATTCTGCACAAGTTGATCCTCAAGTCTCTGATCTATTCAATTTACTTCTAAAAAGTAGGATTTCTTCCAATTAAATCTTTTCCTACACAAAGAATGAAAACCATGTAAAATCAAACCAAATCCCATAAAACCCATCCAAATATCAATAATATCAAAGTAAAAATTCTCTATTAATATGTATATAAATTTAGCTCATCAAGCTACCTGAAGACCAGTCCGCTGCAAAAGTGATTAAATGTAGGGCGGCACATTTCACTGTGTTAGATAACCAGTTCTACAAGCAAGCAGCCTCAATGCCCCTATTACGCTGGCTTACTCCTTACGAAGCTGAATACGCCATTAGAGAAATTCACGAGGGAGTATGTGACACGCACATCGGTGGTAGAACTTTAGCTCGGAAACTCCTGAGGCACGGTTATTACTGGCCCACTATGGTCGAGGACGCACAGAACTATGTCAAAAGGTGCCCGACCTGCCAGTTCAATGCCGACGATATTCATATGCCAGGTATCCGAGCTCGTTCTAAAGTTTATGCAAATTTAGTGACTATCTATGAACTGAGCGTAAGTATCTTTGTTAAAACAGGAGAAATGCTCTCATCACTTACGTCTCCTTAGCCCTTTGCTCAATGGGGTGTTGACCTGCTCGACCTTTTCATCAAAGGCAAAGGAGGCTGCATTTTCCTTGTCATTGCAGTGGATTACTTCACTAAGTGGATAGAAGCCAAACCACTGTCTACGACAACAGAAAGAAAAATAGAAGAATTCTTGTTCAATTCAATATTGTGCAGGTATTCTTTGGTGATCGAGGTCATAAATAAAATATATGCAAACGTGATTTGTAGCTCAGCTCGCTCATCTGTGTGCAGGTTCGGCATACCTAAGCGGATTATCGCCGACAATGGGCCACAGTACCGAGCAGCAGCACTGAGATCGTTTTGTAACGACTATGGCATTGAGCTCGCCTTGACATCTGTGTACACTCCACAGTCCAATGGGCAAGCCGAGTCCGCCAATAAAATCATCTTGCGGGGACTCAAGACGCGTGTTTTGGTTGCACATACTAATTGGGTTGACGAGCTCAATAAAGTGCTGTGGTCATGTCGTACTACACCCAGCTCGGCCACAGGCGAAACCCCGTTCAGTCTGGCATACGGAGCTGAGGTTGTTATCCCCGTCGAGATTGGATTGCCATCCGATAGATCAAATCGTCATGATGATCAGAATAATGAACAGCTCTTAAGAGAAAACCTAGACCTTGTGGAAGAAATCAGGGAGATGTCCCGAATAAGAAACATGGCACATCAAAGTCGTGTTGCAAAATTTTACAATAAAAGAGTTCGAGCTCGCCAGTTTCAAGTCGGCGATCTAGTCCTACGTAAAGCTGGGTTAACTAACACCCATTTGCACATGGGCAAGCTCGCTCCTAATTGGGAAGGCCCCTATATGGTTGTTCAAGTTAAACGACCTGGTTCTTCCATGTTAGCAGATATGCAGGGACGTCAGTTGCCTTACATTTGGAACGTACAGAATCTTAGAAAATTTTACAATTAATCTGTATACTATTCTTTTATTCCAGTTGTTATTCGACAATTGTAAACAATGATACATCGAAAATACAACAAAATTCAAAGGAAAACTCATTTTTGTATTTCATCAAAGATGTTTACATTGAAGGTACACATGATATGAATCCATTGATCAAATACAAAAATGTAAAAGCAAAGTACAAAAAATCAAAAGAATAAAAACCCTAAATCTAGTCATCCTTCAGATCGACGGGCATGGATACGTCAGCAGCAGCTGCAGGAGAGCGAGCTGGAGGAGACCGGGCTGCGGGCTCAGAGGCTGGCGCGCTGACAGGTGAGCAGGCTGGCACCACAGCAGGCTGAGAGTTGGGCGGGGTGCTTGAAGGCTCCTGCTCAGCTACAGGAGCACCTTCTACCCATGCATCAAATAAGGGCAGTCCTGCTGGATCCTCCCCGTCCTCCAGCACGGACGGTGGCCAGATGGGCATGCTCTCCTCGTTTAAATCCCATCTCAGCCTCACAGTTGTGTCAGCGAGGGGAGCAAGGCTCTTACCCTGCTCGTCAAGCTCCTCCTCGTCAAAGAAGACCAGCTCGCGGATTGGAAAATCTGGGTGGTGGTGCAGCACCTTCCCATGAATCTCGTTGTAGATCTCCGTGGTCATGTTAGCAGACGCCACCGCCACTGCGTCTTGGAATGTTGACGAGCCAACCAGCCATTCTGCCCCTTGAGCTCGGGCAATACCGACGGAGCGCGCATGAGATGCCTTCAATGCGTTCAGCGCCTCTTTGGTAGCGTTGAGGTTCTTGTCAGCCTCAGCGACCTGAAACCGTAGGGAACCCAGCACGGTCTGAGCACGATCTCTCTCGTCCTCAGCCCTCTTAGCCCGCTCTTCAGCCCGAGCGGCCTCATCCTTTGCGGCTTGAATCCCGCTTTCTTTCTCGGCACGACCTCGCTCTAGCTCCTCCTTGAGCTCATTGATCCTATTGGCAAGCTCGTCCGCCCGGCTCTCTGCAGCCGCAGCTCGGTTCGCCATTTCAGAGCCTTGCAGACGATTCACATCGTCCACAAGGCTAGCCTTCTCCGCGGCCAGCTGTTTGCACTTTGAACCGAGCTCGGTGTTCTCTGTATGAGCCGCTTGCTCGCTCTCGTACAGCGCTACTGAGTAGCTGAACGCCTGCCAAACAGTGGTCACCGTTAGTCTCTAAAAAGAAAAAGCAAAATATTTAAGCAGGTACGAGCAGATACTTACATCCATCAGTTTTATCATGGCGACCTGGCCGCCATGCTGTTGCACAAAGGCTTTGGCCCGCTTACTATCTGCGGGGGGCACAAAGCTGTGCATGCCTTGCACCATGGCAGGCTGGCACTCTGCCCGAACATAGCTGAAGCCCTCAGGATAAGCAATCCTGGGGCCGGACATCGAGGCCGATGCAGAGGCGGGCTCCACTGCTGCCCGCACAGTCACTGACGGTGCGTTCGGTGAACACACGGTTGCAGGACGGGCCGCCTGTGCGGGCTGAGTCCCCCCGCTTGTTCTGCGCCGAGCAAGGGGGACCTCATCCTCCTCGCTCTCTGTCTCCTCGCGTGCACGTCTGCGTGCACCCGGGGCCGTAGCCTCAGCTCTGTGATCTGCTCGTGGCCTTGACGACGAGATGGATCCCCAGTGTGATGAGCCGCGTGATTGAGGCGCCGGGGGTGGCCGCTCGTCAAACCGTGTCTACCTGGGTTGCGCGTTGCCCGAAGCGCGACCTCGTGAGCCTTGGGCTCGCTGTCGTTGGTGTTCCAAGATGCTGCTCATCTCTCCTGCACAGAAAAACGCATAAGACTCAGCCCGGCTACAATCCCTACCATATGAGAAAAATATACCTTTTGTGAACAGATTTGCCACGTCGACAAACCCGAACACGGCGAGCAGCTCCGGGGTAACCAGGACCTCAAGATCTACTAAGTTTTCACATCTCGCATGCTCTAACAGCCGGTTCTTGAGATCCGTGTCCCGTGGCAACAGCTGGGGATAATTCACATGCGCATTTGGCGTACGCCATTCCGACAGCCGGGCAGCGAGGTCGTTGCTTACCCTTTCTGTTCGCGTGTCGCGAACGAAAATGAACTGCCTTTTCCACCGCGCCACTTTATTCCTCACATTTTTGAAGAGCTGGCTCTTATCCCTCCCAGAGAGGTAGTACCACTTCGCTCCTCTTGAGTTTGGACATAGCCGGCATTGGAACAGCGACCTAAACACTATCGCCTTGGCTGGTACCTCCAGTCTCGCACACAACAGCATAAAGCCCACGATGAACCTTATGCTGTTGGGTGTCAGCTGCGTCAAAGCCAGCTCGTAGTCTGCCAGCAGGTCGAATACCAGCCCGGGCAGGGGAAATCGCAGACCGGCATCAAAATGATCTGCATACACGGGTATCCAGCCCGTCTGCGATACCGAGCAAGCCCTCTCGTTCTGCCCGCCAGTTCGCACCAATATAGTCCTGGGGATGTGGTACTCCCTTATCATCTCCTCCAGCCTCTTGTACCCACTTATTGAGGGCGCGCTGTCCGCTACTTCGTGATGAAGCACCGCCCTGAATCTAAACCTGGCTGGCAGATCCTTTGGAGCTTTGCGTATGTTACTCAGTTTGCCCGGGAGTACCCTATCCTCCCATTCCCCAGCCGCGGGCAGATCCTGTTCGTTACCACCTACGTTCTCCGGCTCTTCCTCATGATTTGACGGACCCCCAAAAGACGAGCTGCTGGACGGTGAAGCGTGGTGGCCGTCGCCATTATCTCCGGTGCTTGAACTGGCGTTGCTCTCTGACGTTATTGTCTCCGGCAAATCCTGCAGCTCCGGTGGTACTATGATCGCAATAGGTTCCGCGGCAATCACCCCCTCTTCTTCCTCCCTACCCTGGTTACCCCGTAGCTCTCTCAATTCCCTAAAAAAATCCATTTTTACCTTTTGAATGATGGTAGACATTGTACAAAGTGATGACCTTATGCTCTGTTCTTCAAAACCCAAATGTCGTGCTGCAGAGAAACTCGTTGAACTTACGCAAGCAATGAAATGAAAATGGAAAAGGGAACGGTTACGAGAGAAACAAAACCAAAATGGCTGTGTTAAACGCCATGCGCGTGTCCCTGATGCGCCAATAGGCGTCTCACACGTGGTAGGCGTTTAACCGTCTTTTGCATAACGTGCGCCGCCTCTGGCTGTCACGTTCCTCAAACGCTGCGCCAGCATTTATGGCGAGGAAGGTAAAGAGATACGGAAGAGCAAACGTATCTCCACAGAGATCTGGTCAGACTCGATTGATTCAAAAATCTCTGAAGATTCAGATCGGCCAGGACTCAGGTCGGACAAACGTATCTCCTCAGAGATTTGGTCAGATCGTCACGCGTTTTATTATAGATCAGGATAGCTGCTCGTCATCACGACCACGTTTACCAGGTCGTCACGAACATGCCAATTCGTTCACAATTATAGATCGTTTGCTAAAATTCCCCAAAAACTCAGCTCATCGCAGATTGACGTGCCCCAAAGTTCAGGTCGCTGCACGGGTTGCAGCTCACGACCGGTCACAGTCCTTTTCGCAGATCAACGGGTACCGGTGGTCGCCCCATTCAACGTCACTACACGTGCGAGTTGATAACGCGTAATAATCGGGAATCACAGGCCGTACTGCGGGCGAGATCGCATTGCCTCAGCTCGCTACACGCCCCGTGGCGTTGATGCCAGCACGGACGAGCTCGCTAAAATAGCGAATAACACTGTTGTGGCTATGGATATCAGCTCGCCTTCGCGCTTTCAGGCGCGAGCTCGCCTCTTTTCGTATTACCCTTCAGCTCGGCCATCGCCGAGGTCGGCCGCAAGCTGTTAAAGCTGTCCGTCATAGTCACCAGCTAGAGCGTTGACCCATGGCCACATCCATCCCAGTTCGTCAACCGAACACCGGGGGGGGAGTAATGTTGGAATAGGCCCAACAGGCCCAACACCCAAACAGGGCTGTGCATAACGGGCCTAGGTTACCACCCATTAGCCCAAGCTGAAGGAGCATCAATACAAGCATACCCATGTGACCAGCGCCACGTGGGCCAAGGGGGTGCTCACACGTGCAGATGTATCTCAGCACCAAGGGGCTATAAATATCCCCCAACTACCTCCGATGAAGGTAATTAATCTCTACGCTTCTCTCTCTGCAATTACTCCTTGAGAGCATCTCTTTCTAGAGCTCCGAGTATTGCTGACTTGAGCGTTGGAGTGTTTTCCCCGAGGAAATAACCTCGGGATTTTCAAGTGTGGAAGCAGTTGAAGACTTCAACAATGTTGGACTGTGAAGCTGCCCAAATAGAAACAAATTTAATTATCTTCTTTTACAAAAATTTTTGATTTTTGATTTTTATAAATGAAGCGATAGTTCTAACAATCCACATTCACAATGATTTAACGTGATTCTATTGTGCAGTTATTTGGTAAGTGAATTGGGTTTTATTGGGTGTTGAAAAAGGTTGCGTATTTGTGGATAGAGAGAGGAGCTGCAGGGGTCTTTGTGAACTGTGATGTATTGTGGGGAGAGGAGAGGCAATGGAGTTGTGGAAAACCAGGCTAGGGAATGGAGGACTTTAGGCAGAAACGGATTGGTGGGTTTCCGGGTAGAAGGACATGGGCTTGAGTTTTTTGGATTTGTTTGGGTCATACTGTCATAGAAGACTTATGGTATGGGCCATGGGTTTGGTTTTTGTACTTAAACTAGGCTTTGTTTTTGGATCAGACTTTGACTTGCTAATGTAAATGGGCCTGGTGTTTGGTTAAGTTTGGGTCTTCTACACTTTAGTCCTGCTTTTTCCATGTTGTGCAATTGAGTCTTTTGAATTGGACTCCAATTTTTAAAGTCTATTTTCCCTTGATTCTCCCTTAATCCACCCAAATCGGAGTTGTCACCTTTTTCAAGTGATTATTTCATTTTAAACTTTCAGGTGATTTTGACAGCAAATCTTGTGGTGACTTTAATTAGTTAATTTTAGGCTTTTAATAGGTGCTTAGTTTACCTTTAGTTGATCTTTAATAGAAGTGCTTAGTTTAATAGAACTTTTTATTGGAGTTGTATTTAGACGAAGAGTTTGATGTAATGAATTGTTCGTCCTTGTCTCCTGGTAGTAGGTGGGAAGTTCCATCAATTCAAACTCTTGGACAAACTATTGGCTTGATTGATCTAAAGTTGTGTTGTTGGGATGGAAAAAATCTTTAAATGGATTTTAACTTTTCTTTTTATTAAAGGAAAAAAGTGTGTTTGGTTTAGGAGTGAAGATAAAAGAAATTTTATGCTAGCTTTACTAACTAATCCTTCCTATGACCATTCCTTGTCTATATTAGTGCCTCAAATAGGCATTTAACAACATTTGGTCGTTTGAACAAAAAGCTATGTATATGTACCATTTTGATGGGCAGGACAATCCCATATGCTTTATTATGTAAGATAGTATCAAAACAAAGGAAAAATGACCATGACAATCATTAGAAAAGAAAAAAAAATCATTAAAAGGAAATACAAAAATACACTGGTTAGCTTCCAACAAACTTTTAAGGAACATATATTCTTCCCTTGCATATATCAAGAAATATACACTTTCGAAAGTGTGGCATGTCATCTTGAGAAAAAGGAAAACTAAAGCATTTGGCACACGTAAGGCAATTTGCGTACTTCATTACAGAAATGCCACAATCAATCTCATTGTCATGTCAAAGTTAAACAAAGATTAACACTATAATTATTCAATTAGATCGTAACAATACTAATTAATGGAATAAATTAAAACCAACTAGTGGCATATAATAAAGGTTAATTAGTAAGGTGACTCACTTTTGTTGCATAGGAATATTTGTTGGAACAATGAGGGACCAATTCCTAGCCTTGTTCAAGCCAATTACAGGCAATAAATTATTTTCAAACCAGCTCCTAAATCCTTTTTCAATAATATAAGGTACTTTTGAAGTAGCTTTAAGTGAATTCAACCATACAAATTTCTTATCCTTGATGTCGACATAGAAAAGAGTCCAATGACCACACAAACACAATGGTAAAAACAACTGCAATGACAAGAAAATTAGCAATTTAGCCAATCATATATATATAAATATAAATTCTATAGGGCAATGTAGACAAATTTAGATAATACCTTGCATGTATTGCTTTGTTTCTCAGGAGTGAAACTACTTGGTACACTTGGCTCACGTCCATTAAGCAAAGTAATCTGATTTTTTTTTTTTTTTTTAAGATCAATATGAATTAATGCATTATATTTTTAGGTGGTCATTTGGTATATATTAATATTTTGTGGATGAGTGAACAGTTAAGATTTTGTAAAAGTAACGTATGTAAAAGTTGTGTGTAAATAGATTTTAACTTATTAAAAATTTATCTTTATAAGTTAATTATTGTAATTAATTGAGATTTAAAAGTGAATGATACTTACAACTGTTGAAGAATCCATGTAATCATGTTTCAAGAACATGTTTGAATTTCCTTCAGACCTCCTCTTAAGCAAATCAAAGTACGCATTCATGATCTTTCATAGAGAAAAATGTTATATTGAAGTAGATTAACTAAATCACACATATGTTTAGTTTTAAAACAAACTTGAGAAAATGAAAACAAGGTTATTCTGAATAGCCTTTTACCTCATCCCCAAAATAATACACTTGCGGTATTGCTTGGATAATGGCATCAACTTGAGGGATGATAAGAGGAGTTAAGACTAATTCTTTGACCTTCAATTGTCTATACAAACAAAAGTTGAACTCCTCAATAAGGTTTCAAATTGTAAAGTCATATTGTAGATTATTTTGATGTTAAAACACATACATACGATGTGCTTTTATGATTCTCCAACTTCCCAAAAGTTGTAAATCCTCTTTTGTAAAATCCCAAACTAGGTACTCTCGAACATCCTACATGATGCACCAAATACGCATTACTTTTAGGCAAGTGAACCTAATCGATTATGCAGTATAAGATAAGTAAGATATCGTTCCCTTGAGGACTATCCTACACTACCAAGACACTATTAATCTAACCTAAGTTGAATTAATCAATTAATGGGGAAAACTAAACTATTTAAAAGAAAACTAAGTAAACTAAGGAAATTAAACTAAAGAATTTTCTAAATTAAAGAAACTATGAATGAGAAAGAACTAGGGTTTGGATTTCATTTAATTCTGAATTATGCAACTGTTTCATTAATTTAATTCAAGTTCAAATAATAGTGTTATTGCATGAGATGGCGGATTTCCCTAAATTAATTAACTAGCTTTCTCAAGTCAAGCTAATCCTTCATTTGTTTGCCAAATTAATCATATCTCTATGTAATTTTAAACAAACTAATGAGCATTAAATTCTATGGAAACCTCTAGCTTAAGAAGGGGGAGCTACTAACTCTCTTCTCTTCCTCCACTACCACATGTGAGCTAATTACCTCTCGGTCTCATAGTCTAGTAATTAGCTCACGGTTTATATTATTATTGGTCTAATCTACGCAATTCTTTCTCAAGTTCATGCGTAAATCACTAAATCAATTGAAAGGTGATCAGGCTCTCAATGCATTAAACTCAATAATATAAACTCATCATGCAAATAACCAATATATCTTGAATTAAACTAACAAAAACAGTCACATATTCCAAAAATTAAAATCCATCCATCCCTAGTTCAAAGAAATTTAGCTATGCATGATTATGTTGTCAACAGCAGTCATAATTCGGTAATTCCAGTAGACAATCATGATAAAAAATTCAAATTAAGAATCAACAACACCCGTCCAATGAAGAACAAGCCAAGCTTGTGCTGCTGTCCCTCCCTAACAAAGCTGGTTGAGAAGAACAGAGGCTGTCGGCGGTGTTGGCTCTTTCACGAACAGATTTGGGTGGGCGTTCTCCCTTCTGCTGGTGAACAGATTTTCGGGGCTTCTTCTCCTTGTTCAGATGCGAACTGATTGGGTATTGTGTGTTGGTGTCCTCTTCTTCTGTTGGTGAACAACAGATGCGAGTGGTTGGGATTTTGGGCGGTTGGGTGCGCTTGACCTCTTGTGCAGAACAATTCCATGCGTCTCTGGGGCTCCTCGCATATATATCTCCAGAAATTAGAAACCCTTATTTCTCTTAACCCTAGCAGACATGGGAATTGGGCTTTGTTTTGGGTCTGGACTGCAGTTGGCCCACACCTAGAAAACATAGCCCAATTCTCTTTATTTTTGCACTATGTTCATTGTCAAAACCATCAACTTCAACTTAAATTCTATATTGATACAAAAGGAATTGGGTTGAGCTCATAAAACATCAATTGTAGCTCTACTTCTTAGCTTTCCAACTCCTGAAGAATCAACTCAATCCGATACCTAGAGAAAAAGATATAGTTAAATTACTGCAGCATGTGCAAATTGTCACTTATTGCAAAATTAATTCCTATCTTAATTTCCACCCACAAATAATGAATTTAATATAAACAAAGGTGAAACTAAGTTACAAAGGACCCATAAAATTTAATTCTAGGCTCAAAAAAGGGTAGATAAATGCATATAAAAATTAAACTCATCACTACAATAGATTGATACAAACATGAAAATAATTACATGATGATTTGTCAATGTATGTCATTTGTAAGTACTTCTTAAAAATCTCAATAAAATTAAACAAAGTTTTGTCAACTAAAGTAAATTAGAAAGTAATGGATAAAATCTTTACTGACCACACTCTCAGCTCCTTCATTAACTTTTCATCACTCTTCCCATTGCCTGCAACTGCGCCCCAAGAGTGAACTCTTCAAATGAACATTTTTAATATAAAACACAAGTAATAATATATATTCAGATTTTTGGTCTGTTATTATGGCATATACATATATCATCAGGAGGTTCATTGTATTACTATAGCATATGTTATTATGTAAACAAGATATATTTATATCCTATTTCATCTTATCTAAAAGAAGATATATTTATCAAATCAATCAAATAAGCCAATTAATTACTATAATTAAGAACATAACTATTTAAATTTTGGCTGTTTTTATATTAACTATCACATCAAAAAGAGCAAGACTTACATGCTTTTATTGATGCCAACCAGTCTTAGCAGCATATTATTGCATTTATGATCTTCAAATCTTGATCACTATTGTTGGAAACAATTTTCTTAACCTCTATGATAAATGCAAAATTTGGCATAATGGTTGATAAAGGTATGGCTAAAAAAGTCATGAGCCATCATCCCCAATATTGGAAATCTTGAGCTGTTTTTGTACCACCAATTTAAAATGTTAATTTTCGTTAAGGAGCATTCATCCTCTTCCAAATACTAACAAAGTTTTGGTCAACTTTGTTTGGATACTTTATACTTCCTAAAAGAGTCCAACACTTTATCATCAACATTAGCTAGTGATGAAGAATAAGTATCCCCAATGCCAGTAGTCAATTTTGTGAGAATGCTGCAACTACTAGCATATTTATCATAATGACTTCTAAGAAAATTAGAAATTTTTTCCAAGTGTTCCTTTGCAATAGCATCCTCATAGATTTCCTTGTACACAAACTCCACAAAATCAAGCTTCAAGGATGGGTGAAGAACAATAACAATTGCCAAAATTAGGCTACAAATTCTCCAGTTATTACTACAATCCACATTCATCAAAGTATAACCTATATTGTCTGGATGATTCATCTTCTCATACTTGATAAATGCTTTCTAAAGATATATTTGCAATCATACAATTTATGTCTCTAATGCACTTATCATAACTAAGGTGGAAAATGCCAAAAGGCCAAATTTTCTTGTCATGAACTATCTCAACATTAGGCAAGGAACTGTGGACTGTTAAGGAGCATGTTTTCTCTTTGATATTCCAATCCAAAAGCACTCTCTTAAAAATCTCACACAATGATGCTGCATCAAAATCATGCTCTAATCTTTCAAAAGCAAGAACCTTCTTCTTTAATTCCCAATTGTCATCAATAAACTGCGCTATCAAACAACAATTTACCATCCCTTTAGCTTCATCTTCCACAAATTAATCGTAAGATTAAAGCAACAAGAAAGCTAATCAAAATATCTACAAAGTTTATACTTCTCTTCAATATAGACATCACGTATGTAAGGTTCAAGATCTTTTTCAGATTGAAACTCAAACTCTAGCTGCAACATTTGGAAAAGCTTCTTGAGATGTTCATCATAAATTATACTCAATGGAAGCTTGCACTTAATAATTATCGTTGCCATATCGAAATGAGTTTTGTTTTCATCCAACACATATTTTTCTTTGAAAGCACTTTGAGGTTCTAAATTTTTAGATGGAAGATTTGATGGCTGATGTACATTTTTAATTTTTCTATGACGATTTTCAAAGTGTTTTCTTAGGTATAATGTCCTTTTTTTTGCTTTAACCATTCGTCTTAAAGTCACAATATTTACACTTGGCCCCATAATTCCCCATCTACATCTCCATCCTTCTCATAATGATTCCAAATATCAGATCTCGATATTCTTCGTCTTTTGTTTCCCTATCAATGAATAAGGTGTAATTGAATTCAAGGTCAAAAATTAAATAACAAATCTTGAATTTGGTTAATATACCAATAGAATATAGATATATATTTAAAAACCCTTAATCACAATTGTCTATTAAGGTAAAAGGGGAAAAAGAATATATACAAGGAGCCATAACACCTTTTATCACAATTTCATCTCTATGTGTAACACCCTAAATCCCACATTAGTGGGGAAGTTTAAGTAAATTTGATATATAACTGTGAAGAGTAACCATTACTAGTAACTTGAACTCTAGCTTTCAAGAGTCTATGAACCATGACCTAACGAATTAAGTGATTACCTCACCCCGCATCACTTGAGATGGATCTTGTGCTTATGGCCTAATGGGCCCAATTTTGGTTGTGTTTGGGCTTCGTTTTGATTATGTTTGGACTAAGTGTGGGAATATAAAGCTGTTGTTCTGCCACCATTTTCCAATAAGTGGTAGTGTGGACTCCACATCACTTGAGGTGGATCATGTGTTTGTGGCCTAATGGGCTCAGTTCTGATTGTGTTTGGGCTCAATTCTGATTATGTTTGGGCTAAGTGTGGGAATCTAGAGTTGTTGTTCTACCACCATTTTAAAATGTCAATTTCCATCATGGAGCCTTTCTTATTGACCATCATAATTGATGATAATGTAGACCCCATATCACTTGAGGTAAATCTTGTATTTGTGGGTCAGTGGGTCTAGTTCTGATTATGCATGAGCTTGATTAGAACATCAAGTATTTAAGTGATGGAGATTATAATGTCCTGAATCCCAGATTGGTGGGGAATTATTAATGAGTTTGGTATACAAGTGTGGAGACCAATTATTACTAACAACTTGAGGTTAAGCTTTTAAGGACCTGTGGAACTTGGTCTAAAAAGTTGCTAGCCCAGTGGCGGGCTTCAATTTAGGTTGTTTCAGTTGATAACAAAGTGATAAGCTTTTACAAGTGTTGGCCCATACTGACCATCACGACTAATGGTAGGATAGACCCCATATCACTCGAAATGGAAGTAGGGAAGCACCCCTAATCCTACATTAATGGGGAATTATAAGTCTAGTATTTAAGTGTGGAGACCAACCATTACTAACAATTTGAACTTGAGCTTTAGATATGGACATGGCAATACTATTCCATGAAATAAAAACCACAACCAATGGCATAATTCATTAGTAAGGTGACTCACTTTATGGTAGGCTTAAAGTGTTTTCCAACCAACTCCTAATTTTTTTAAAAAATAATATTAGGCACTTTTGTAGTACCTTTAAGTGAATTCAACCATACAAATTTCTGATCCTTAATATTGACATAGAAAAGAGTCCAATGGTCTGACAAACACAATGGTAGAAACAACTGCAATGATAAGAATATTAGTAGATCATATATTACAAGCATTAGAAGAGAAAAAAAATGATCATTAATTAGAAAATCATCCCATCTACTTTGCTTTGCAGTTTAGTATCAAAACAAAGGGAAAAGACTATTACAAGCATTAGAAGAGAGAAAAAAAAAAAGATCATTGATTAGAAATTCATCCCATTTGTTGTGCCCTACAGGTTGGTATCAAAACAAAGGAAAAAGATCATTAGAAGAGAAAAAAAAAAAAGATCATTAATTAGAAAAAAAGGAACCATACAAAAACACCATAAACTATTTACAAAACTTTCAGGAACATGTAATCTTCAATTGTGTAAATCAAGAAATATACGCTTCTAAAGCAAGATAAGTCCTTTTGAGAAAAGGCAAAACCAATGCGATTGGCATGTGTGAGGCAATCCACATACTTCATTACAAAAATGCCACAATCAATCCCACTGGCATGTCAAAATTAAATAGAAATTAACACTATAATTACCACATAAGATCATAACAATACAAATCCATGGATTAAAAACCAACCAGTGGCATATAATAAAGAATAATTAATTAGTAAGGTGACTCAATTTTATTGCTTAGGAATGTCTATTGGAACCTTGAGAAGCCAATTCGTAGCACTATTTAAGCCCATGGCAGGCAATAAAGTATTTTCAAATCAGCTCCTAATTTGTTTTAAAATAATATTAGGCACTTCTATAGTACCTTTTAAGTGAATTCAACCATACAAATTTGTGATACTTGAGGTCGACATAGAAAAGAGCCAATAGTTTGACAAACACAATGGTAGAAACAGCTGCAATGATGATAATATTAGCATATTATATATATGTGGTTGTATTTATGTATAAGCTTATAGGGCAATACAAATAAAGAGCTAGCTAGAAAACTCAAATATTTAATACCTTGCATGTATTGGTTTGTTTCTCATGAGTGATCCAACTTGGTACAATAGACTTGCCTCTATTAAGCAAGAAACTCTGATTTTTTTTTTATATATATATAAATCAATATGAATTAATACATCATATTTCTAGGTAATTTTTCCAATATATTATAAATCGATATCTTTATAAGTTAATTATTGTATTGATTGAGACTTAAAAGTGAATGATATTTTCCATTGTTGAAGAATCCACATAATCGTGCTTCAAGAACATGTTTGGATTTTCTTTGGACATTCTCTTAAGTAAATCAAAGTATATGTTCATGTCCTTTCAGAGAAAAAAAAAATGTCAAATTAATGTAGATTAACTGAATCAGGCATATGTTTAATTTGGAAACAAACTTGAGAAAATAAAAGCAAGGTTATTCTGAACAACCTTTTACCTCATCCCCAATATAATACATTTGCGGTGTTGCTTGGATAATGGCATTGACTAGAGGGATGACAAGAGGAGTTTTGACCTTCAATTGTCTATACAAACAAAGGTTGAACTCTTCAATAAGGCTTCAAATTGTAAAGTTATATTGTAGTTTATTTTGATGTTAAAAAACATACATACCATGTGCTTCTATGATTCTCTCACAGGTGTAAGCCCATACTGACCATCACAATAGGTGGTAGTGTGGATCCCACATCATCTAAGGTGAATCCTGTGCTTGTGACCTAATGGGCCAAGTTTTGATTATGTTTAGGCTAAGTGTGGGAATCTACAGCCACATCACTTGAGGTGAATCCTATGCTTATGACCTAATGGGCCAAGTTCTGATTGTGTTCAAGCCCAATTCTAATTATGTTTGGGCTAAGTGTGGAAATCTAAAGTCACATCACTTGAGGTGAATCCTATGCTTGTGACCTAATGGGCCAAGTTTTGATTGTGTTTGGGCTTAGTTTTGATTATGTTTCGGCCAAGTGTGGGAATCTAGAGTTGTTGTTCTACCACCATTTTAAAATGTCAATTTCCATCAAGGACCCTTCCTTCTTTTCTAGATACAGATAGTTCTAGCTGACTTAGTTTGGATATTAGATACTTCCCAAAAAAGTCCAATACTTTATCATTAGCATTGACTTGTGAGGAACAACATGTATCACCAATAACAGTAGTGAATTATGTTTGATTGGTGTAATTATATGCATATTTATCATAAACACTCGTAAGAAAATTAGATATCTCATTCAAGTGTTACTTTGCAACAATAGACCTATAAATTCCTTTAAACACAAATTGCACAAATTTAAGCTTCAAGCATGGGAGAAAAATAATAAAAATTGCCAAAATTAAGTTGTAGATTCTCTAATCATTACTGCATTTCACACTCATCAATGTATAACCCTTGTTTTGTAGATGATTCATCTCCTTGTACACTTAATAAATGCTTTGCAAAGATTTATCTGTAGCCATATAATGTATGTCACTAATACACTTATCATAACTAAGGAAGAAAATGCTAGAATGCCAACTTTTGTCATCATGAACTATGCCATCATTTGAGAAGGAATTGTGGATTGCTAGGAAACATGTTTTCTTATTAATGCTCTAATACAAAAACACCTTCTTAAAAACTTCAGACCATGATATTACATAAGTTGTTTTAGTTGGTATCAAAATGGTCACCTCTCGAAGGCGTGGGCCTATGTTGACCATCATAATTGATGATAATGTAGACCCCACATCACTTGAGGTAAATCCTGTGCTTGTGGGTCAGTGGGACTAATTCTAATTATGCATGAGTTTGATTAAAACATCAAGCATTTAAGTGATGGAGATTATAATGTCCTGAATCCTGGATTGGTGAGGAATTATTAGTGAGTCTGGTATACAAGTGTGTGTTGACGACCACTTGAAATTTTTTTGAAAATAAATGAAAAATCAAGTGTGAAAATATAAAAGAAAAGAGGAGTCGTCACTCGCCTAAATTATAAGGTGAGACAAGTCACCTAAAACGAGTCTGCGCAGAGATCGGGGTTCGAGAATTCGGTTAGGAGTGAAGAAAGACATACGTGCACCTCACAATCCTCCGTTTAAATACGGTTGCATACTTTAAAATTGGAGCTTTAATTCAACTTATTTATTATATTTATATTTGAGTCTTAATAAGCAAACTTGAAAAAAAAATAAACTGAATTGAAACATTTTTTTATTTTTGGCCGAAAATAAACAAAATCAAGAACATGCATGCACAATAAACACAAGTAAAAATTAAAAGGGTCTAGTTTGATTAAATTCAAAAAAACATAAAGGATTGATTTGACTAAATTTAAAACATGGAGGACTGATTTGAAAAGAGTTAGACCCTTTTGGACTAAAGTGCTTGAACATGAAAGGATTGTGCGAAATTGAAATAAAAGAGATAACTTTGGATTTTTTTTTACTTTTTAACCTTTTTAGTTTTTTTTTTTATTGGATTGGGTCGGGTTGATCCAACCCAGAAACACAATCCGAACATGAAAATGAACAAGAGAAAATTAAACGTGCAAACAACGTGAGGAAACTAGGGTTCATCTAAAAAAGATTTTGCAGAAAACATGCATTCCATTTCAAACATAGCAAATATTCATTTCATACTAGTAAATCTACTATTCATTTCTCAACAGATACACAGAAATTTCAGCATTTCAATCACTAAACAACACAAAACATCAAAGGAAGAAAGTATAAAATCTACAGCGGAGAATTCAGGAAAGGAACGGATCAAGATCCAAACAGAGGGATCCCACCCACGGGATCAAGCTCTGTTCATCACCTTCACCACCCCTCCCGAATCCTCTCAGTTCCAGCAATTTACCTAAGACAACAGAAACCCGGAAAATGCACAATCTCCTTCGGTGAATTCTGGACGTTCAGCAGTCACCTTTCTCTTGTTGCCACCTCCGACAATACTCAAACTCAGACCCAAAGAATCCCAGAATCAACCAAGAAAAAGAAAAAATCAAATCCCCCCAAAGTCAAACAGCCAAAATCAATCTCTACCCCTTATCAACCAAGAACACCCTCTATTTATACCCACACTTGCAGAAAAACGAGACAAGGAGAACAGACAATCAGAGCAGGTACAAGATCGGGTTGCAAGATTGGGTTGCAAGATTGGGTTGCAGCGGTACAGAGGATCGGGCTGCCACAGGGGCGCAGGCGAGTAATGAGTGCAGGATCGGCTGGCGATTGGTTCAGGGAAGAGGCGGGGTGATGCGTGCAGGGGGTGCAGGAGTGCATGATTGCACGAAATCTGGGCGCAGAGGAGATATCTGGGAGCAGAAGGCACGGTCAAGCGCAGGAGCAAGGCTCGGGTGCAAGGCAGGTAGGGGCGTGGAGTGCTGATGATGGCTCGGGCGTGTAGGGGGCATCATTACCGGCGGTGAGGCGCAGAGGAGAGGCAGCAGAAGCGTGCAAGGAAGGGCTCGGTGCAGGGCAGGGATTGGGCGCAGAGAGCAGGCGCGCAGAGCTGGAGATTGATGCAGAGGAGGGTGGAAGCTGGTTCAGTGCAGAGGGTCTGGACTGAGCCAGGCAGGGCGTAGGCGTGGTAGGGGCATGATGGCCGGCATGTGGCTGCCGGCTGGTTTTGGGGAGGGAAGGAAAATGAGAAGGTCGGGTCAGGAGGAAGAAGGTTCTAGATCCATTTTTTTATTTCCCTTTTCTTTTCTTTTCTTTTTTTAAGTTAAATGGGTTTGGGTTTGAGTAATTTTTGGTTTTGGGATTTTGGGCTTGGGTAGTTGGTAGGCTTTGGATTTTGGTGGGTTTTGGGTAATTGGGTTTGAGTTTGGGTTTTGGTTTGGGTTTGATGGGTATTGAGCTAGACTTTGCATTTCACCCCTCCAACTTTCCATTTCTTCAATTGAGTCCTTTCTCTCATCTTCTTTTCCAATCTTCTTCATAAAATTTCCTTTTTGCCCCCCATTTTATTTTATGAACCTAACAAAGAAAAAACATATTAGTAAAAATAAAAATAAAAATAAAATAAAATTTTACTAAAATTTGAGTTATGACAGTGTGGAGATCAACTACTACTAACAACTTGAACTTAAGCTTTTAAGGGCCTATGGACCTTGGTCTAAAAAGTTATTAGCCCAGTGGCGGGCTTCGTTTCGGGTCGTTTTAGTTGATATCAAAGTGGTCACCTCTTACAAGTATCAGCCCATATTAACCATCGCGACTAATGGTAGTATGGACCCCACATCACTTGAAATGGAAGTAGGGGAGCACCCCCAATCTCACATTAGTGGGGAATTGTAAGTAAGTCTAGGGTATAAGGGTGGAGACCAACCATTACTAATAATTTGAACTTGAGCTTTAGATGTGGATATGATAGTACTAATCCATAGAATAAAAACCACAACCAATGGCATAATTCATTAGTAAGGTGACTCACTTTATAGTAGGCGTAAAGTATTTTCAAACCAACTCCTAGTTTTTTTTAAAAAATAATATTAGGCACTTTTGTAGTACCTTTAAGTGAATTCAACTATACAAATTTTTTATCCTTAATATCAACATAAAAAAGACTCCAATGGTCTGACAAACACAATGGTAAAAACAATTGTAATGATAAGAATATTAGCAGATCATATATATGTAGTTATATTTATTAGTAAGCATATAGGGCAATAAAGATAAAGAGCTAGCTAGAAAACTCATATAATTAATACCTTGCACCTATTGGTTTATTTATAAGGAGTGATCCAACTTGGTACACTAGGCTCGTCTCCATTAAGTAAGAATTTTGATTTTAAAAAGATTAGTAAGAATTAATATATCATCATAAATATAGGTGGTTTTTTCAATAATTGCAAAAAGTGAGTATTAACCTGTATTGTAAAAAATTAGTTAAAAAATATCCTAAAACTATGTCATTTTAATAAAGTTCCATTGAAATACATTGTTTTAATAAGGTTCCATTGAAAATACTAAATTATCTTAATTTTTAAAGCACAAATAAGGTTATTTTAGTCTTTTCTCATAGTACCTATGCCCACCTAGTGTTTGATAGAAATTACGTGATATTAGGGGTGACAGGGTTAGATAATGAAAGGTACATTTAGGAAAGGTCAGTTATATGTTTGAAATTTTAAACTTGACTTTATGTTATTTTTCGAGACCTTGGATTGCCTACTAAAATTTTTTCACAATTGTCCATCCATTGCTTAAGTCTTGGGTTGTTAACAAGTAGAGTAGTTCGTGAGTAACTCATGAGCTACTCAAGTTAAATTCAACTCGAGCTCGATTCATTTGGTACATGAGTTGAGCTTGAGCTTAATGTAAAGTTCAATAAGAAAACCGGCTTGAGCTTGAACTTTTATGATTACTCATGAACTACTCGTGAGTACATTGTTTAAAATTAAAAATTATATTATATATTTATTTATTAAATGTAAATAATATAATAAATTGAAAACTTAATAATGTTGAAAAGGTAACTTAAATTAAATAAGTTACATATTTTGAGTTATAACTATTAATAAAAATATTCAAATGGAGTTTATATTTGTTTTTTATTATTTAACTTAATATGTTTAAACTTTTGGTACTACAATGTTTTTTAAAAATGTAAAAAAAAATTATGGTTAAATAATTAATTATTTAAACATTTTGAAATTATATAAAAAAACTCGAATTCAAGTTAAAGAACTCGTTAGCAAACTTGAACTTGCTCGAATACTTGCAAGTTTGAACACAAGCCCAACTATTTTGAGTTTAATAAATACTTGAACTTGAATTTTTAAGACAAATTCAAGAACGTGTACCTAGGTACTCAATTCAACTCGATTAGTTAACAATCCTACCTAAGTCATGACTAAGCTAACATATTTTTGAGTGAAATGATGTTACTTATTAGTAATTTATAAAGCTAGATATATGACTGCAAGAGAGGGATCTTGCATGCATTTTCTGCAGAAGTTGTCATACTGTTTATATTCTATAATTAGTTATGATATTTCATCTGAAGCTTGGATCATTAAGCTTTTTACAATGTTGAATTTTCAGTATATGATATATTGGAAGCTTGTGGTTGGTTGTGGTTGACTCAGCCACTAAAATAACTAGCTGGCCTTGTGCAATAATCAAAACACAACAGGTCTCTTCCTCTAAGTGACCAAATTAACTACAAGGACTTATCAAACATTTGCAATCCATGATTCAAGTGCAAAAAACATGAGGCATGTGATCTACTCAATTTTTTGAAATAGGTTCAGAGAAACATGTTTAACTTATTATGTATTGATGTTGTTGACATGTTGAGAAAAATTTTATCATGTTACCATTGAAGACATAGTATGTATTCTGCTGTACCTTAGGTTTTTAGTTAATTTTGAATTAAGGGATATGTTGTTTTTGATTCACTTCCTACTTGATATTTTGGAGGATTGTTTGCCTTGTATTATGGAATACCGCAAGTACTCTTATCAATAAAATACCTTCTTTTGCTGGTAAATAAAATGAGCTCAACAGTGATATTTGGTTGCTCGTTTGATTTGTTAATAAACTTATTTGACCTTCATCATCTTTGTTTCTTTGTCATGGATTATTAGTACTCTTTTTTCTCTGCGCTTGAACCAAATCATTACTTTAAAGAGAATAAGAGAACTTTCATTTGAATAACAACTTCACATTATATAGGTCTTAGACAAAAAAAAAAAAAAAAAACCACCATTATATATTCTCTTGAAAAATGAAGATGCACAAAAGTAAAATCATAATTCTCCTCCTCCCTTTTCTGTAGGGAAGAAAAAATGTACAAAGCTATCTCCTCAGCAACATCAACCAACAGCAAGTGATCTTGGAGATTGTCTCGTGTTGTGGTTTGAAGCCAAAGCAACTTGTACAGCTCCCTTGTCCCTTTCACTAATCAATACAGAGAGTTGAAACATGGCCACCCCAAACATAAATTTCTAGAAAGAGTGAGAATCACCAATACACGTAATCAAATGAAATGAAAATTGCTTAAAGGTATTTTATCGAACAATTTGTGTGCATGATTACAAATAGCAATTCTTTCAAAAGATCATCGGTGCAAATATTATCAGTGGATATATAAAACACTGAAATTCAAGTTAATACCCAGTTCTTCCATATGGTCAAGAAACTTGAGAGCGGAATCAAACTTACAAGAGCAAGAAAACATAACAAGAACTAAAAGCCTCATGGCCAACGACACCACATCTTATATGCATAGAACCGCCGGACTTTCTTCTAGGCTATTTAAAGATCTATAATGGAGCATCTAATTTGAGAAGACAGCAACAAAAAAAATGTAAACGTTTTCAGTTTAAGGTTGTAGATGTACCGCTACGTTTTGGGTCGTTAGTAAAAGTTGTTTGGCTGACCTGCATCAAAATGATGAATTGTCACAATTTCAGTGGATAAGAATACTGACGTGGCATCTCTGTTGCATTGACGAATTTCTCGTCCTTTTTGGCATTTTGTATGGCAAAATAGTGGGATATTCCAAACTATCTGAGAGCCAAAAGCAAACCATCAAATCAATATAAGATCATTTCTTTAATTAAACTGATCTACTGAACCTTTGTTTAATTGATTCCACTAATCAATATTAAATTTATTTTTTTCCAAAAAAATTTAAATTCATAAATCTCAAACTCAAAGGAGGCATGAACAAATATTGAACCAATATGTCTTCATCAACCTTAACACCGAAGGTAAGGGGGAAAAGAATTAATGTTTCCATCACAGGTAACCTGCATTCGTATATAGAAAAGTCCAGAAAGATTCCATATCCAAAGCTTGGGCTGTTCTGGTTAAACTGTCAAAGTGGTTGAAGATTATTTTTATCTAAATTTTGATTTTTGATGTGAGATAAAAAAATTGTAAATCTCCTTTTATATAGCTGCATTTTATATGTATTTTTCAAACCTGTAAGGATAGGTCCGAGGTGTCCAACCTCGAACGTACGACAGTAATTCCTTCATAATCAAAGTAAAGGATAAATCCAACATTTCCCGCTTAAACAACTGCACGACAACGACAATAAGCATGCTCGCACCTCATTCCTTATGACAAGCTACACAGCAGTTACAATGGACATGCTCACATCTGAACATCTCTCAATTTCCCGATCCCGAAATAACCGTCTGGAGAGACACGTCAGACTCCGATTATCTTGCTTGGCATGCCACGTGGGTTCCTCACTGAAGCCTATAAATACCCCCCAAGGGCCACGTCAAAAAGGTAATTGAAACCAATCCTAAGCTCCTTTTATCTTTATTCTAAAGGTAGCCTCAATTATTGCTGACTTAAGCATTGGAGTGTCTACCCCGAGTTCCACCTCGGGGCTTTGTAGGTCAATCCAAAGTGCAGACGCGGACTGAAGAATGACTTCTGGTTTGGTGCAATTACATTTGGCGCCGTCTGTGGGAATCTGAACTAAAAGCTCTCTTGTTGTTCTCTCATCATGGTTAACACTCGATCAGTCCGACCTGGAAATCCATCTCAGCCTCTTGGACAAGGTCAAGTCCCCAACAACCTTCCACCTCACCTCCCACCTCATATCCCAAATGTGTTCCCTCCTGTTGATCATGCAGAAGGAGGAGATGAAAACCAACGTCACAAAACTCAGCTCATAACTCAGCTTCCACCGCCAATCCAGACGTAGTTACGACTCAGCTCACTACCATGCAGCAGCAGTTCGGAGTTTTTCAGTTAGTGCTAGCTCAGCTCTTAGCTCGGAATAATCCTGGTGATCCCCTCATCAATTTACTCAACCCTGCTCCACAACCCCTAGCTCCACAGCAAGACCCTCAACAAGTTCAGCATGCTCTTGCTCTTAGTGAATCTCAGGGTCAGTCCCACATAGCACCAGCTCAACAACCTCTACCTGATGATGTTACTCGACGTCTAGGCAGCTTAGAAAAACTGGTAGCTGAACAGCGAGGTGTACCACCTCCACACTATACTGCTGACTCCATACCCCATCCTTTGAACACCAATATCACATTGGAACCCTATTCCGCTGGCTTTAAAATACCTCAGCTTGAGACTTATGATGGGGCGAAAGATCCCGATGATCACCTATATGCTTTCTACTCTTGAATGCAAGCTCAGAATGCCTTTGACGGGTTGATGTGCAAAATCTTTCCCTCTACTCTCCAAGGTAATGCTTGAACCTAGTATTACAACCTACCTTCGAGGTCAATCAGCTCTTATATAGAAATGGCATCTGCTTTTGCCACAAAGTTTTCCAATAGAAGGTTGATCAGGAAAACTACTTCTGAGCTGATGCGAGTTAAACAGAGGGATAGAGAATCTTTGAAGAATTACATGAGCAGATTCAATGATGCAGTGCTGGAAGTCGACTCCTTCGACCAGGCTGTGGGAATTGCAACTGTGATCTCAGGTCCTAACCATGAGAGATTCAGAGATAGTTTCATCAAGCATCCTGCTACAACCTTTAATGAGGTGAATGATAGATCCCTAAAATTCATAACTGCTGAGGAATATGCCTTGTCGTAGAAACCAACCCCCTCTAAGAACCAAAACCCAGACTAGAGAGATGAGAATCAAAGCAGGAAACGGATGAGGACAGCACAGAACCGAGGTCCGATGTCGACCTCCACACTGAGATTCGGAAGGCCGAACTCAGCACCTCCACAACAATCTGCAGGTAAACCTCCAGTTACTCGGACCCCTTTTAATTTGCCGAGGTCACAGATTTTCATGCAGAGTAAGAATAAGATGGACTTAAGGCGTCCTGGCCCAATGAGAACTGTTGCTGCTACCCGAGATCATACTAGATATTGTGATTTTCATCAAGATCACGGTCATACAACAGAGCAATGCAACAGTCTGAAGTCCAAACTGGAAAGTCTAGCTCAGAAAGGAATGTTGAATGAG
>BPVZ01000115.1:764527-776393 GCA_020521535.1 Rubroshorea leprosula
TTCTCCTCTCCGGTTGGGTGAATGTCTGCACCCTTCCATGTTTATGGCTTTTATGTTCTATGTTATGTTGTGTTGTTTCTGCTATAAATAGCAGGATATCAATGAAAGAAAATGGGTTCTGACCTCACCAAAAGAGAAAACTCCAAGTGTCTCTACTTCTCCTCCAAGTCCTCTCTCAATCCCTCCCTTCTTACCCTCAAAAATTCAACAGTTTAAAAATAAAAAATAAAAAGAAAAAACGGTTGGAACGGATGATACTTAGGCCCAATGTGATATGTAGACCAAGCCTTATAAGCCCAATGACAAGGCCCATACAATATCTTTTTTTGGGCCGTGCCCATAGAAGATCTAATCTCAAATTTATTTTATGATTAAAAATAAAATCCCTCGAATGCGTCTTGTCCTCTGACCGCTTGACGTTTGTACTTGTTTTACTATTTTAAGGTAAATTCGAGACTTTAATTAATAATTCAGTCTAACCATCCTTTCTGTTGGAGGTTGATGATGGAAGGGACAAAGGACAAGCTACCTCATGGGATGTTTAGAGTACGTGCCTTCTGCCCAGTAAAGAAGCTCTCCCTTTTCGCGAATAAAATGTTTAGTCTTCTGGTTACATTGGTGGAGTACTAAAAAGTTTAAGGTAAATACTTACTTTGAGCTCTCACTTTATTAAATTTGAAAATATTAATTTTTTATTTTGAGATTTTTAACTTTTTATCTTATTAAATTTATAAATTTTAATCCCTTATTTATTAAAAGTAAAGAAAATAATCTTCACTTTATACTGATTATTAACTCTATTAGCTGAAAGTAAATTTTTATCAATTAACTGTCAATTAATAATCAATTAACAAAATTAACGAAATATTATAAAATTAATTCTGTTAACTTTATTAGCTAAAAGAAGGTTTTTATCAGCTAATAATCAACTAACATTCAATTAATAGAGTTAACAATTAACTAATATAACTAATAAAATGTTACAAAATGAGAACTATTTTCTTCAATTTTAATAGGTGAGGGGTTAAAAGTGTTATAGTATAAGGTGATGGGTTAAAATCTACAAATGTAGTAAAATGAAGGGTTAACAGTGTCATAATATAAGATGAGGGACTAAAACCTTCAAACATGATAAGGTGAAAGGCTAAAAGCGAGCTTTTGCCAAAATTTAAAGTGTTTACCTCTTTATTGACTTTTTTAAAAAAAGAAGCAACAAGAGTATTTGTTTTGATGTCTAGAAAATAATGTCTTGAAAATAATTACTCTCTATATTTATTTTTAATAATTTTAATTTAATTTTTTAATATTTTAAAAATAAATTTTATATAAAAATTTAATAATTTATATAAAAAATAATTAAAATAATTTTTCATATGAAATTCTTGACAAATATTTTTATTTAATTAAAAATTTTTAATTATTATTTATATAATATATTAAATTCTTATTTAAAATTTATGTAAAAAATTAAAAAAATAAATTAAAACTACTAAAAATAAACAAAAAGAATATTAATTGTTGAATTTAGAAGGTCATAAAGTTTATAAAGTAACTTGCTTTAAAATAAATCTTTCACTCATAAATTTAAATATATGTTTAAAAAATTTTTAAATTTAAAGTATTTTTTAAATAAGTTTAGAGAAAATATCTAAATTTTCTTAAAATTTACTTAAAAATTATTTTTAAAGCTAATTTTTAAATTTTTCTTCAACAAACTTTCAAATATAAAGAAATATTTGCTTTCAACAAATGCTTTTTATACTTTACCAAACACCCTTCCCATTGAACGGATTAAATATTATAGAATATAAACAATACTCCCTCTAAATGAATTTAATTACCTAAGTTTGACTTTTATATAAAGTTTAATAAAACAATTTTATATAATAAATAAATTACAATTAAATTTTTTTTATCTAAATACTCAACAAGAACTACATATAAACAAGAAAACAAAATTCAATTGTTATCAATTTACTATATAAAATCATGTAGTCATACCTTAAGCAAAAGTTATGTTAAATGCTAAATTTGGTCCCTCAACTTTATAGAGTTGCATTTTTTTGGTCCCTCAACAATTTTGTTGCATATTTTTGATCCCTCAACTCTAAGAAATGCATAACGTTTGTCCTTCTGCCAATTTGAGCTGTTAATTCCGTCCACGTGGCATTTTTTATTTTATTTTTTGACATGGAGAAGACGACGACTTTTTTCTGATGACATGTCATCTTCCCGCACCAAAGCCCCTCCAATGCCCCTCCAATGAGTCCCACATTGCCTGCAAAAACCACTGATAAAGAATGACATCTTCTAGGTTTCTCTTTCAGCAGTAAAAACAATCTAAAAACTTACAAAACAAAGATTTTCTTCAAACCTAAACCCAGATTTTCTTTGAGATTGCAGAGATTTTCTCAAAGAATTATCATATTTTCCTTGTTCGATCTCCTTTAAAGTTCACTCAGAACCCTACATTTGTTGGGATTCTAAAGATTTTTCACAGATTTCACTAATTAATCATCATTAAACTATAATTAATTATGTTAATTAAAATTAAAATTCTAAATTAATTTATAATTAAATCACAATTTCCTCGTCAAATTTTCTTAACAAAATAGATTGAAACCATTTTTTCAACAGCCAAACACCCAAACTGCACAATTTTCTAGCCAAACAAATGGAAACCTGCTAAAAATTTCTTCTTTGCCCATCGGTCATTGCTTTTGTGCTTTCCATCGCCGATAATGTTCTTTCCATTTTGAACATTAAAATCATATAGACAATAGTTAGGAAATATGAAGCAAAGGAATCCCAAAAATTCCTCACAACCTGCAATTTGCATAAACTCTTCGCAACAAATATATAACAAAAAAAAAAAAAAAAGTGGAGTTGTGTTCAGTGAAACCCAATTGCTGGGTTCCTCAAACCCAGCAAATCTGGGTTTTGGGTTCGACGGATTCGATGGAACCCAATGGATGGGTTCCATCAAACCTGAGCTGGGTTCCCTTGAACCAAGATTAGTTGGGTTTGAGGGAACCCAACAACACAGAGGAGGAAGAGGAAAAAGAGGAAGACAGAAAAAGAAGAAAGAAAGGAACGATGGATCAAGAAAGGGAGATAGGGGTATTAAGGTAAATTTGTAGTTTTTTATTTTTTATTAAAAATATAAATATTAATCTAATTTGGTATATGTGGAACATGTTATAAAAAAAAGTCCAGATTATCACATTTTTAGGTTGTTTTCACCATATCATAAAAAAAAAAAAAAAAACCACGTGGCGGAGTTAACGGCCCAAATTAATGGAAGGACAAACGTTGTGCATTTTTTAGAGTTGAGCTATAAAAAATGTGCAAAAAATTGTTGAAGGACCAAAAAAGTGTGACTCTATAAAATTAAGAGACCAAATTTAGCATTTAACTTAAAAGTTAGCTCTTAGGGTTTAGGGATAACTTTTACATAACTTTTACATCATAAAAATTTGGTAATGGGCAAAAGTGTGTTTGGTTTAGAAGTGAAAGAAAAAAAAAAAATGAAAGGTTAAAAAAAACCCTGCTGTCATGCTATTTAGTTTATTGTATGTGGACTAATCATCCTTCCAATGACCATTGCTTGTCTGCATCACTGCACAACTAGACATTTAACAATCATTTGAACAAAAAGGCCACACACCGGGAAACAGCAGGGCAATCATCCGAACTACTTTGCAATGCGGGTAAAGTAACAAAACAAAGGAAAAATGACAATTACAATTTACAAGCATTAGGGGGAAAAAAAGCGGTAACAGACAAATATATTGGTTAGCTTCTTAGAAACTTTTCAGCCATTGTACCCATCTGAAAGTGAGGCATGTCGTCTCAATAAAGAGGGCACCAATTGGTATCAACATGCGATAGACAACCTGCATACCTCATTACAAGGATGCCACAGTCAATCCCACTGCCATGTCAAATTAGAGAGATTTACACCACAACTATTCCATAAGATCATAACAGTTACCAACATATGGAAATGGAAAACAGTCAGTGGCATGTAATTAACATTAAGCAGTTAAGGGACTCACTTTGCTTTCTTTGAAATGTATTTTGGAGGATCGAGGGGCTAATCGCTAGTATTGTTCAGGCCCAGTGCAGGCAATAAAGTCCCCTTTAAACCATTCTGGATTTCTTTCAAAATTACTAAACATTTCTGAATTTTTTTTCATGAATCTAACTATAACAATTTCTGATTATTGATGTCAGCATAGAAAGAAGTCCAATGGTCTGACAAACTCAATGGTAGAAACAACTACAATGGCAAGAATATTAGCAGATGATTCAGTATAGAAATGAGTCCTATGGTTGGACAAACACAAAGATAGAAACAAACTACAATGGCAAGAATATTAGCAAATCCGAAAGAACTATATATGGTTGTATTTATTAATGAGATTAAGACAATGTATCTAAAAGGCTACCAAACAGAAAGATACCTTGTGTGTATCAGTTTGATAAATTTAAGTGAACTCGATATGTTGGTCATGCACTAATATAACTTTCCAAGACTTATGCATGCAAAGTATCAAATGCTAGCATAATGCAGTTTGGTCCTTTCTACTTTTAACAGTTAAAGACAACAACTTATTTTAGCATGCAATTTAAGACAAAATTTATGCTTCTAATTCAATTAAGGACAGGGTTATGACATCAAAACTCCTGTTATACCAAATTGAAAGTTTCAATTTACATTTATTTATCAATAGGGAACCGAATTAGAAATAGCATCAACATCTAACGTTTGGGACTGTTTATTACTATTGCATAACGGCCTCATCAATATATAACCTCTATTTTCATCTTCTAGTATGCTTGATAAACACTTTTTAAAGATATATCTGCACGCATACAATTTTTATACATGTATCATAATAAGATAGGAAATTCTAGAAGGCCAACAACTTTCTCTATCATGAACCGTCTAATCATTTGAGAAGGAATTGTAAATTGCTAAAAGACTTGATTTTTCATTGATATTCCAATCCAAAACCATTCTTAAAATTTTCAGTTAATGGTTATGCACTGAAATCATCCTCTAATCTTTCAAAACTAAGAATCTTTTTCAATTCCCTATAACCATCAATAAATTGCATTGTCAAGCAACAATTCATGACCTCTTCATCCTTCCACAAATTAATTGTTAAATTAAAGCAACAAGAAGTATGCTTATCCAAATATCTACTGAGTTTATATTTCTCATCATCATAGAGATGAAGTATGCTATACATTAAATCTTTTTCAAATTGAAGCTTAAACTCCAGTTGCAACGTTTTGAGAGCATTCTTGAAAATTTCATCCCGAGTTATGCTAAATGGAAGGTTGTGATGAATCATCAACCTCGTTTTTTTAAATTCAAATTTGAAGATTTCATTATTGATGTACATTTTTCATTATTACACTAACATAACTTAGTGCTTGTTCAAGTGTGTAATACCTTTTTTACTTGAACTATTCTCATTATCTTACAAACTTTTCATCTGCCTTTCTACAACTTTTTAATAATAATAATGTCGTTGTGCTATTCCTATTTTGGTCCCTACAAATAAATAACGTCTAAATTGAAATCTTCAATTTCTAAACTATATAATCTGGATTTTGACCATACCCGAAAACATAGTTTCCTAGTTTAAGTATCATACCCTTGCGTTCTATATATGCTTCATGCGAAAATCTTTTGTTTTCTTAAGGCTAACATCAGTTTTTAGAACCTGCTTTAGATTTCTTGAGCTACTAGCAAAGGTTGTATGTATATGAGAAAAGGCAATGCACATTATTTTGCCAAAAACTTGAAAATTTGCGTGAAACAAGCAACAAACAAGTTCATGTTCTGAAAAATCCAACCCAACACATAATGAATGAATAAGAGCTTCGAAGCGAAATACAAAATGACGGTCGAACTCAGCAGCTAGGACTTTCCATTTCCAAGATGAAATCCGCCTCTTCTCCTTGACAACTATGCCAGTCAGAGTCTGATTTTTCTGGACTTTTCTTGAGCTCCTCCGATGCAAAGCATCCCTATAGCTGCCCTTCTCCCTTCTCGCCTCTTTCTGTTTCCTTCTTCCCTCTTGATTCTCTCCAGTTTCTCAACTCTCCCGTGTGTCTCCCAGTGGCTTGAATCAGTGGAGAGAACCCCGGTGCCAGGTATTTATCGGGCGGCTCGAGAGAGAGCTTCCCCCTGGCGTCTTTCTTGGTTTTCCACCAAGTGGCAGCTAGTTTTTCTTTCCTTGTGCTCATCAGCGTCTAGGGTTTTTATAAGGTAGAGGATAGCTGTTTGGTTGAAGAAGTGGATCGGTGAAGAAGAGGGGAACGATGAAGGGAGGCGGCGACAGAGCTACAAAGAGGCTAGACCCCGTTTGAGGATTTCTAATGAAAAACCGGGGATGGGACGGATTTTAGGCAGAAACTGGTTGGTGGGGTTTCCGGTTAGAAGGAGATGGGTTTGAGTTTAAGGATTTGTTTGGGTCATAGAAGTCTTATGGTATGGGGTTTGGTTTTTGTACCCTAGGCATTATATTTGGATCAAATTTTACTTGTTATGCAAATGGGCTTTGTCTTTGGTTAAGTTTGGGTCTTTTGCAATTTATCCTCCTTTATCCACGTTGTGCGATTAGGTCTTCTGAATTGGGGATTTCAATTTTGAGCAGTGCTAGGAGCACTTGCTCTCGCACTCTCCAACCAACACCTGCCCGTTTGTTTTGCCACGTTACCCCTTATTTTAAGAGAATGGATAGGCAACCGGCTGTGGAATGCTTGACCGAATATCAAACGTACACAAAATATGATTGAAATTTCTTTCTTCCACTCCTTTCTTTTTTCCAGCAATTCTTCTACTACCCATTCAACAAGAGGAACCGGAAATTCATCGTTATGCTTTTTTCAGGAAATACGTTTGTGGATTCTTCATAGAGGCTTTCATGGGTTTTAAGGGATTCGAGAGTTGCCCTCCCTCTTTTCTTTACCATCATGGTCAAACCTGGGTTTTTTAGTTCCGGTGATTCCCAACCTTCCTCCGATGTTTTATGTTTTATCAGCATCGTTCATTATACACGATTCAAATTTAGAGTCGTTTCATGTATTTTCGACATGATTGTCAGTCATGGCTTCCTTTCCTAGCATCATCTTTTATGAATCTTCCCTCAATCATAGATTTGGCAAGATTTCCAACCTCTTCAACATAAATCCCAACATATTTAAAGGTTTTAATCATCTCTAACTTCAATCCAACATCAGATTTGGCCATCGACCATCGACCTCTTTTTTCTCCTTTTCCAACTTCAGATCTGGTCACCAGCCATCCAACAAACTTATTCGAGGTTAAAAATTTCTTCTCCGACTTTCTCTTTCTTACTTTCCTTTCTCACCGTTTTGAAATATGGGTGTAGGATAAATCCAATTAACGGTTGTCAGGAGGTGTTGCAGACTTGCAGGTGAGAATGGAAAGAGAGGAGAACAAAATGTGAACTGAGAGAGAGAAAGAAAGTGTTAGATGAGGAAGAAGTAACGCGGAAAAAGGAACGAGGAAATAAAGAGCTAGAAATTCCTTATTTAATCCACCCAAATCGAAGTTGTCACCTTTTTAAGTGCGTATTTCTTTTTTAACTTTTAGGTGATTTTGGACAGCAAATTTTATGATGATTTAGCTACTTAAATTTGAGGTTTTAATAAGTGCTTAATCGATAATTTTCAAGAGTATCTAAAAGTATTTACTTTAATCGAACTTCTTACAAAAGTCGTATTTAAATGAGGAGTTCAACGTAATGAAAAAATAATAATAATGAATTTTAACTTTTTGTTAAAAGAAAAAAATGTGCTTCTTTTAGGAGTGAAGAAAAAGAAAATCTTATGCACGGCTTACCAATTAATAACCCCTCCAATAAGCATTCTTCGTTTGCAGCATTGCATGAAATAGACATTTAACAACATATATAATCATTTGAACAAAAAGCTATATGTACGTACACCACTTTGATGGGCAGGACAATCATCCCATCTGCTTTGCTATGCAGGTTAGTATCAAAACAAAGGAAAAAGACAATTACCAGCATTAGAAGAGGAAAAAAAAATGATCATTAATTAGAAAATAATCTCATCTACTTTGCTCTGCAGTTCAATATCAAAACAAAGGAAAAAGACCATTACAAGCATTAGAAGAGAAAAAAATGATCATTTGATTAGAAAATCATCCCATCTGCTTTACCCTGCAAGGTGGTATCAAAACTGGGGAGAAAGAAAATTACAAGCATTAGAAGAGAAAAAAAAAAAGATCATTAATTACAAATAAAGGGAAACATACTAAAACACCATAAACTTTTTACAAACCCTTTAAGAACGTGTATTCTTCGATTGTGTAAATTAAGAAATATACGCTTCCGAAAGTGAGGCATGTCCTTTTGAGAAAAGGGGAAACCAATGCAATTGGCATGTGTAAAGCAATCCGCATACTTCATTACAAAAATGCCACAATCAATCCCACTGCCATGTCAAAATTAAATAGAAATTAACACTACAATTACCACATAGGATCATAACAATACTAATCCATGTAATAAAAACCAACCAGTGGCATATAATAAAAATTAATTAATTAGAAAGGTGGCTCACTTTTGTTGCTTTGGAATATCTGTTGGAACCTCCAGAGGCCAATTTGTAGCATTGTTTAGGCCCATGGCAGGCAATATAGTATTTTCAAACCAGCTCCTAATTTGTTTTAAAGTAACACTGGCCACTTCTGTAGTATCTCTAAGTGAATTCAACCATACAAATTTGTGATACTTGATGTCGACATAAAAAAGAGTCCAATGGTTTGACAAACACAATGGTAGAAACAACTGCAATGACAAAAATATTAACAAATTATATATATGTAGTTATATTGATTGATAAGCTTATAGAGCAATACAAATAAAGAGCTAGCTAGAAAACTCAAATAATTGATACCTTGCATATATTGGTTTGTTTCTCAATCCCACTTGGTACAATAGACTCGCCTCTATTAAGCAAAACACCCTTTTTTAAAAATAAAAAAATAAAAAAATAATATGAATTAATACATCATATTTCTATGTAGTTTTTTTAATATGTTATAAATTGATACCTTTATAAGTTGATTATTGAATTAATTGAAACTTAAAAGTGAATGATATTTACCACCATTAAAGGATCCACGTAATTGTGCTTCAAGAACATGCCTTCATTTCTTTGATCAAATTTCAGACTTCAGTCAGTGTGATGTGATGCAGCCTCCTTTCTCCCTGCGTTTGATATGTTAGCATGTGATAAATAACATTATTGGTTCATTGAAAATTTTCAAATAAGCCACACCCTCTCCCATGCCACTTCTTCTGAAGGTAAGTCATTATTGATTATAATTGACATTCATACCATTTTGCTTCGGTTTGGGAATTTCTGCTTGGTTGTTATGCGTTGGGAAGCACTGCAGAGTACTGAAAGCATTTGAGAGCATTCCGTAGGGGCTTAAGTATTGGAAAAGGAGCTTAACTTTTACTAAATTTTCAATTGAGGTCCTCAACGTTTATTGTGCTCAATCAAGGTCTCGAACTCATGCAAACTCTCAAATAAGGACCCAATTGGATGGAATCCTAACCATCCATTAAGTCTCACATGACATTCGTTGTAGTTCGTTACACCCCTCAATATGCGGCATGCCAACTGAACCCATAATGCTAACAGTAAAAAAGTTGTTTGATTTCACCTCCAAATCGTGGAGTGGGAAGGAAGAGGAGAGATGGAAGAAAAAGGAGTCATGTGGGATCATAACATGCCACGTCAAAGAATGCTTTTTATTGTCAACATTATGGGTCCAGTTGGCATGCCACATATTGAGGGGTGTAACGGACTACAACGGATGTCATGTGAGATTAACAGATGGTTAGGATTCCATCCAATTGGCTCCTTATTTGAGAGTTAACATGAGTTCAAGACCTTGATTGAGAGGCATTTACTAGTTGTTTCTTCACAATCTTCTAAAAGCTGTTTTGTTCCTTCAGGGGACCTATACTAACTATATATGTGAGAAACATAATGGTTTAAGGACTCTGCATGTCAAAAAATCATAATGATGGCGTTGACAACAATATGATTCATGGTGAATGATAAATTTAGTCATGACCTGTACCATGAATTGTAGTCCTGTGCATGTTATGTGACATGAATAATGTAATTAAGGGAGGAAACGAATAACGGTAACCAATGAAGAAAGCTAACAAGGATGACAATTTCACAGCTGATACCTGTTGCATTAGAAAAAACTGATCCTTTTTTGCTTAAAATGATCAACATTATTCGAAAGATTATTTTTTGGATCAGAAATTTTTGCTAGATAAGAAAATAATCGTATCTAATACCGGAACTTGTCTTCTGGTGAAAAGTACTGAGATATGCAGTTCGACTGGCAACCTGAAGTGTTAACACACTTTATAGGGGTATAACTGCTTACCTAATGTGTTCGACTTTCACCATCTTATTTTTTAATGGTCAATTTTGAGCGGTTGATGAGCATACATTCATAAAATTATATTGTTTTTATTTAGATGAGAGAACATTGATTTATGCATTTCTGATAAAGTTAAAATGTTTACCTAAAAGTGTAGTTGATTTATTTAGATGAGAAATGGTATGAGATCACAAGTACAGATTGTAAAACCCTTTTCACATTTTTCTGATCTTATTATATGTACTCTTTCTTTGCCCCCACCAACCTTCTTTCCTTTTTTTTTTTTTTGGAAATTTTCGTTGATAAAATCATCCAAATGCAGATGATATGGGCTGCTGACTTTGATGAATCCTTGGCTTACAATTTAGTGGAGAACCGTCTGGAGGGATTAATAATAGAACTCTGGATCAGAAATGGAGGAAGGCACAGAATATGGAAATGGTAGTTTACAGGGTACCTTACAGTCAAACCAAGGAACTGAGGGGCATTCGATAGCAGATAATGATGGAATAAAATCAGCATCCCCTTATCACTTTTGTGGCTTGACAAAGAGATTTTGGTCTAAAAATGAACACCTACAAACATGCACTATTATCTTTTGGAATGTCTAAGAAATAGCTTTTAAATTGAATCATTATTCTTTAAATTTACTTTCGTTTATGATCAATCATAGTTATGTTTTAAAGGATCACCACTATTTGCATTTTATATGTTATTTTTTTATTACTATTAATATTTTTTATAATTTAAAATCTGTAAAAAAAACTTAAATTACCAATAAAGAAATAATGAGTTTAATAATTAATATTTAAATTTTTTATGAGTGTGTTGACTATTAGTAACATTTATTGAGGTGTTCATAAAAACATGTAAGTACAAATAGGGGTTTGGCTATTTTAAATCAATAAAGGCTTTAAGAAAAAACAAGTACATAACTACACTTGACCATTGAACAAGAGATTAATTGTTTTATAAAGATCATTGGAACTAATCAGAAGTTAAAACCTGTACTTACTTCATTTAGCAGAATCTAACCAATCATGGCTGGATATCCTTGAGTCTGCAATCTCTGGATTTTGGTCACTGGAGGTTGGGTTCATCCTCCTAATTTCCGAGCTAAATGTAAAACTTGACATGGCAAAGCAATACATCCGAGCCATCCTCCTAAAATTGACAAGATTTCTTATCAAGATCTACTTTTAGCGCAGAAATTACGTGTATTGCTTGGATTGCGAAAGCCTTGGAGAATGTTGTCTCAATCCAACCATGCCAATATCTGATCGTTAATGCCAACATAAAAAGGAATCCAATGAATCAAATGCATAAATGCCAAATCTAAAATAAATTCTAAGAGGATCATGATTTCAGGTAGAAATCGAAAAT
>BPVZ01000115.1:782784-797217 GCA_020521535.1 Rubroshorea leprosula
ATTAATTATTATATTTAACAAAAAAATTTGAATTTCAAAAATAAAATGTTGTAAAAAATAAAAATATATGTACTATGTTTAATATTTTTCAAAAGCTTGAGGGGTAACTTGTCAACTACTAGAAAGAATTCTGTTAGTCAATTAACGGAATGTTTATTAAGTATACAATTTTAAAATAAAATTAATAGTTTATAGATTATTTTAAAAAAATTATTTTTAAATTAAATTAAAATAAATCATATAGTTAATAAACTATTTATTTATTAAATTTAGCCATTTGAGTTTTAAAGATTTGTTTGGGTCATAGAAGTCTTATGGTATGAGGTTTGGTTTGTGTTCTCTAGGCTTTTGTTTTTGGATCATATTGGACTTGTGAGCAATGCTAGGGGTACTCGCCAATTGCACTCTCCGACCAACACTTTCATTGTCATTGGGCCACGTTATTTTGGTTGGAGCGGATGCACTGCTTTATAGAAAGGAGGCTTACGTGGCCCAATAAAAAAGCATGTGCCGGTTGGAGAGTGCAGGAGACGAGTGCCCCTAGCATTGCTCTTGACTTGTTATGCAAATGGGCTGTCTTTGGCTTAGTGTGTACAAAGGGTAAAAACTTACTTTTAATCTGTTATATTAATAAATTTATAAGTTTTAATTATTTATTTTACAGTATAATATTTTTAACTTTTTATCTTTATGAATAGAAAAAAATAATCCCTCATCTTTACTAATTAAAGAAAATAACCCCATTACCTTTATGAATTAAAAAAATAATCTTTATTTAATATCAATTTATAACATTTGTTAATTAACTGTTAACATTCTATTAACTCTATTCCTATCACCATTAACATTCTATCAGTTGACTGTTAACGAAATGTTATGTTAACAGTCAACTAATGAACATTATAAATTTATGTTAAATAAATATTATTTTTTTCAATTCATATAAGTAAGAAGTTAAAAATATCATAATATAAGTTGAGAGGTTAAAAAACTATAAATTTATTAAGATAAAAAATTAAAAAGTAAGTTTTTACCCTTTATCCATGCACTGCAATTGAGTCTTCTGAATTTGATTCCACTTTTTGAAGTCCTTTTCCAGTTGATCCTCCCTTGATCCACCTAGATCGGAGTCGTCACCTTTTAAGTCCGTATTTCATTTTTAAACTTTGAAGTGATTTTGAATAGAAATTTTTTTTTTGGTGATTTAGTTAGTTAATTTTAGGGTTTTAATAAACGTTTAGTTGACTATTAACAAGAGTATTTAGTTTTGTGAAACTCTTTACTAAATCCATATTTAGATAAGGAGTTTAATGTAATAAATTGCTTATCCTTGTGTGCTAGTAGCAAGTGAGGAGTTCCATCAATCCAAACTACTAGGCAAACAGTTGATTTGGTTGATCTAAGGCCGTGTTGTTGGATAAAAAAAAAAACTTAAAATAGATTTTAATTTTTCTTTTTGTTGAAGGAAAAAAATGTGTTTGGTTCAGGAGTGAAGAAAAAGGAAATTTTATGCAGTGCTTACCAACTAACAATCCTTCCGATGACCATACCACATCTGCATCAGTGCATGAAATAGACATTTAACAACATATATAACCATTTGAACGAAAAGCCATATATATATATATATATATACACACAACTCTTTGATAGGCAGGACAATCATCCCATCTGCTTTGCTATACAGGTTATAAGTATCAAAACAAAGGAAAAAGACCATTCCAAGCATTAGAAAAAGAAAAAAGAATCATTAATTACAAAAATGGGAAACATACAAATACATTGGTTAGCTTCTTACAAATTTTTAGGAACATGTATTCCTCCATTGTATATATCAAGAAATATACGCTCTCGAAAGTGAGGCATGTTGTCTTGAGAAAAAGGAAAACCAATGCAATTGGTATGCGTAAGGCAATCAGCGTATTTCATTACAAAGATGCCACAGTCAATTCCACTGTCATATCAAAATTAAACAGAAATTAACACTGCAATTACCACATAAGATCATAACAATACTAATCCATGGAATAAAAACCAACTAGTAATATATAATAAATAATAAACATTTATTATTAAGGAGACTCACTTTTCTTGCTTAGGAATATCTCTTGGAACAAAGAAGGGCCAATCCATAGCATTGTTCAGACCCATGGCAGGCAACAACGAACCTTTAAACCATTCTGGAATTCTTTCATAATTACTAGGCATTTGCATTTCTGAATCTTTCCGTGAATCCAACCATACAAATTTCTGGTCCTTGATGTCCACATAGAAAAGAGTCCAATGGTCTAAAAAGCATAATGGTAGAAACAACTACAAATGACAAGAATATTAGCAGATCATATATGTAGTTGTATTTATTACTGAACTTAGGGCAATATAGATAAAAAGCTAACTGACAAACACAAAGATAATACCTTGCATGTACTGATTTGTTCCACAGGGTTGATCCAAGTTGGTACACTGGGCTGGTCTCCACCAAGCAATAAACTCTAAAAAAAAAAAAATAGTGTGAATTAACACGTCATATTTTTAGGTGCTCATTTTTATGTGTTCAAAAATGATATATTTATAATATTATATGGTATTGTAATCTTAAAATCATGATGTGGATGATACTTACAGTTGTTGAAGAATCCAAGCTAGTGTTCTTTAAGAACATACTAGGATTTTCTTTGGACCTCTTCATAAGTAAAAGAAAGTATTTGTTTACGACCTTTCAGAGAAAGAGAAAACGTTACATTAATCTAAATTAACTAAGTCAGGCATTGAAATGATTAATAATTAATTATGAAACAAACTTGAGAAAATTAAAGTAAGGTTATTCGAATAGCCATTTACCTCATCTCCAATATAATACGTTTGGGGTGTTCCTTGTATAATGTCATCAACTAGAGGGATGACAAGAGGAGCTAAGAATTTGTCTTGGACCTTGAATTCCTCATCTAGTCCAACACATTGTCTGTACAAAAAAAAGTTGAACTCAATAAGGTTTTAAATTGTATGTCTCATATTGTAGTTTATTTTGATATTAAAACACATGCATACCCTGTTATCTTACGATTCTTCCATTTTCCCAAAAGCTCTAAATCCTCGTGGGTAAAATCCGAAAGCAGGAACTACAACCAAAACAATAGACAGAAACATTACAATACTCACACGATGATTTGTCATATGTACGTCATATACAAGTAATAATAAAAAATAAATATCAATAAAATTGATGGAAGCGCTTGGTATACTAAAGTAAAATTGTTAAATGTCACTTTTAGTCCTTAAACTTTTAATTTTGAAAATTTTGAACATTTTTAATTCTTAAACTCTTTTTTGCATTTTTTTTTTTTTGTCTCTAAACTATGAAAAACGTATTTTCTAATATTTCTATTAGTTAATCCATTCAATCTGTACAAATATGTATACTTTTTAGTTTCTAAACTTATAATATATACACATTTTTAATTCATAAACTTATTAGTTCAAGGATTAAAAACGTATATATATAAACAAATTTAGCAGACTAACAGATGGAAAGACTAAAAAAGTGTATTTTTCATAATTTAATAATGAAAAGAGTACAAAAAAATAGTTCAAGGACTAAAAATATTCAAAATTGAAAGTTTAACAACTAAAATTGAGATTTAACCAACTAAAAAATATAATGGATAAAACCTTTTTTGACCATGCTCTCCGCTTCCTCATTAACTTTTCATCACACTTTTCATCGCATGCTGCTGCAAGCCAAGAATGAAAATTTTAATACGAAACACAACTAGCAGTTGCATAGTCAAATTTCTATTCTGTGATTGTGGCATATGCATGTATCATCAGGAAGCTCATTTTTGTACCATAGCCTATGTTATTTTATGTTAATATGTAAATATGAGATTTAATCATATTTCATCTTGAAGTATAAACTAGAAAAAATATATATTTATCAAATAAATCAAATGAGTCAATTAACCATAAGAGGCCAATAAAATTTTGTCGAAGAGTACCATCACATAAAAAACAGTACTTACATGGTTTTGTTGATTCCAACCAATCTTGACAGCAGATTATTGCATTTAAGATATGTGATTCTCGATGACCATTGTTTGAAATAATCTTCGTAATATCTTTGGCAAATGCAGAACTTGACATAATGGTTGATAAAGGTATCGCCAAAAAATCACGAGCCATCATCCCCAATGTCGGAAATCTTGAGCTGTTGTTGCACCACCAATTTAAAATGTTAATTTCCATTGTGGAGCCTTCATCCTCTTCCAAATACTTACAAAGTTCTGGTCGACTTTTGGACACTTTATACTTCCTAAAGGAGTCGAACACTTTATCATCAATATTAGCCAATGATGAAGAACAAGGATCCCTAATGGCAATAGTAAATTTTGTGTGATTGCTGCAACTACTAGCATATTTATCATAAAGATTTCTAAGAAAATTAGAAATTTTGTCCAAGTGTTCCTTTGCAATAGCATCCTCATAGATTTCCTTGTACACAAACTCCACAAAGTCAAGTTTCAAGGATGGGTGAAGAATAGCAACAATTGCCAAAATCAAGCTACAAATTCTCCAATTATTACTGCATTCCACATTCATCAAAGTATAACCTCTATTTTCTTGGTGATTCATCTTCTCGTACACTTGATAAATGCCTTTTAAAGATATATCTGCAATCATACAATTTATGTCTCTAATGCACTTATCATAACTGAGGTAGAAAATACCAGAAGGCCATATTTTCTCATCATGAACTATCTCAACATTAGATAGGGAACTGTGGAATGTTAAGGAACATGTTTTCTCTTTGATATTCCAATCAAAAAGCACTCTCTTAAAAATCTCACACAATGATGCTGCATCAAAATCATGCTCTAATCTTTCAAAACTAAGAATCTTCTTCTTCAATGTCCAACTATCATCAATAAACTGCACTGTTAAGCAACAATTCACAATCTCTTTAGTATCATCCTCCCACAAGTTAATTGTCAAATTAGAGCGTGAAGAGAACTTGTCAAAATATTTACAAAGTTTATGCTTCTCTTCATTGTAGACATGAAGTATGTGAGGTTCAATATCTTTTTCAGATTGAAACTCAAACTCCGGCGACAACATTTTGAAAAGATTCTTGAGATGTTCATCATGAATTATGCTCAATGGAAGTTTGTACTTAATAATTACCCTTGCCATATCCAAATGAATCTTGCCTTCATCCAACACATATTTTTCTTTGAAAGCACATTGAGGTTCTAAATTTTTAGATGGAAGATTTGATGATTGATGTACATTTTTAATTTTTCTATGACGATGTTCAAAGTGTTTTCTTAGGTGTGATGTCCCTTTCTTGCTTGAACCATCCGTCTTAAAGTCACAATATTTACACTTGGCCAATAATTCCTCATCTACAACTTCTTCCTTTTCATAATGATTCCAAACATCAGATCTGGACATTCTTTGTCTTTTGTTTCCCTATCAATGAATAAGGTGTAATTGAATTCAAAGTCAGAAAATTAAAGAACAAGTCTTGAATTTGATTAATATACCAATAGAACATAGGCATATTTAAAAACTCCGAATCACGATTGTATATAAAGGTAAAAGCAGAAAAAGAATATGTACAAGGAACCATGACACATTTCATCACAATTTCATAATGATTCCAGTAAAAATAAGACAATGCACCTATATCAGTTTATGAGGCATTAGGTTTGAATATGATTAATTTATAATAATTGGTACCTGTTTGTGAGGCATTTGCATATCTGTAACATGATATTCAACTATCTGATTATTCCCACTAGAGGATATTCTTCCATTCAAATTAAAATCACCAATTGGTGGAGCCACTGTATTCTCTCTCAAGGTCTCAATATTTGAAGTTGCACTTATATGTGGCTGAATAGGAGGAACCTGAATGTTGCAGTTTACAGTGTAAGAGGCATATTTACAATTCCACAGCAATACTAAGACAATGCACCGCTTTAGTTTATGAGCATTTTCAATACAATAACTTATAATAAACAGTACCTTTTCATGAGGCCATTGCAAAACATTCCCATCCCTTGGGTTAACCACAAAGGTTTTCCCTTTAGAACCAAAAGCATCCGTTGATTGAGTTTGTAGATTGCCTTGTGTGGGCATGGCATCTAAAACTCCAGTGTAATGTAGCTGATCAACAAACGAAAGCTGATGGATATTGCGGTCTTAGTATATTCACAATTACATAAAAATACCAAAGAAAATGCACAGGAAATAGGTTCAACATGATTTATAGCAAATATGGATACCTGTTGCATAGGCAATTGCCCATCCATAGCATTTCCAACTGTCTGGTTAGTCAGATTTAAATTGAAATCACTAGTTGATTGAGATGGTGGATTGCTTCTCACGAGCATGGTATCTGAATCTGCAGTGTCATGTTCAGGTAGCTCAACTAGAGGGTCCTGATCACCATAGGTGACAAAACGTGGCGTTGCATCTTTCATGTAATCTATGATACGGTGTACCAACCATTTTTGTGTCTCGAGTGTCACATTACTACGTTGGAAGAAAAACTCGACTACATAATCACCACAGCTGCTGTAGGCACTGCTAAGCTTTATTGCAAGAGCACCAAGAAATTTTTCTTTTTTATAGTAGTTATGAATATATGGGCAAACATTTCCTTCCGAATCAATGACAGGAACGTAGAAAGGTCGATTACATTTAAGTGCTTTGCCCACAATGCCTTCTTCTTTGTACTGCCATTTGAACAGGTTCTTTGCATCAAACATATAAAGATTAGGGCAGCAAGCAGCATCTTCAAAACATAAAATAGTTTTAAGTAGAAGTGGAGAGCCCTTTTCATGATGGAGATATGCCGAACAGACAGGGTTTGCCCACGTCAGAATATCTACCACCTCATACTGTCTACATATATTCTGTAATATGTCATGTATTTCAGCCACAGAAGCCATATGAATCAAGTAGAGATCCTGCCAATAATTAAAATTTAAACATGTGTAAAGCTAATAATTGCAAACAATTAATTAGTTATTTTAGTTAAATTAACTTTTATGGGGGATAAAGAATCGAAATCATAGCAATTTTTTCAGGTAAATGAATTCATATAATCATTTAAGTCTCTCTTTCTTACTTATTCATACTTTAAATCTCAATATAGTAGGTGGTCAAAAAACTATTACTAAACAGTAATTGAAACAACAATTATGCAATGCACCATGTTTTGTTCTTTTATTACCTAATTTTTTTAAAATTTTTAATCATTAATTTCTGGGAAGATGTCTCATCAAGCCTACAAGAGTTCTCAAAGACTTACCAATCATAAAATGTTAAATCATCATTTAATTTCAATAAGCTGTTCTAGACTAGTTAAGAAGGGCTTTACTCTCCATCTCATCAATCAAACTTCAATTTCTTGGAAGGCTTATGACAATGTAGTTTTCATTAATTTTCTACCATTTGAAATTTCAAATGTGACCATAAGTTTCGTTCTGAATCAGAGTACTGCATTTAGCCTAGTGCACTAAGCTAATACAGAACAAATATGGGCAACAGAACCAACAAAGAAATGGATTGGGCAGTGCAGAAAAAAAATGCTGTCATTTCTGAAGGATGAGAAACCCCTCCCCTGTGTGGCCACCTCCAGGAGGGTAATCATGTTGCCATCTCTCTTCTTTCCATCTATCCTTTCTCCTTCCAGCCTATATGTCCCTACCTTTTTGTTCCCTAAAATCCCCCCAAAAAAAAACCCCCCTAAATCATCCTTTCAATTTTGCAAGCTTTTTGTGTTTCCTCTTTTAAAAACCCAAAAATATCGTTGCTCTCTTTCTTCTTCAATCTCAAATCTTAAAACCCAGAATATCTAGCTAATTTTTGTTATTTTCTCTCATTTATAGAATTTGCATCTACAATCGGCATGGCAAATCGGGTTTTGATAATTGCACTGGAAACAGATGCCCATTCTGAGGAACGGAGGTCCTTTACTGCTGCCAGGAGGGTGATTGCCGAGAGTCCGGTCCATCGGAATAGAGTTTATGGTGTGCTTGCAAAAGCTTGGGCGGATTGCAAGGATTTCCAGGTAAATGAAGTTGAAGAAAACCTTTATGCTATCTCTTTTCATTCTGAATCTGACCTGATGTATGTTCTGGAAAATGCTCCATGGTCTGCTGGAGGGTTTTTTTTTTTCAATGTTAAACAATGGGAACTGGGTATGCCTTTGGATGAAATTGACTTCTCACTAGACTCCTATTGGATACAAGTTCATGGTCAAAATGTTGATGAATTGACCTATAATAGTGCTGTTACCATAGGCAGTAGTCTGGGGATTTAAATCAAAGCTGAGAACCCAATAGTTAACAATGTTTCAAATTGAAGTTCTTAAGCCCCCTTTTGCTGGATTCTGGTCCCATTCTCAGAATCATGAGGATAAGTGGGTTGAACTAAAGTATGAGAAGCTGTCAAACTTCTGCTATAACAGTAGTAGGTTAGGTCACTTAGATTCTGTGTGTGGAGAAGAGATGGTCATGTCTTTGAAGGATCCAAACCAACCTATGTATAGTAAAAGGCTGAGAACTACATAGGAGAGAGAGACTAACAGAACCCCAGGTAGAGTTAACAATATTTACAGAAGCACTTCAAGTAATCTAAGCCTATTATGCACCCTCGTAGTGAGAGAGATAAAAGCAAGGGGCCTTGGAATGAGAAGCCTTTTAATTCCCCTAACACTTCTTTTCAAGCATCCCCTAAGACCAACCCACATATGCTAACTGATAGTATCCTCATCTAGAAAGAATCCTAAGCTCAGACTTGTTTTCTCTACCCCTTCTCCACCTAAGGACAATGAACATTTAAATATTGAATATGTTGGTAGTAGCAGTAGTGGTTTGGTGGCTGGTGATCCAATGAATGAGAACCCTCTTAATGCTGTTAACCTGGATATCATTCCTGTTCATGAGACTCTGTTTGGTAATTGAAAACGGCACGAAGTAGTAGCCCAAGAAGTATTTGAATGAACCCCAATTGTGCCCTATTTGAGGGCAATGATCAGCAAGTTTACTTTGTGGAAATACCTGGTGATGCGTCTGCACTATTTGCGAAAGGTTGGAATATGTTATCCCCAGAAGGCTGCCCAGCAAAATCCCCTTGGACAAGGTGTTTAATGGCTTAAGACACAAGAGAGGCAGATCAAATAGCCCCACTAGTCCCACAGCAAAGAAGTTGAAACCTAACCTCGTCAACTTCTAAGATTGAATCCTCTGCTACCCTTGCCTAGCCCTGGGAATGTCAAGTTTCCAAAATCTGGTGAGAAAAAGAAAACACTGAAGAAAGGGAGGCCTGTTGGAAGAAAGCAAAAGGTGAGTCCTGGTTTCCAAATTGAGGAATGTCAGTTGTTCATTGTGCCCATTGCAGCAAGTGGCACCCTTTTTTTAGAGGAAAAAAAGCTGAGGTCTGAAGGGGTTGGTGGCCCCCCTAAGGCCACAGGGGTTCCATGATTCTGTTCAGAGATTATGATTTTGGGAAGGGGGGCTGCCTTTGGTCATGAAATCTTTAATCCTGAGGTATCCTAGATTATTTCTTCAGTTAAGCTTTTGGTTTAATTTCCTTCTTTTGTTATAAACTTTGTTTGCAATAAATATATCTGCTAGCATGAGTTTGGGTCTGGTTTGGGTAGGTAGAATGATAGTATGGCTTGCCTTGTATCTTTGGAGGAGGTATTCTGTGGAAGGAGTTGTTTGTTTAGTAGGTCCTTCTGTCACCAATTCAAAGGAGCAATCTTGAATGTCCAAGCACTGCCAGAGGATCTTCAGCCTCACTCTGCCTTCCTTTCAACCCAAGCTCATGATGCTTGCTTTCATCTACCTCCCCAAGACTTTTGAAGACCTGCTTCTCAAGTCCAGCTCTGTGCGACCTGTTGTTAACAGGAGTAATTCCTTGCTTGCTTCTCCTCTTCATGTGCAAGCTCAGCAGCTCTCCTTTGTGGTGTTATTTCAAGTGTTATGTTTCTGTGTTACTGTTTTTGCTCATGTTCTGTGTTTTGATGGTCTGTAAGCTACCTTATATTTCCGGTTAATATAGTAATTATATTCTAGTGGCAAAAAAAAAAAAAAAAAGCTGAGAGAAATGGAGAATCAAGGATGAGAAAGGAAAAAGAAGCAATTAGGTGTTTAATTTAAAGCAATAATGTCGATGCATTATAATCGGTTAACTCTAATATAAAATAACACATAGATTCTAAAACCAAATACAACACCTATTAGTCCTCTTAAAGATCATATCAAATCTTAAACTAATAAGAAACTAATTAAATCAAAACATAATAACCTTAAATAATATAATTTCCACTAAAATCTACTTATATCAGATACTACATAGGTTTTATTGAGTATGTCAATATCAGAGATTGAATTCTAACCATATGGTTGAGAGTATAGATAATTCTACAATCAGATCACGTGGTTATGATATTAAATATTACATAATTAATTACAAACTCATAATTATAAAAAAAAAAAAAAAAAAATCCTACAATTAGATCACATGGTTATGGTAATAGTTAATTTTTTGTCAAACTATAAAAACAAATTAAAATTGATAAACTTCAATAGGATGCTAAGAATAACTAAGTTTTAATATCTAATTTTCTTTTTACATTAGCAAAGAATTAGGAAATACATATTCCTTAAAAAGTAGAAAAAAATACATATTCTCGTTCATCCCTCACTAAAGTAAAAATTTATCAACATTAAAACTTAATTATTCCTAACTTTCTATTAAAAAAATTTCAAATATATCTTATTTTAAAATTTAACTAAGGAATAATTATTACTACCAACCAAACATAACACATGTGGAGGGGTGGTAATACTTATTCCTTAATCATCCACTAACTTACAATATGATATGGTTATATAATTAGCCATGTGGTATTATAAACTCATAATGCCATGATATGTTGGTTATATAATTAGTTCTTTTCATTCAGGGATCCACTTGTGATATTGTATATGATATTGTATGAGCCACTCGTTTAATGCCATATCATATTAATTTAATGCCACGTAGGATTGTAAGTTACAATCCTACATGGTATTTTTTTATCAACACAATCCTACATAGTATTATAATTATTACATTGCCGTTTATGTTTAGGACATCATTCAATGTATCTATTCACACTTTACTCTTTTTTAAAAAGATAATTACAACATATATTAAATTAAAAAACTTATTTAAGTAGTGATTAATTAATGATAAATATGAAATTTTTTAATTAATTATTATATCCTTATTTTATTACTGTAAAAAAAGGTAAACCCACTAAAATTGAATGAAGAGATTAAATAATTAAGATGAACCAAGATGAGGAATCCAATGTTTCTCGACTTGTATATTTGAAAAACAAGATAAGGCGTAAGAAGAAAATAGAATACCTCTGGGAAAATTTGGAAAGTTTGAAGGCGATTGCTTTCTGGAGAAATGATACAGGGATCTATTTTGTAGAGCAATTAAAGAAAAAAATAAAAAGAAAACACACGATCAGTCTAAAATAAAAGATAAATAAATATTATAGTTCTAGCAAATTGCATAACTTAACAAGTAAAAGTTTATTCAATTAAGCCAGTCTTGTTTGCAAAGATTTTTAAAAATTTGAGGTTGCTTTTTCTTTTTAGAGGATAAGTAAATTGAGTTGTTTTTTTGGCCTTCAAGAAAATTTAGTTGATTAGGCAGAAATTGAGGTGGTTTAATGAAATTACAACTCAAACCACTAAATCAAAAAATGCTGTAAAAAATTATTATTTTTTCTTAAGAAATTAGACATCAATATCACTACATCGTGAGCTCTTCTCTATTACTTTAGCAACACATGAAACTGATACCATGTTAGGTGTGGTCCCTTTTCAATAATACTTCGAAGGATTTTTTTTTCTTTTCTTTTAATGTTTAATTTGACACATCAAAGATAGTTTACATTCCAGTTCACATAGGTCTTAGTGATTGAAATTTAAAAGCCGTTTATTAATTTATTTATTAATTTATTTATTATTTTATTTATTATTTTATTTATTTAAGTCTCAAATCGTTTTACTAACTCCAAATACATCAAATATAATGTTTGGTCTCAAAACAAACTTTGTTTTTTCAAAGTATCTGAAAAAATGTTTTGCGTTACAAGTTCAAAGCACATACAGCAGTGTATAATGCATGATATAAAACTTATAGAATCAAAAATAAGTAAATGTTTTTGGTGAGTGTTGAGGGGCCAGTTTAACTCGGTAGAAGATACTAACCTTCATTAGAGCCTGATGATTTGAAGGGGAATGTTGATGTTGTCCAAGCAGAAACGAAAATTAATGGCTGCTTCTCTGGTCTAGCACTTACGATCACAAAAATACCATTTTCCCACTTCACCCAAAAATGACCTTCAGCGAAATCAGTAGAAAGATTAAAAATAGAAAATCCATAACGAAAAAGTGAGGATTTCCATTGAGCCCACGTCTGGTGCCGCTCCACCCTGTTACTACCCTTACATGCCACCATGTTGCATATTTGATATCTATAATACACCTCAATCTCTAAGTCATAATCATATTCATATTCATTTAGGTCTTGGAATGCAGAAGAGTAATACTCTAGTGATTCATCAAACCGCAATAGAAAATTAGACTGATTGAGGTTAGCATCATGCTCTGCAACAATCATAATATCCGCTTTCATGACATCCCTCACCGTTAATAACAGCTTCTCCAGAGCTAACGCCTCTGATAACATTTTGCTGAATACAAACATGCAATTCACAACCACAAACTCGCCATCCTGCAACTCCAGCAAAGTCACATCAATGTCAGCGAAACTGTTAACAGAAAAAATCTTATATTCCAACCCAATGCGGAGATGGCTAGAAGCCCGAATAAGTTTCTCCTCACTTTCTTTTGAAAATTCAATATTTTCTTGTACAAGGAAACTTAACCTTAAATGCGTCAGGTCACCCAAGTCATAAAACCCATAAAAAAAGGATGCCCATTGCTCATAACCATTCATGTGCTTGACAAGTTCAATAACATGGACCTTGCGTTTCCCCTTGACGACATCTTCAATAGCCCAACCTACAGTATGAAAAAGGCCATACCCTTCACACATGCTATACTTCCAGTCAGGTGTTTGGAATGAAAAACATTTAGGATGAAGTCCATAGGCTCGGCAAGCGAGAGCTTGTGCAAAATATCTGATCAATCTTCTAGTTCTAGGCTCCGTTTCCTTTCCAGCAAGATCAAGAACTCTTCCCATCTCTGCATTTGCAAGTCTCGAATTCCCATGTTGAAGCGCCTCCGCGCATTTTTTCAAGGCGTCAACAACATCCCCCCTCATCCTCCTTTACTAGAGAATGAGTTTTCTTTTTCTCAACAGCAACTTAACTAATTTATTTTAAGTCTTCATGTCTTTGATGATCAAAATTTAAAGAACAGAACAGCCTCTCTCCTATCACTAACTTTTGAATTAAAAGAAAAAAAAAAAAAAGGAAAAACAATAGAATATAATCAATAGGATTTTAGATCTTAATTTCAAATTCATTGAAAAATAAACAAAAAAAAAATCAATAATTTCATGAGGAAAATAAGAGCAGAGACTAACCTCTACGCAAAACAGGTCAACGTTCACAGCCGCAAGCTCCAAATAACAAGTCTGCCGCCCACCCAGAGCCCCCAATCTAGTCCCACGGTTGGTGGATCAGATCAGTCCTCCAACAGAAACTATGGCAGAGCACGATGAAGGGTATAGGAGAGATTCTGAAGGTCGTTTCTGTAATTTCATCATACTGGGTTTTTATTTTTTTGGAACAAGTAGTACAAATCTTTGTGGGTTAGGGCATCAGCTGGATGGCTGAAGCTGCACCTCTTCTCCAAAACGTCCAACAAAACCAGATGCCTGAGTCGGAATTGGAAAATCCGGGGGGCTGGTATTAACATTATTGACGACTTCCTTTTGGGGGAGACGGTGTGCCTTTATGATCTTTCAGAAGGGTTAAAGTCAGCTATAGTCCCTCTACTTTCGTTTTTCGTTCATTATTCTCCCTATACTTTGAAATCATTCAAAGGCCTCACTCTACTTTCCCAAAACATACGACTGTCCTCCCTCTACTTTCAATTTTCATTCTAATTACCTCCCTCACCTAAAGCCGTTACTAACACCGTTACTAACTTACTAACACTAGTTACTAACACTAACACCCGATTAGGTTAAAGCCAATTATAGTTCCTCTACTTTTATTTTTCATTCATTGTCCTTCTTATACTTACATTTCATTCAAATTCCTCCATGTAAAAATCTTGCATAGCTTATGGACTTGATTAATTAAAACAGTAACTCACAATGTATTTTCCTATGATTAATCAACTAAAACTAGGGGTACATGAATTATTATCACATCCTAAAGTG
>BPVZ01000115.1:799265-809381 GCA_020521535.1 Rubroshorea leprosula
GCCAGCCGGTTCAATCAGAAAACGCAGAATTGCAAATTCTGGGCATTCCCGGCAGAACAAGCCTGCTGTTTTAAGATTTTTTCTTTGCCATTTGTACCAAATACAAGTCCAAAAACTCAATAAATAGATTAAAAAATATCATACAATTATAAATCTCAAAATTAATAAATCTCATACATACATATATATGAAAAATAAGTTCACAAACTCAAACTAATATATAAATGATGCATAAATTAAAATTGTTCATTGTTTATCTCCTATTTGAGGAGGATCTTCATTAAACCAAATATCACGTTCACGAAAATCATTTTTACTATCATAACTATTATCATTTTCTTCACCAATTGACTCCAAATCAATTCCTCCACTTGCACCACCAATATAGAATGATCCTTCTTCACCACCTTGTACTTCTTCATCAATATTATGTGTGCCACCTTAAAAGTTAAAAAGTAAAAACATATAATAAATAAAAAATAACAAAATAAATCATAATTCAAAACTAACTCGCATAATCAATAAGATAATTCATAGAAAGACAAAATAACATAATAAATATAAAATCAAATATTATGAAAAAAAAGCTTTGATAGTTTGATTGGTAGAAATCTCTTAAAATTTTACACTCTATCTAATAAACTCCTCAAATTCGATTTCTATTTCAGATTTTTAGTGGAGAAACAGATATTGTCCAACTCCAACCGTTTCAAGAAATTGCAAGGAAGTTGAAAGCCTGTGACAGTGAGCTTACCGGCAGCACCCTCGAACGGACGGTGAGGGCCTTTGGTGGTGGGTCACGGCTGTTGGGTGAACGTCGATCTGCTGCTTGCTGCTGCTGCTGGAGACACGATGAACGTCAATCTGCTGCCCCGCTCTACTGCCTTGTGTTGTGGTTTCTTCTTCGATCTGCTGCCCCGATCTGTTGCTTGTATGGACGCCGAGAAGGAGGACGATGGTGAATCAGATCTGCTGTGCTGTGGAGTCCGATTTTGTTGAGAATGGAATGGAATAAAATTAGAAACCCCGACTGTGGGTGTGGGAAAAAAAAAAAATTGCAGATCGTGCGTCGCCCTGCGTGCGTCGATGCGTCCAGCCTGGAGGAATTCGCCCGGCGGGTTTGCCGGGTCTGCCGGGCTGGACGGGTTGAACGGGTTCCCCGGGTTTGGACGGGCCAACCGTCCAAACGGGCCTGGGGGTCAACCCAGCCCGTTTCATGCTCCGGGTGCCGGTCGAACCGGTCGGACCGGCCGGTCCGGTCCGGGTTTCAAAACACTGACCCAAACCACCTCCAATGTTGCTGCCCTTGTCTGCAACCTCCAGGCTTCTGGTTGACAATGGAAGCGAGACTAGGAGGCGACGCCATCAATTGACCGATGACCTCGATGTAAATGCAGAATTTTGCAGATTGTTTTTCATTAGAAAAACAAAAAAGAGAAAAACCATTACGACGGAAAATGTTTAAGCCCAATCTGATATCTAGACCAAGCCTTTAAGCCCAATTACAAGGCCCATACAAGATCCAATCTCAGATTTATTTATGATAAAAAAAAAAAAACAAAAACCCTCAAATGCATTTTGTTACCTGACGTTTTTATTTCTTCATATATTCTTAGGTAAATTGGACATTTTTATTTGATGGTCAAGGTAAATTCCAGATTTTAAAGTTTATACTTTGATCTAGACATCCTGTCTCTTGGAAGTCACAATCATCCTTGCATTTGCCCAATTATGCTACACCGTTGCAATTCCGTTTACACTGATTCTCAAGTACACTCTCTGGGCTATTTTTGCCATCTCCATAATTGTTGTTATCATCTCGAAGTACTTTCATTTTTAAACTTAATTTGTATTTTTGTAACGTTCATTGTTGCGAATTATACATGCTAAGGAGAACAGAAAAGATAGAAGCTATAGTTTTTTATAATTGACGTCGACGCTTTGTTTCAAGGTCAGGTTGGAATTGTTGGAATAGCCCAACATTCAATTTGGGCTGTATATAATGGGTCTAGGCTGACATTCATTAGCTCAAAGTGAAGGAGCACCAGTACAAACATACCCACGTGAACAGCGCCACGTGGGCCAATGAGATGCTTACATGTACAGATGCATGTCAGCACTTGGGGCTATAAATACCCCCCAACTTCCTCCGATGAAGGTAATTAATCTCTACTCTTCTCTCTCTATACAATTACTCTTTGAGAGCATATTTCTCTAGAACATCGAATATTGCTGACTTGAGCGTCGGGGTGTTTTCCCCGAAGAAACATCCTCGGGGCTATAAATACCCCCCAACTTCCTCCGATGAAGATAATTAATCTCCACTCTTCTCTCTCTATGCAATTACTCTTTGAGAGCATATCTCTCTAGAACATCGAGTATTGCTGACTTGAGCGTCGGAGTGTTTTCCCCGAAGAAACATCCTCGGGAATTTCAAGTGTGGAAGCAGCTGAAGACCTCAACAGCATTGGATCGTGAAGCTGCCCAAACATTTGGCGCCGTCTGTGGGAACTGAACAAGAAGTTGTGTAGCTTAACCTGCTGAAAGACAAAATGGTTCGTACTTTTACTGGAAGTCGCCCCCCGAGAAATGAAATGGACGAACAGGAGGACACTCAACTATCTGACCTTGGCTTGAATGATTTTAGACCAATGCCGAGAAACCTTTTCGTTGGGGGAGCAAAACATGATCAATTAAGTGGAACAGATGATGATGAAAGAACATCAACTGGGTATGCAACTCAGCCTGAACACTTCCAAATTCCAATAGGAACAAGGCAAAGACATCCCAGGTAAGGCAGTCTACAACATGAACAACCTGAAAGGTCAACAGAGCTTGCTCGGACAACTGAGCTCGAAGAGAGAACCAGAGTTCTTGAAATGGAAATGGGTAAAATCCTTGCTCGCCTAATCCCTGATGACCCCCTGATTCCTTTGCTGAACATGGATGCACAACCAGCTGTAGTGGTTGCAACCCGTAACTCCCCGGCCCTGAGTAATGTGGTGGTCCCAACCAAACCAAGGGGAAGTGGGAGGTTAAACCCAGAACCCAACTCATCCAAGCATAATGAAGAACTGATAAAGAAAAACGCTGACCTCAAAAGACAACTCAAAGATGTACAGAAATCCATTGACGAGCTGAAAAGCCCCAGGTCGCACCAACAAACCCTTGACTTGGATAATGCCCCACTAAACCTATCCATCACAGTAGAACTGTATCAAGAGGGATTCAAAATCCCCCACCTAGAGACATATGATAGCTCAAGTGACCCAGATGAGCACCTGCATACCTATCAAGGCATCATGAGAATCCAAAATACCAATGACGCCATGATGTGCAAAGTGTTTCCAACGACACTGAAGTCAACGGTTAGAAGATGGTATCATAAACTCCCCAGACACTCTATAGACTCATACTCCCAACTCGCCAAGCTATTCTCCAATAAATTTGCGAGCCAAAGGAAGATTAAACAAACAGCAACAGAATTGCAGGTTCATCAGAAGGAAGGGGAATCCCTGAGGGATTACATGCAACGGTTCAACAAGGCCACCTTAGATATTGATAACGTCCTCGATACCATCTGCTTATCTACCTTGCTACATGGTTTGAAGTATGGTCAGTTCCTAGACGACTTGCTAGAGAACCCACTAAAGACGTGGAATGAAGTAAATGATAGATTGGCTAGCTTCATACTGTTAAAAGACTTCTAGTCGTCCAAGCAACAAGCTGATGACAAACAAAGCAAAGGCCACAAACAACCATCGAGGAGAGAGGAGAAGAAAAAGAAGAAGCTCAACGAGCAGTGGGGGAAGCCAGCTAACTTCCCAAAGTATGCCAACTACATTCCTTTAACCTTACCAAGGTCTCAAATCCTGGCACAAATTCAACACTGGATTAGAAGACCTCCACCCCCACTGCATGATTCCCCAAGAGCAGACAAGAGCAAGCATTGTGACTACCATCGTGCATACGGTCACAATACAGAAGACTGCCAGTACTTAAAGGACGAGCTAGAGTTTTTAGCTCGCAATGGGAAACTAGAAGGATATGTCTAGAAGCCCTACGCCCAGCAACCAACTCAAACCCATTTTGTACAGGGGCAGAGGTACCAGCTCGACAACACACAGGACGTATACCAGGATAACCAATATCCTTTTGAGCAGGGCAGAGCGCACAGGGGTCATCAATTCAATAGGTGGGGCCAAGGACAAAGAACCGCCACCCAAAACCAAAAAGATAGGAAAAGGGTAGGCTATGCTGGGATACCCCTGCCCTCGAGCACAATAAACATGATCTCGGGTGATATACACTCCGGAGGCCAAAGCGCTCGAGGCCGTAAGGTATATGCCCGGCAGGTGACGACCGTTAACAAGAACAGACCCTTGAAGCGGCCGTTTGAGGAGGCAGAGTGGAAGAATGCGCCCATTACGTTCAGCCCGATAGATTATAAGCGAGCAGAGGGAGAGCCCGACGTTATGATGCCTCATGCAGATCCTTTTGTGGCAACGGTTCATATAGGCAATCATAACATCAACAAGGTGTTTATCGATACTGGTAGCTCACCAGACATCTTATACTAGAGTTGTTTTCAAAAGATGCAACTGAATCCGAACTCGCTGCAGAAATACGAAGGGCCCATATATGGGTTTGATAACCAACCCGTCCCGGTTGAGGAAGTTATTACTTTTCCCATATATGTGGGCTCAGAACCACGCTTCAGGATGGCTTCTGTTAGCTTTCTGGTCGTTAAGATGGAATTAGCTTTCAATGCTATATTAAGAAGAGCCACCCTGTGCGAGCTGAAGGCTGTTATTTCACAACCCCATCTCTATATGAAATTCCCAACTCCTCAAGGGGTAGGAGTGCTTAAGGGGAACCAGAAGATGGTCAAGGCCTGCTACCAAGATACTTTTAAGAAGGTCGAGCTCGCTATAGCTCCGAGAGGCTCTTCTGAAATCCACAGACCTAGCCAGCCCGGTCAACAGACAATGAGCATATCAGATATTGAGCACCGACCTAAAGGTGTCGAGCTGAAGGCTGAGCCGGTAGAACCAATGGACACAATCCCCTTAGACCCTGATGTGCAGGAAAGAACAGTTAAGATCGGCACCAAGCTCACAGAAGAAGAGCGAGCAAAGCTTCTGGAGTTTTTAAGGGTTAATCAAGACGTGTTTGCGTGGACAACGGATGAAATGCCTGGCATTCTAGCGGAGTTGATAGTCCACAAGTTCAGCACAGACCCTACCAAAAGGCCAGTGGTTTAGAAACGTCGCATTTTTGGCCTTGAGAAGCAAGCTGCTATAGATGAAGAGATACAAAAGCTGCTACAAGCATGCTTCATCAAGAGAGTTGAATATTCTGAGTGGATGTCTAACCCTGTGCTCGTTAAAAAACCAAACGACAAGTGGAGGATGTATATTGATTTCACCAACTTAAATGAGGCGTGTCTGAAAGACCCTCATCCCTTGCCAAATGTTGAAAAGTTAGTGGAGTGAGCAGCGGGACATGAGCGGATGAGCTTCCTTGATGCCAGCTTGGGTTATCACCAAGTTCAACTACTGTTGGACAACCAAGAGAAAACAGCTTTTTATGTTGGTGTCGCAATCTATTGCTATGTCATGATGCCATTTGGCATGAAAAATGTGGGCGTGACATATCATAAGCTGGTGCAAGTCGTCTTTAAGCTCCAGATCGGCAGGAATATTGAAGTATACGTGGACGATGTGATAGTCACTAGCAAGCGAGCCGAGGATCACATAGACGACCTGAATGAAACATTTCGAAACTTGCGCAAAGCACAAATGAAGTTGAATCCCCTGAAAGGCACATTTGCTATGGAATCAGGAAAGTTCCTAGGGTACGTGGTATCTAAGAAAGGAATTGAGGTAAATCCAAAGAAGGTTCAGGCACGTTCAGCAGATGGAGCCTACCAAGATCGTGAAAAATGTGCAGCGTTTGACAGGTTGTGTGGCCACATTACACAGATTCATAGCCAAATCGGCAAAAAGGTGTCTCCCGTTCTTCAAAGCCCTGCGAGAGCCCAAGAACTTTCGGTGGACCGATGAGTGTCAACAAGCGTTTGACGAGCTCAAACAATATCTGGCATCAGCATCCCTGCTGTCCAAGCTTGTGGAGGGGGAGAGTTTATATTTGTATCTGGGGGTTACAGAGCGGTGAGCTCGGTTTTGCTAAGAGAAGAGAATAAACATCAGAAGCCTATCTGTTATGTAAGCAAGGTTTTACAAGGCGCAGAGCAGAACTACCCACTAGCAGAAAAGGCTGCTTTTTCCTTGGTTTACACGACTCGTAAGTTGAGAGCTTACTTCCAATTACATCAGATTGTTGTCTATACCGATCTGCCGTTAAGGAAAATACTGTAGAAACCGAAACTCTCTGGTCGGCTTATCGGGTGGAGCATCGAGCTGAGTGAGTAAAACCTCAAATTTCAGCCGCGCACAACCATAAAAGGCCAAGCTGTGGTGGACTTCCTGGCGGAGTGCCTCTCGGTGATGGTGGAAGAAAGGGCACCCGAATACTCAGTCTAGGTCTTGTACATGGATGGAGCTGCTAATATTGAAGGATCGGGTGCTGGGGCTATGTTAGTGGGCCCAGATGGCTTTAAATCCGAGCATGCACTGAGATTTAAGTTTCAGACAACAAATAATGCTGCAGAATATGAAGCCCTTATTTATGGTTTGAAGCTAGCGTCTGAGCTGAAAGTACAGAGTATTTAGGTTTTTAGTGACTCTCAGTTCGTTTTAGGCCAAGTGAATGGCAGTTGTGAAATCAGGAATCCTCAGCTTGGTCGTTATGCTTCTGTGGTCAACAGATTGAAATCAGGATTTGTATCTTTCCAAATCGACAAGATACCTAGCGTAGGAGCCAATACCGAAACACTGATTTTAGTGACATTTAAAATCCCACTACGATGAATTCGATTGCCAGGTTCACCACTTAGGTTGGCAAGATCTAAGATACAAGATAAATTGAGAGAATTCACTCTCAAGAAACTTACTCAACATAGGAGAATTTATGAACTGAAATTTTGGATTAAAACTTATGCATACAACGACGGGAACATAGCTATTTATAGGCAAAATCTAACATAAGGCAATAAATGAAAATTGAAAATGCAGTTGGGAGTTAGCCATCTTTGTGGAATTTAGTAGCCACTTTTGACAAAATTGCACCGGTCTATTTGTAGTCTGCAGAGTGTAGTCTGAGTTTTGTTGACTTGCAATCCTGGTGCACTTTCCTGGTGCTTTCCCCTGTGCATTCTCCCCTGGTTGGAGAAAACTCATCCTCGAGTTTGAGTTCAATGCTCATGGTCCTCATAGTAAGAAGATAGGTCAGCTACGTTGAAAGTAGCAGATACTCCATAGTCACCTGAAAGTTTGATCTTGTAGGCATTATCATTGATTTTCTCCACTATCTGGAAAGGACCATTTGTTCTAGGGGAGAGTTTGACATTAGGTCGATTAGGAAACCTTTCCTTTCAAAGGTGTATCCAAACCCAATCTCCTTCTTTATACCCAACTTTCTTTCGGTGCTTGTCATGATGAGCCTTATACCTAATGGTTTGACGTTGTAGCTTCTCACGAACTTCTTCATGAAGTTTCTTGATCTCCTTAGCTCGTTGTTCAGCATCTGCACTAAATTGTCAGGATGTGGGCAATGGAGCAAGATCTAAAGGACTGAGAGGACGCACTCCATATACTACTTCAAATGGGCATTTTCCCGTAGCTTGATTCGAAGAGTTGTTGTAGGCAAACTCAGCTTGGGCAAGCACAAGATCCCATTGTCACAAATTCTTTCCCACAAAACTTCGTAGTAGATTCCCCAAAATCTTATTGATAGCTTCAGTTTGCCCATCGGTTTGGGGATGGCTAGCATAACTAAACTGGAGTTGAGTGCCCATCTTTCTCCATAAAGTCCTCCAAAAATGACTCATGAACTTCACATCTCTATCTGAAGTTATAGTCTTTGGAACTCCATGTAGACGCACAATCTCTCTAAAATATAACTCAGCAATGAGAGAAGCATCATTAGTTTTTTGACAAGCAATAAAGTGAGCCATTTTAGAAAATTTGTCAACCACGACCATGATAGAATCCTTGCTTCGTTGAGTTCGTGGTAGACCAAGGACAAAATCCATACTAACATCTTCCCAAGGTGATGTTGGGATAGGCAATGGCAGATACAACCCTGTGTTATGATTGATTGTCTTGGCTTGGTGACAAACTTTGCATCTTTGAATGTGACGAATGACATTCTGCTCCAACTTTGGCCAGTAAAAGCTTTCTTTAACAAGAGCTAAAGTCTTGTCTCTCCCAAAATGACCAGCTAATCCACCATTATGTGCTTCTCAGATAATTGAATCTCGGAGTGAGCAACGTGGAACACATAGTCGGTTACCCTTGAAGAGGTAATCTTGCTGGTGATGATATTGCTGAAAGGCTTGATTAGAAGTGGCTTGCCAAGTGTTGCTCAAATCAGGATCATCCTCATACAACTCCTTGATCACTTCAAATCCAATGACTTTCATCTGTAAGGAAGTAAGCAAGGCATGTCGGTGACTCAGAGCATCAGCTACACAATTTTGGACTCCAGATTTGTATTTGAGGAGGAAAGGATAAGCTTGTAGAAATTCACTCCACGTAGCATGTCGACGACTGATCTTCTGTTGGGAATTCAGGTGCTTCAATGCCTCATGGTCAGAGTGCAAGATGAATTCTTTTCAAAGAAGATAATGACTCCAATGCTCCAAGGCTCGAACAATTGCATAGAATTCTTTGTCATAGGTGGAATATCTGAGCTTTGTGTCATTCAACTTTTCACTAAAGAAGGCAATGGGTCGACCTTCTTGACTTAACATTGCACCAATTCCAACATTAGAATCATCACAATCTACTTCAAACATCAAGTCAAAGTTGGGAAGTGCAAGTATAGAGGTTTCAGTGAGCTTCCTCTTTAATTCTTCAAAACTCTGTTGGGCTTTGCCATTCCATGAAAATTTGTCACCCTTAAGGCTGTCAGTGATTGGGGCAACAATAGAACTAAAATTCTTGATGAATCTCCGATAAAAAGATGCCAGGCCATGGAAGCTTCGAACATCATGCATCGATGTTAGTGTAGGCCAGTTGACAATAGCATCAATCTTATTGGGGTCCATCTTAATACCTTGAGCAGTGATGATGTATCCAAGAAATGTCACACTTGTAGTGAGGAATGAACATTTCTTGAGATTAGCATAAAGTTTCTACTCTCTAAGGACTTCAAAAACTTGCCGGAGATGGTCTAGGTGCTCCTATTCATTCTTGCTATATACCAGGATATCATCAAAGTAAACCACAACAAATTTCCCAATGAAGAGTCGAAATACCTGGTTCATAAGACGCATGAAAGTGCTGGGAGTATTAGACAATCCGAATGGCATGACCGTCCACTCGTATAAACCATCTCTAGTTTTGAATGCTGTCTTCCATTCATCACCGGGACGCATTCGAATCTGGTGATATCCACTTCTCAAATCAATCTTTGAGAAGACAGTAGCTCCATGCAGTTGATCAAGCATATCATCAAGGCGTGGAATTGGGAAGCGGTACTTGATAGTGATTTTGTTGATTGCTCGACTATCTACACCCATTCTCCAAGTTCCATTTTTCTTTGGGATGAGTAGCACAGGCACGGCACATGGGCTAACACTTTCCTTGACAAGTCCTTTCTCCATCAGTTCTTTGACTTGTCGTTGAAGTTCCGCATACTCTTGACGGTTCATCCGATAGGCAAGCTTGTTTGGGATGACAGATCTTGGGATGAAATCAATGGCATGCTGAATGTCTCTCATTGGTGGTAATCCAAGAGGGATCTCGTCAAGAACAACATCAGAAAATTCTTCAAGGAGAGATCGAATTTCTTCTAGAAAAGGGCAAGTGGCATCATTTACTTTGGATAATAGTAGGAGACATGCTATCCCCGACTCTTGGTGCAACTTCTGAAAGGTTGATCTGGAGATTAAAGCCTTGTCCTCATCCTTCTTTTCAAGTGTTTCTTCAGGCTTCAGGGGAGTGAGCTTGACCTTCACACCATCTTTCACAAATGAGTAGGTGTTGGCAT
>BPVZ01000115.1:812592-827681 GCA_020521535.1 Rubroshorea leprosula
CGGAAGTAAAAACACTTATGATATAAAATATTTTTTCAAAAGAAAGCCTACATTCAAAAAATCAATTTAATAAAAAGAATATCATATATATATTGGAAAATGCCAAAATATTCAAAGTTATAAAATAAGCTGAGCTAAACTCATTTATAATTAATTTAAAGGTTTTATACAGAAAGCTAATTTACACAAAAATTATACGAGGCAAATTCTTCTTCAAAGCTTTTCAAAAACAAAAGCTGAGTCATGGTTTTGGTAACACATCGATCTGCCCCCTTATCGAAAACACGAGGCCCTAGCTTGTACATACAACGAGCACGCGAGTCCCGTGCCAAAAGCTCCTAAACCGAGATGCTGCTACCTCGATCTACTGATCTGAAATGGAGGGGAATTTTATGAGCTCACAGCCCAGTAAGTAATAAGTTTAGGCTATAAACTTGGGTTCTAAGACCTTTAGACCTATCCACACAAAGAGCATAAGACACAACGAAATCAAATCATAAGCATAAATGTCAAGGAATAATCAATGACATTTAAATTGAATTCATATACTAAAATCATATGCTCACAAACACAATGTCACAAGCGCAATGCATAAAATCGAAAATCACACAATGCTATGGAGTCCACTGAGTGTGCTAGCAACACTGTACTAGAGCTAATCACAGTACTAACCCTACTGCACAGAGGTCCACTGAATACCCCAAGCTTTAAGCTTAATTCCACTTACTCCATAGCCACAAACACATACACGTGTCAAACAAATTCATAATATGTCCAAATAATATTAGGATTTCCTATTGAAAGAGATCAAAGCATAATGCGTGAACAGTGATCATGAACAGTAATCATGAACAGTATTTCGTAATTTCCTTCTAATTCCTGCAGCAAAATCACATCCAAATCAAACAATAGAAAGGACTAACTCACTATCTTTGCCATATAAACCTCAATATTAAGGATATTTCTAATAAAAGTTTAATACCCAAAAATCTTATAAAATCAAAGGATTAAAATCAAATCTCACTAATTTAAACTACCCAAAACTCTAACCCAAAATTCATAACTAAAACTTATACTTACCTAACAAAAGCACCTTAACCTTGGTGGAGAAAAGAGGAAGAAAATGATGTGGGTGGAAAAGGAAGGCATGAGAAAGCAAAATGAGGCTTTTGGGAGGCTTCTGGAGGCTTATCCAAGCTTCCACTGACAAGACAAAAAAACTTGGTTGGGAAAATGCCATGTGGTAAGCAAAATTGGGATAATTGAGTTATGGTCATTCAACTTCTACTAAATTTTACTTAAAACCCCCAAATTTTAAATTCAATCAATTTAGTCCCTAAAACTATAAACTAAAGGACACCAATTTTTAAATTATTCACTAAGGTATGTGGGGTGTTACAATTTTGCTCCTTTTCTGCTTCATCTTCTGAGGCTTCATGAATTTCTCCTCCGATAATGGTGACAACTCTCCTATTTGGACAGTCGAAGGCTATGTGGCCAAATCCTTGACACTTGAAACACTTTTGAGTGTTAGATTGAGCTTGACGGCTCGAGCTGACTTCCTTCTCAGTCTTGGTAGGGGTCTTAGCAACAGTTTTTGAGGCTTGAGTCCCTCTGCTAGCTCCAAAATCCCGCGGTTTTGATGTACTAGGGATATTCTTCTTTGAGATTTGCTTTTCAACCCTCAATGCTAGCCGAATTACATCATCCAAAGTCCAATATTGTTGAAGTTGAACAACTTTGGAAATGACATAGTCCAATCCTCCAAGATATCGAGCTATGGTTTGCTCGTCCTTTTCCCGAACATCACACTTTATCATTAATTGTTTGAACTCCATAGTATATTCCTCCACAGTCAAAGATTTTTGCTGCAAGTTATGAAATTTAACAAAATTATCTTGGTAGTAACGGTCAGGTAAAAACTTACGAGTGAGTTCTTGACGCATTTTCTCCCAAGTTCTAATTTTGTTGCGGCCTTCTCTTTCTCGACTGCGTTTGAGATTCTCCCACCAAATGGATGCATGTTTCTTTAATTTGATGTCGACAAGCTGCACACGCTTGTTGTTAGGAATATCCTTGAGTTCAAACACACGTTCCACAGTGTGCAACCAGTCGATAAATTCATCTGGTTGAAGGCGACCTTCAAAATCTGGAATATCAATTTTGATGCCAAGGTCAGTGGATTTGGGAGCAGCATTTTGTTGGGGACATCGTCGACGACGAACTCTTTCTATTGATGATGAGCTTTCATTATCCCTTAGGTGATGGAAAGGATTCTCGTCATCAGTATCTTCCTCTGACTCATGTGGTTCATCTTGCGGGTGTTGAGCTTGTTGTCCCTCAAAAGCTTCGAGTCTTTCTTGAAGCCTTTGAATTTGTTGATGTAGTTCTTCCATTTCTATGTCCCAAACAGCTCGTTGATGAGGAGGATTTTGTTTTCTAGGAGGCATGATGAGTTTAGGTTGGTAATGGGCTTTTTGGAAAGTTAGTATTTGAAAGTGGGGGTAATTTGAAATTTATAAAATTATGGGATCAATCTGTAAGGTCAAAATAAGTTGAGGAACTTGATGACGTGGTAAAAGAGTGCGGCTGCGGTGATGACGTGTCACTGACGTGGCTGATGATGTGTCAATTGACATGGCACAGATGACGTGGCAAATAGATGATGTGGCAGTGATTGGATGATGACGTGGCTGATGACGTGTTGATGACGTGGCGAATGAGAGGTTAAAGATCACCGGCGCGTGACTTTCACGCGATTTGCAGTGGTGCGAGTGGCCGACGCGTAAGACAACGGCGATAGCGCATGGAGGCGCGTGCTACCTTGTTTGTCGATTGGGTTTTCACCAGAACGCTCAGAATGACGTGCAGACTTCAAATATATTGGCTCTAATACCAAATGGCATAGGAGCCGATACCGAAACACTGATTTTGGCAAGATTTAAAATCCCACTACGATGAATTCGATTGCCAGGCTCACCACTTAGGTTGGCAAGACTTAAGATATAAAGATAAATTGAGAGAATCCACTCTCAAGAAACTCACTCAACAGAGGAGAATTTATGAACTGAAATTTTGGATTAAAACTTATGCATACAACGACAGGAACATAGCTATTTATAAGCAAAATCTAACATAAGGCAATAAATGAAAAGTGAAAATGCAGTTGGGAGTTAGCCATCTTTATGGAATTTAGTGGCCACTTTTGACAAAATTGCACTGGCCTATTTGTAGTCTGCAGAGTGTAGTCTGAGCTTTGTTGACTTGCAATCCTGGTGCACTTTCCTAGTGCTTTCCCCTCGTGCAATACCCAGAACAGATAACCAACGAGCTGACGAGCTATCAAAATTAGCGTCCTTACAAGATATCAACCCTCAGAGGTCAACAGTTGTGGAGGTACTTGACGCCCCGAGCTACACCGATTTCACAATCGAGTGTCAACTACTAAGCACAGATCCCTCTTCACCAAGCTGGACCACCTCGCTCATAGAGTATCTGCGAAGTGGCGAGCTGCCTGAAGATCCATCCACAGCAAAATTGATTAAACGCAGGGCGGCACATTTCACCCTGTTAGATAATCAGCTCTACAAGCGAGCAGCCTCAATGCCCCTACTACGCTGCCTTACTCCTTATGAAGCTGAATACGCTGTGAGGGAAGTTCATGAAGGAGTATGTGGCACACACATAGGTGGTAGAACTTTAGCTCGAAAACTCCTAAGGCATGGTTATTACTGGCCTACTATGGTCGAGGATGCACAGAGCTATGTCAAAAAATGCCCGACCTGCCAGTTCAATGCTGATGATATACACATGCCAGGTATTTGAGCTCGTTCTAAAGTTCGTGCAAACTTCATGTTTGTCTATAAACTGAGCATAAGTATCTTCGTTGAAACAGGAGAAATGCTCTCGTCACTCTCATCTCCTTGGCCTTTTGCTCAATAGGGAGTCGACCTGCTCAGCCCTTTTGTGAAAGGCAAAGGAGGTTGCACATACCTAGTTGTCGCGGTGAATTACTTCACGAAATGGATAGAAGCCAAACCCTTATCCACGACAACAGAGAAGAAAATAGAGGAATTCCTGTTCAATTCAATATTATGCAGGTATTCTTTGGTGGCTTAAGCCATTTAGACATTGTATACAAATATATTCTGTTGCTCAGCTCGGTCATCTGTGTATAGGTTCGGCATACCTAAACGGATCATCACTGACAATGGTCCACAATTCTGAGCTGCGGTACTGAGGTCATTCTGTAACGACTATGGCATTGAGCTCGCTTTGACATCTATGTGTACTCCATGGTCAAATGGACAAGCCAAGTCCACTAATAAAATCATCTTGCGAGGCCTCAAGATGCGTGTTCGTGTTCTAGCTGCGCATTCTAATTGGGTTGACGAGCTCAATAAGGTGCTTTGGTCATGTCGCACTACACCCAGCTCGACCACAGGCGAAACCCCATTTAGCCTTGCCTATGGAACTGAGGCCGTCATCCCTGTAGAGGTCAGATTGCCATCTAATAGAGCAGGTCGGCACAACGATCCTAAAAATGAGCAACTTTTAAGAGAGAACCTAAATGTTGTGGAAGAGGTCAGGGAGATGTCTCTAATAAGAAACATGGTACATCAAAGTCGTGTCGCTAGATTTTATAATAAGTGAGTTCGAGCTCGTCAATTTCAAGTTGGCGATCTGGTTTTGCGCAAGGCTGGGCTCACTCTCACTAATGCTTACTCGCATATGGGGAAACTTGCACCAAACTGAAAAGGTCCTTATATGGTTAGTTGTGTTAAGCGACCTAGGTCTTACCAGTTGGCAGATTTGCAAGGTCATCCATTACCATTCATTTGAAACATACATAACCTTAGGAAATTTTACAGTTAACGTGTATGCTATTATCTTAGTCAAGTTGTTATCAATCAACTGTAAACAACAATGTACAAAAAATATACAACAATCAATACAGAAGTTTCAAAGGAAAACTCATGTTTGTATTTCATCAATGATGTTTACATTTGAAGTACATATGAAACGGATCCATTGATCAATACAAAAATGCAAAAGCAGTACAAAAAAGAAAAGAAAAATCCTAAAACTAGTCATCCGTCAAATCGACGGGCATGGACGCATTAGCAGCAGGAGGAGAGGAGCGAGCTAGAGAAGGCTGGGATGTAGGCTCGCAAGCTGGTGCACTGACAGGTGACCTGGCCCGCACTACGACGGGCTGAGAGCTGGGGTGAGTGCTCAATGGCTCCTGTTTAGCTACAGGAGCCCCTTCAACCAAGGAGTCGAAGAAGGGTAGGCCCGCTGGATCCTCCCCTTCCTCTAGTACTTAAGGAGGCCAGACGGGTACCCCCTCCTCGTTGAGCTCCCACCTCAACCGCACTGTCGTATCAGCAAGGGGAGCAAGGCTCTTACCCTGCTCGTCAAGGTCCTCCCCGTCGAAAAACACTAGCTCGCGTATTGGGAAGTCCGGGCGATGCTGTAGTACCTTCCCACGAATCTCGTTGTAGATCTCCGTGGTCATGTTTGCAGACGCCACCGCCACAGCGTCTTGGAACGCGGCCGACCCCACTAGCCACTCTGCCCCTTGAGCACGGGCGATGCCTACGAAGCGCCCGTTAGATGCCTTCACTCTGTTCAGGGCCTCCTCAGCTTCATTAAGGTTCTGGGCGGCTTGGGTGACTTGTCGCCTCAGGGAGCTCAGCTCGTTCAGAGCATGGTCCCTCTTGGCCTTAGCTTTTTTGGCCTGTTCCTTAACCCGGGCGGCCTCGTCCTTCGCCACTTGGATCCTGCTTTCTTTCTCAGCACGGGCCCTTTCCAACTCCTCCCTAAGCTCATTGTTCCTGCTCGAAAGCTCTTCTGCTCGACTCTCCGCTGAAGCCGCTCGAGTGGCCATCTCCAAGCCTTGCAGACGATTGACATTGTCCACAAGGCTGGCCTTTTCTGCGGCCAACTGTTTGCAGTTGGCGCTAAGCTTGCTATTCTGAGAGCGAGCTCCTTGTTCACTCTCGAACAGTGCGACTGCGTAGCTAAACGCCTACCAGACAACAATAACTGTTAGTCTCTAGAATGAAATAGCAAAATAATCACGTAGGTGCAAGTAAATACTTACGTCCATCAGTTTGACCATGGCGACTTGCCCGCCATGCTGCTGTACAAAGGTCCTTGCCCGTTGACGATCCACGAGAGGCACAAAGCTTTGCATGCCTTGCACCATGGTGGGCTGGCAGTCCATTTTGACATAGCTGAAGCCCTCCGGATATGCAATCCTGGGTGCCGACACTGAGGTCGATGCAGGTGCGGGCTCAGCTGCTGCCCGTACCGTGGCAGATGGCGCGTTTGATGAGCGCACGGCCACAGTTGGAAGTGCCTGCGCGGGCTGGGTCCCCAAACTAGTTTTGCGCTGCATGAGGGGACCTCATCCTCGCTGTCGGTATCTTCACGTGCATGCCTGCGTGCACTAGGAGCCGCAGCTTCAGCTCTATGCTTGGCCCACGGCCTGGACGCCAAGCTTGATCCACGATGTGACGAGCTGCGAGACTGCAGCGCTGGGGGCGGCCGCTCGTCAAATCGTGTCTGTCTCTGAGAGGCGCTGCTTGCCGCGCAACCTTAGGAGCCCTAGGCTCTTTGACGTTGCCTTTCAAGAATGCTGCTCATTTCCCCTGCACAAATAAATATATAAGACTCAATCGGCTAGAATTCGTACTATATGATAAAATTATACCTTCTGTGAACTAGTTTGCCACGTCAACAAACCCGAACACGGCGAGCTGCTCCGAGGTAACCAGGGCTTCTAAGTCTATCAAATTCTCCCTCTTCGCGACTTTAGCAGCTGGGGGTAATTAACATATGCATTTGGCACGCGCCATTAAGATAGCAGAGTAGTGAGGTCGTTGCTTATTCTTTCTGTGCGCGTGTCGCGAACGAAAATGAACTGCCTCTTCCACCTCGCCACTTTATTCCTCACATTCTTAAAGAGCTGACTCTTCTCCCTTCGAGAGAGGTAGTACTACTTCGCACCTCTGGAGTTTGGGCACAGTCGACACTAGAATAGCGACTTGAACACTATCGCCTTCATCGGTACCTCCAACCTCGCACACAACAGCATAAAGCCTATGATGAACCTTATGTTGTTGGGCGTCAGCTGCGTCAAAGTTAGCTTGTAATCCGCCAGCAGATTGAATATCAGCTCGGGCAAGGGAAATTGCAGGCCGGCGTCAAAGTGATCCACGTACACTGGTATCCAGCCCGCCTGTGACACCGTGCAGCCCTTTCATTCTGCGTGCCAGCTCAAAACAATATCGTTCTGGGGAAATGGTACGACATCACCATCTCCTCCAGTTTCTTATACCTGCTTATCGAGGGCGCGTTATCTGCCACTTCGTGGTGAAGCACCACCCTGAACTTAAAATCAGAAGGCAGTTCTTTGGGCGCCTTGCGTAGGTTACTCAATCTACCTGTGATTACCCTATTTTCCCATTCTCCAACCACGGGCAGACTTGGTTCATCGCCAACCACATTCCCCGTCTCTTCCTCGCGGTTGGGTGTCTCTCTAGAAGACGAGCTGCTGGACGGTGAAGTGTGGTGGTCGCCACCATTGTCCCTAGCATTGGAACTGGCACTGCTCTCAGGCGTTATCGTCTCAGGCAGGGCCGACGGCACTATCATCGCGATAGGCTCTACAGAAATAACCCCCTCCTCTTCTTCCTCTCTGCCCTGGTTACCTCGTAACTCTCTAAGTTCTCTAAAGAAATCCATTTTACCTGAGATTGATGTGTAGCTGTAGTGTTTACAATCTGGTGCTTTGTTCTTCAAGCTAGAAGCGCTTCGCTATAGAGAATCTCAGCAAACTTAAACAAACAGTGAAATGAAAATGGAAAGGGAAACGGTTATGCAAAGAATAAAACTGAAATTGTAGTGTTAATTGCCATACGCGTGTCTTTGACGCGCCAGTTAGCATCCCACACATGGTAGGCGTTTAACCCCCTTTCGTATAGCGTGCATCAATTTTAGCTGTCATGTCCCCTCAAATGCTGAGCCAGCATTTATGACGGGGAAGGCAGAGAGATACGAGGATATCAATTGTATCTCCTCAGAGATTTGGTTGATTTAGAAAAATCCACAAGATTCTGATCGTAACAGGTTGACATGTTTCTTTTCCCATCCATACCAGCTCGTCATTGTGACCACATTTATCAGGTCGTCACAAAAGTGGTAGCTCGTCAGAGATCACAGATCGTAAGATGTTCGAGATCACTTTATTTAACCTCGTCGCACATATGAGATTCATTTTGCTGTAGCTCGGTTTTGGCACCATGTTTACTCAAAGATCTCAAATCGTTCTGTGGTTGAGGTCGCCTCATCTCAGCTCGTCACTATGTTTGAGTGACAGCATCACCTAGTCACTTCAAGACCTTCGGCAGTATTCACGGTTCAGGTCGTCACACGTTCGCTCGCGCTTATGTCAACGTGAATGAGCTCGCTGAAATAGCGAGTAACACTTTAAATTTGAGTGCATGGTTATTCACTAGGCAAGCTTACCTTTTGTGAGCCACTTCAGCTCGCTGATATATCGAGCCCATGCTAGTAAGGTTATGGATATCAGCTCACCTGTACACTTTTAGGCTCGCGAGCTCGTCTTACTCGGTGCCACCCTTCAGATCGATCGTCAACGAGGTCGGCCGCGAGCTGCTAAGGCTGTCTGTCCTAATCACCAGCTCGAACGTTGGGCCACAGACACATTCAACCCAGTTCGTCAATCGAACACCGAGGGGGGAGTAATGTTGGAATAGGCCAAACATTCAATTTGGGCTATACATAATGGGCCTAGGCTAACACCCATTATCTCAAAGTGAGGGAGCACCAGTACAAACATACCCACGTGAACAGCACCACGTGGGCCAATGAGATGCTTACATGTACAGATGCATACATGTACAGATGCATGTTAGCACTTGGGGCTATAAATACCCCTCAACTACCTTGGATGAAGGTAGTTAATCTCCACTCCTTTCTCTCTATGCAATTTCTCTTTAAGAGCATATCTCTCTAGAACATCGAGTATTGCTGACTTGAGCGTCGGAGTGTTTTCCTCAAGGAAACATCCTCGGGAATTTCAGGTGTGGAAGCAGCTGAAGACCTCAACAGCATTGGATCGTGAAGCTGCCCAAACAAGAATCAATTTATTTTTCGAGTTTCCTTTTTGGCATTTTGTATAGCAAGGTGGTATGATTTTCCAAACCATCAGAAAGCCAAAAGAAGACCATCAAGTCAATAGAAGATCATTTACTTTAATTAAATTAATCTATTGAAACATTTGTTTAATTATTTCCTCTATTCAATATTAAATTCATAAATCTCAAAAGAAGCATGAACAACACTGAACCCTCTATATATATATATATATATATATATGCTCACAAACCTTAAAACCAAAGGCAGGGAAAAAGCGAAAAATGAACCCATGTCTCCATCACAGGCAGCCGAAGTCTTATATAGGAAAGTCCAATAAGATTCGATATCAAAAACTTGGCTGTTTGGGAGGTGATTTTTTTTTTTATTTAAGTTTGATTTTTATGAGAGATGAAAAATTATAAATCTCTTTTATATAATTACATTTTATACAGGGTTGCAAAAAGCACGCTTAGGCACCACCTAGTCATTCGGTGATGGTTTTCCGCATCACATTGACCTCTAGTCGGTGGTTCTGTGTGGTTTGAACCGCCTAAGTGAATTAAGCGGGCTTAGGCGCTATTAGGTGCGCTTAATTGCGCCTAATAACGCCTGGACAATTTTTTTTGCTTTTGCAAATTAATGAAATGACATTGTTTTCTTTGTCAAAAAAATAATAAAAAATTGACCTTAATTCCTATTTATGCCCATTTCCATTTGACCGCCCCTTGCATTTCATTGTGCCTTCTTCCCGCTTCCTTCTCTAAGACGGTGAGACACTAAGACCCTTCATTTTCCATTTCCAAACCCAAACCCACTTTGATTTATCTATGTATATAAACACAAAATAAAGCTCAAACAGTAATTTAGTTCCTTTTTTTTTTCTCCTTTTGTCTTTCTTTTTTTCCCCATATTGAAGTTAATCATGTTCTGATTTCAAGGCTCCAATCCTCTGTAATACTCTACTTCCAAATTGCTTTGTTTTGAAAATTTGAGCGCATCTTTGAGTTCCTAATTTGGGTTCAAGGTATGTTAATCTTATAATTTCATGGAAAACTTTGAACTTTTATCTTCAAAATTGAAAATTTTGTTTTATTATTGTATTCTTGATTCATTGTTAAAATTTGTATTCAATGGCAAATGTACAGGAATATTTTCCTCTATAAAAAATTTTTAGTCACTAGTCACACAATTCATACATATAAATATTTGTTTGTAATTTGTGCTGTTGTTGTAAATTGTAATTTTAGTAACATTTGGCTTTGTAATTTGAAGATTTATTTTTGTATATTCCTCTGTTTTAGACTCAAACTTAGACTTGAAGTTGAATTTTTTATTTTTATCTATTTTGTCCAGAGTTTAATCCATATAATGAATACAAATATTTCTTCGGATGCCTCAAATGTGAGTGCAACTACAACTTCAACTTCCTCTTCCTCTCTCAAGAGGAAATCAGATGATGTGGGTTGGGATTATGGAGAACTCTATGACTCAAAAGATTTAAATGCTGTAAAATGTAACTTTTGCCGAAGTATATTCAAAGGTGGCATCTATAGATTAAAATGTCATCTTGCTCATTATGGAACCAATGTTAAGAAATGTCAGAAAGTTTCAGATGAAGCTAAGAAAAGATGCTAGGAAGCTTTGGTTGGGATAAAGATAGCCAAAGATAAAAAAGCACAAGAATTAGCTGAGATAAGAAAAGCTATTGTTAGTTCTCTTAAAATGCAACAAGGGATGAAAATAGATGTTGATGCTATTGATATATCTGTTCCGCCCCCAGCAAAGCAACTTAGGAAGCTTGGCCCATTAGATAAATTTAGTTTGAAAAACATGGATGTCAGTAAAATATTTGAAAAAGACTTAAAACAACAAAGATTAGATGATTCCATTGCTAAAGAACATATGAATGATGTTCATCCATATGTGGCACGGTGGGTTTATCAAGCTGGCATCCCTTTCAATGCCATTGCACATCCAAGCTTCATTGCTATGATAGAGGTAGTAGGTAATCATGGGAGAGGTTATTAGCCACCTAGTCGATATCAATTAAGTGTGCCCCTCTTAAAGAAAGAAGTTGAAAGGACAAAGGGGTCACTAAAAAACCATGAAGAAGAATGGAAAGAAACTAGATGTTCCTTAATGACGGATGCTTGCACTGATAGGAAACGTAGAAGCATCATGAACTTATGTGTAAACTCAAGGCTGGGAACAATTTTTCTTTCATCCAAGGAGGAATCTAAGGATGCCCATATAGCTGAGTATATAGCCAATTATGTTAATAAGGGTATTGATGAGGTTGGAGAAGAAAATGTTGTTCAAGTTGTCACTGATAATGCTGCAAACAATATGATAGCAGCAAGACTTGTTTTAGAAAAAAGACCAAAGTTGTTTTGGCGTTGTTGTGTTGCTCACACAATTGACTTGATACTTGAAGGAATTCACAAGATCCCCAAATTCCATAATGCCATCACAAAGGCTAAGAGTCTTATGATTTTCATCTATGCACATCATCAAACATTAGCATTGATGCTTAAGTATACGTTAAAGGCAAACATAGTGAGGCTGAGAGTGACGAGACTTACAACCTCATTTCTCACTTTGCAAAACTTTTATGAGAAAAAGGAAAAGTTAAGGCTTATGTTTACTTCGGATGAATGGCAAAAGTCCAAGCATTGTAAATCTAGTAAGGGAATTCAAGCCAAAGCAACGGTGTTTAGTGTTTCATTTAGGAAAGATGTTAATATGTGCTTGAAGATTTTTGCTCCTTTAGTGAAGGTTTGTCTTTTTCCTTTCCTTTTTCAAAATTTCCTCTATTCTAATATCAAATTAGTTATTTTTTTATTATCTATGTTAATAATATTTTCTCACCTGACATTTTGCACAATTAGTTAGAATTTGCTATGTTAGTTTACTATAATTAATTTGTAATTTACAAACTTCTATAGGTTTTGTAGCCAGTTGATGGGGATAGTAGACTATCCATGGGTTTCATTCTTGGAGAGTTGGAAAAGGCAAAAAAGGAAATACAAGTAGTTTATAAGAACAATGAAAATGGATGCAAGTGTGTTTTGGACATCATTGATGAAAAGAGTAAAGATAGGCTTGATGCATCCTTACATAAGATTGCATATTTGTTGAATCCATATTATTTTTATAATGATCCAAGTACGAGGATGGATTCAAAGCTTCAATTAGCCACATTAGATTGCATTGAAAAGTTTTTTTTATGAATGATGAGGATGTCATTTATGAACTTCAAAACAGTGAGTTGGCCAAATACAAGCTTTATGTAGGTTGCTTTTCAAGAAAAAGTGCAATTAATGGAACACAGGTTCCAATGGATAGTTTTGACCTAGGTAGTACATTATTAAATATTTAGTGCTTTTGTTCTTACTTCTTAATGCTTATGTTTAATTAATTGAAGATTAATTTTAACTATTTGTCTATTTCTTGTAAATTGGTTAACTTTTAGTTGCATGGTAGACAACTTTGGGAGCATAAACTCCATATCTTTGCAAAATGGCAACAAGAATTTTGTCCTTGATTTCTAGTGCTTCAAGATGTGAATGGAATAGGATGTGAACGGAATTGGAGTTGCTTCGAGGGGGTAAGTGATTGTTTATTATACTAATTTTATTTTACATAATTAGATTTTTCTTACATATGAATATATGATAGTAATATTTGTACTTTCTTTCATTAATAGATACACACTAAAAAAAGGAATAGGCTTGAAGCTTCTAGAGTGAATGATTTGGTTTTTATTCAATTCAATGCAAAACCATCCAACAAGAAAAAGAGGCTAGTGAGAATGGAGATATCTTATTTGCCAATGATGCCACTAATGCACAAGGATGATTGGTAGAAAATGGTGATATTGGTGAGGAAGATGACTTATTTCCAAGAACAAATATTTCTTGTACTGTGGTTGCAGAAGCATCAGGGGTAGATTTAGTTTTAAAGCCTAGAAGAAGCACCAAGTCTCATTTTACTCATGCTCCTCCCTTAATGAGAGAGAGCTTAATAAAGAGTTAGATGAGTCTTCTGATGAGGAGGAACCGAGGGTAGATGAAGATGTTGGATTTGCTGATAGTGATGAATATAATCAATAGGATTTTTAGATCTTAATTTCAAATTTATTGAAAAATAAACAAAAAAAATCAGTAATCTCATGAAGTAAAATAAGGCCAGAGACTAACCTCTATGCAAAACAGGTCAACGTTCACAGCCGCAAGCTCCAAATAACAAGTCTGCCGCCCACCCAGCGCTCCCAATCTAGTCCCACGATTGGTGGATCAGTCCTCCAATAGAAACTATGGCAGGGCACGATGAAGGTATAGGAGAGATTCTGAAGGTCGTTTCTGTAATTTCATGATACCGGGTTTTTAACATTTTGGAACAAGTAGTGCAAATCTTTGTGGGTTAGGCAATCGGCTGCACCTTTTCTCCCAAACGTCCTAGAAAACCAGATGCCTGGGTCGGAGTTGGGAGATCCGGAGGCTGATATTTATATTATTGATGACTTCCTTTGCGGTAAGACGGTGAGCCTTTCAGATTTTTCAAAAGAGTAGTGCTAGGGGCACTCGCCTCTTGCACTCTCCGGCCAACACTTCCCCTTTCATTGGGCCACGTAAGCTTGTTTCACGCTTTGGAGTGCAACTTCTAACCAACTGGAATAACGTGACCCAATAAAAGTGATAGTGTTGCCCGGAGAGTGTAGGAGGCGAGTGCCCTAGCACTCCTCTTTTCAGAATGATAGGTACTGTTGGCCTTTCTAGAAATTGCCACCGCCTATTCAATGGTGGAAAGTTGGTTTGACCCATAGTTTTGAAATTGCACTGGGTCGACTGATTGGACCGGTTGAATTAATATCGATAATAATGATTCGAATATATCTTATAAACTGTTTAAAACCAATAAAAACTATTAAGATTCTTCAAATCGATAAACTGTTCTATCAGATGGATCTTAGGCATAAAATCTTAAGAAATTTATCTCTCTTTATACTCAAACTTGCAACCTTGGAACCCTTATCCCAATTCAAACTTGCAACCTTAAAGCTCTTATTTCGATTACTAACAGAACGATGCAATCCTTGTATTAATGAATATTTAAAATTTTATTTATCTAACAAAAATTTTAAAGTTTTTAATCAATCAAATTATTAATGATAGTCATGAAATTCAAACACTAATTTTTCATGTTGAACAACAAACTCTTCCACTTGAAACACACTACCTTTTATTTGTAATTTTTTATTATACAATATATTTATTGTACAAAGAGACTCGAACCTATGATTTTTCTTATAAAAATCTAGCCACCCACCACTACATCTAACGAACATCATGTGAAGTATTTTACATAATAATATATTTATAATATTTTGATTAATCTGTAATTTTATTAATTAAATTAATTAAACCATTCAAATCGTGAATTAAAGATAAAAAAAAAATTGTGACCTCTTGTTCGAGGTTAAAAACATTGGTTCGACCATCCTCTTTTGAGAAATTTTCACAGAATTTATTTGAATAATGCTATTTCGACAGAAGCCTGTCATGCTGACAGAACGCCGAGCGGACGTGGTAATGCCACGTCCGTTTGATTCCTGATTCCGAGAAAGGGCATAACTAATTCAAAAGCCATCAAGTTTATAGGATTATAATTCTTAAGTCCCTATATTTAAAAGATATAATTTAAGTCTTTAAAATTAAGGTTAAAATACCAATTTGCTCTCTTAATTTTACCAAAATTATCTCTTAACTTCAAAAAGTACCACTAGCACGAAAATAGTCCTTTCATTAACAAAAATATCACATAACTTGTTATTTTATTACAAAATCAATTTTTTTAATACTAATAATATGTAAAATTAAATAATTATATTTTATCATTGTGATATATTTATATTTATATAT
>BPVZ01000115.1:873874-889155 GCA_020521535.1 Rubroshorea leprosula
TACTGTTTGAAAAAATTAACAGATTCAAAAAATCATGTCGTGTTCCGTCGCGGTATCAAGCTCCCCAGTCTTCTCTCCTTCCTCATCTTTCTTCTGTAAAAAAAACCTCAATACTTTCTCCGTCAGCTGAGGCTCTTAATTTGACCTTAACCCACCTCAAACCCACATATTCTCCTTCTTCTCCGTCTCTGTCATCTTCGCCTTCATCGCCGTTTCGTATAAGGATTCAAAAAACGTCATCTGGGTCACTTCTCTCATCCTCATCTCCGTCTTCTTTGGGTTCCAGTGCGGGTTTTGGTCCCGAGTCGCTTTTGAAGAGGAAGAGGCCGGCTAGACTGGATATACCGATGGCGACTGTGATGGCCTTTGCGACTCCGTTGATGGAGAGCCAGGAGAGATGGAGAGTGAAGGTGATGGGTATTCTGTTTTTTTTTTTTTTCTTTGAACACAACGAAAATTGCTTCATTATACATCGCCATACGGCATCTACAGTATTTAACCTTAAAATTTCATCTTGATTAATTATTATATTTGATAAAAAATTTTGAATTTTAAAAATAAAATATTGTAAAAAATAAAAATATATATTTTATTTAATATTTTTTAAAAATTTAAGGGACAACTTGTCAATAATTAAAAAGAATTTCGTTAGTTAGTTAACGAAATATTTATCAAATAAAACATTTTAAAACAAAATTAATAATTTATAAATCATTTAAAAAAATTATTTTTAAATTAAATTAAAATAAATCACATAATTAAAAAATTATTTATTAAATTTAACCCCTATTCCTCGGGGGAAAGTTTGTTCGACCCACCTTTTGAGAATTTTTTACAGAATTTTTTTGACTCTAGAACGAAACCTTTTGTCTTTCTTCACGTGATGGCGGAGCGGTACCACTCCGATCCATAAGTGGGAACACCACTAAATTGTATTCGACTCTTCAACTCCTTTTCCTTCACTCTTTATTGAAAGGGATTTTTTAAGGCGCACGATAGAAACTTATGGTATTTATAATTAATTTTATATAAATTTTTATATAAAATTTAAATATAATATAATCTGTAAATATAAAATAAAATAAAATATTTTATTTTAAAATTTAAATAAAATATAATATAATATGTAACTATAAAATAAAATAAAATATTTTATTTTAAAATTTAAATAAAATATAATATAATATGTAACTATAAAATAAAATAAAATATTTTATTTTAAAATTTATAAAAAAAATTATAAATATGATATAAAAATTTATATAAAATTAATTAAAAATATCTTAATTAAAAAGTTTTAATATATGTCATTTAGTGCACAAATTAGACAAATACTTATTAAAAATATATAATGATAATAATTGGTAATTATCTTTTTTTAATTAATGAAGAAAAACCTTTTTGTCATTAATTTCGCATGAGAAAAGCCGAATTTTTTCCTTTTTTTTAAGGGTTAATATCAACTGTCATCCCTCTATTATTAAAAAAATTCAAACTAAGCCTTCTGCTATTAATTTACCTCATGTCCTCCTTTTACTATTATTTAACTACACATATCCTTCCTCTACTATCATTTAACTACACATACCCTCCCTCTACTAATAAAAAATGTATTAATGTTGTCCTTCTGTCCAATTTAAAGGTAACAATTGTTTGTTAATTGTTAACCTACAAATATGTTAGAAATTTGATTTTTTATTTCTTTTTTAGAAAATAATTTAGAAATAATTTTTTGTATTATTCTTTTAGAATCTTATGTATTATTTAAATAATTATCTTTTTTTATTTATTTAAAACTCATAATATTACATATATTTATTCATTTAATAACATATAAACTATATAAGAAAATAGTACAAAAAATTATCCTTTTTAAAACCACCGTTATTTTTTTTCTAGCCATTCTTTTAGGGGGCTCTAGTTGTGCCACATCAGAGAAACCCTCTATACCTAAACAACTCATCATCCCTAAAAATTTGGCCAACCCTAACCTTCGCCTACAACCTTGCCTCCACAATCACTGCTACAAACGCCACCCCCTCCCATCACTCGAATGCTACTGCCACCCTTATATGAACCAAAAATGCCATAGCAAGCTATCCTAGCATCATTGCAATGACTACGATATTGAGGCGGTTCTGCATCAGAAAGCAACCCATCGCCATCCAATCTCAATGGCTCATGGGACTCCCTCCCATCAGCATCCACTCCCCTAGCATCAACTTGCAGAACAACAAGGCTGATGGCTGTAGCCAAGAATTCGTCACCGGCTCTCTCATCTCACCAAGAGCCCCCATCTACTTCAAGGTCTCCATTGAGGGATGAGAATATTTGCCCTAACCAAGATAACAACCTGAGAAACCAAAAAACACTACAAGGAAATAAAACGTTGTAAAAGGAATTAAAGCCACCAACAATGGCCAAGCAAAACTTGAGAAAACTTGAAGGTGATCATTAAAGAACCCCTTTATGTGCTCTTGATTCTTGTTTGCAAAATTCGTGAGGTCCCTTGACCCATGTCAGTTTTTTCTATTCGCTTTTGCATATACCTTTTCTTTTGTAGGATTTTCAATGAAATAAAATTTCAAGAATGTCACCTAAAAGTAACAAATAAAATGAATTGAAGTAGTCTTAGTCATGTTGTAGGACAACTCTACTACTAAGTCTCCTCCCATCTGTGGAAAAACGTCATTGTTGAAGGCCCTCTCCAAAAATCCAAACCCATCTCTTAAGGTAATACTTCTCCTCTCTGTGATCCTTTCATAATGTGAAGTTGAATTTGTAACTTAAAAATGAAACGAGAAGGTTTGTAATAATTTTTTTTCATATGAGCAATGTTTTGAAAATCGAATTGGACCAATCAATTGAACCGGCACCTGATAATGAAAACGAGTCGGATTGATATTTTAAACCATATAAATGGTTGAAACATTCAAAACCGCTCAAACCAATCAAAACCGACAACCCGTGCAACCAACCAAGCCAACTTTTGGACAAACTTCTCCAAAATATGCCTCGTGTGGGTTTCAAACACCAAACCTCATGAGAGGTTTGCGAGCAATTTGCCATTGGAGCATCCAACTTGTTGTAAAATATGTTGCAAAGAATATCTTTTAAAGAATTTTAAAAGGATTTTAAAGGAAAAATGGCTTCCTTTGGATTCAAACACTGAATCTCTTAAAGGTTTCAAACAATTCCTACCACTCGATCAGAAGCAAGTTTGTTACGTGATGATGCATTAAGATTTATTATAATAGTATTTTGCAAATTGAATAATTTTGACTCGAAGTTTAGTTCTCCTTATTATAGGTGCGAAGCCCTAACCACTAAAGCAACTATTAATTCATTGAAATGGTTAACATTATATTATATTTAATATATATTTAAAATTCAATTAACTTAATTTTTTAACCGGTTAAACTAATTGGACCATCAAAATTGCGAACCAAAAATTAAAACGATTTAACTTTTGATTTGATTTTGAAAACATTGCATATGAGTTGATATTTTTCGTTGTGGGTTTCAATACCTTTTTTTTGAACTGATTTGTTGTGATCTTTTTACCCATAAAGGCTTATATTTAAAATTTACATTTCATATTGAATTTCAAAAGAATATTTCAAAAAACCATAATAAAAATTTTCAAAAGCTAATCGAGAATCATGGACAGTAAATGTAATAGATAGATGCCATTTACATTTTAAAATTTAAAACATTTTCCTATCAATGGTACTTGAGATGCGTGCCCTACTTCATCTACGCTAATCTCTGTCTTTATTTTTTTAATAATTTTCAGAGATCAGCGAGGAAGTCTCTTATGATGGCCACAAACTAGAAGAGTTTGTTCCCCAGAAAACTTCGGTTTAATAAGCCAATATGATCTTCACATTGCTTTGATCACAATGAGGGAAACCTTCAATTTTTCAGCTTGTTGTCAGGGTGTTGGAAGCCGAGTTGGTCCATCCTAAAAATAATTGTAGTTTTTTTTTTTTCTTTCAAACTAAAGATATTTAATTTGAGAATAATATTTGTATTCATTTAAATTATTTTTAAAAAATAAATAAGAGAGAAAAAGATTTTTTTTTTGTGACTTGATGATTAATTAAAGTGAATAAATAATAATAGGAATAAGGTAAAAAAATTATTTATTTACTTTAAAAAGTGAAAAAAAAAAGATAATTAATTTAAAATAAATTTAATGTCAAAAAATGATAATTATTTTGTTACAGGAAAAGTAAATTTTTTTAAATCAAAGTTTAAAATTTTTTTTTTTACCAGAATCAAAGTTTAATATTGGAATTGTATCAATGCATAAAAGTAATATTGCCACTGAAGAGATAACTATGGAGGTCTAGTCAACAAGAGGGAGAAAGAAGCTGGAATTTTTCTAGATCCAGAAATTGATACATATATGAAAGTGGCTTTAGTATAGTATGTTCTCTTTTTCCCATGAGGCATGGGTGGGACCCATCAAAGCACGACTGTGAGAAGAAGACTTAAGAGATCTGATGTGGCATGGGCAGGGCCCACCAAAGAATGGTTGGACGGCAAAGTAATTAAAAAAGGATCAGACATCTTAGCCGTTTGTAGGTTAATAGTGAACATACAGTCCGTTACCTTAAATTGGACGGAGGGATGATATAGACATATTTTTTATTAGTAGAGGAAAGACATGTAAAGTCAAATAATAATAGTGGGAGAATATAAAATAAATTAATAATAAAAATTTTAAATTTAAATTTTTTTAATAGTAAAAGGACGAACACTTGCATTAACCCAATTTATTTATGTTAAAAAAAACCCTCAAGTGTATTTTGTTCCTTGACGTATTTATTTCTTTTTATATTCTGAGGTAAATTGGACTTTTTCATTTTTGATGGCAAAGGTAAATTCGAGATTTTAAAGTTCATATTTCGATCTAAACATCCTCTCTCTTGGAAAAGCTCTTGTTTGAAGCTTGGAGGCTGACGATGGCAGGGACACAGGGCAAGCTACGTCGTATGTTTAATGTTCTGAATACATTGGTGGTATACTAAAAAATTTATGATTAGTTATCTCTTCGCCTACTACTTGTAAAAAATAAAATAATATAATGTATATATTAATTTTTTTAAATTGAAAATAAAAATTAATGAATTAAATAAGAGATAACCCAAGTTCATCTTACTTAATAAATTAAGTTAGTATAATTAGTTATAATTTAAATTATACAAATATTTTTTACGAAAAAAGAGAGTTAAAAGTTTTTTTTTTGGGAGAGATTTGTAATTAAAAATAAAAACTAAAATAAAGGAGAAGTTTTAAACTGTAAAGAAAACGGAAGAGAAAGAAAGGTAAAGTGAATAAACGGTTTGCGCGTAAATGGTAACGGAGGAGGACGGAAGTTCCCCCTTTCCTTCTGAGATCTGCTTTTCTTCTCGTCTGCACTTTTTGATAACGATGGAAAGATTTGTGGTTTTAATAAACCCCTCAAGCTGATTGTTTTGGGAGTAGGTATTTTGTTGCGTGTTTTCATATCATTTTGTTGTAAATCTCTCTTCTCAAAATTGTAATGTTTACCTATCAATATTATACTTCAGGAATCTAAGATTGTAATGGAGTTGGCTTTATTTAGAATGCGTCGATTTCTTTGATCAAATTTCAGTCAGTGTGATGTGATGCTGTCTTCTTTCTCTTTGAGTTTGATCTGTTCCATGTTGATTGAAATTTCTCAAATAAGCTGCTCCTTCTCCCAAGTCTAAAGGTAACTCATTATTGATTATAATTGACATTCATGCTATTTTGCTTAATGTTAGGCATTGATCCATCTATAAGGGCAGAAGTTTGGGAATTTCTGCTTGGTTGTTATGCATTGGGAAGCAGTGCAGAGTACTGAATGCATTTGAGAGCATTGTGTAAGGTATAGGCTTTTCCCCCCCATTTTTTCTTACTGAGATACATGCCTCAAGCACATAACTGAATTTCCTTTATTCAATATGTCTAATACTCTAATGTTACTCATATCCGAAACAAGGTTAAATATCACTTATCATCCCTTTTTTTTTTTTTTTTTTTTTTTTTGAAAGAAAAAAATGGGAATGTGGGAAGTAATATTGAAGGAATAAGTTCCTTGGGATAGAAAGAGGGGTGATTAATCTTCTCTACCCCATCGTGCCCAGATATATCATGAGAATATCATTTTCTTAGCATGCACCCTAAGAGCTTATGTATTCTACAAAGCCAGCACTTTCTTGTCAGTTTGGAATTTCTATTATCATGTCTTGGTTCAAAAAGTTATCTTTTCTTGTCCCCTCCTCACAAGAGCACAAAACTTATTATTTGCAATTATTGAGCTGTAGTTATGAATGACTTTCTTATTGTGGTTATGCATTTGCTAAAATCAAGGCACTGATTATTTATTTATATAACAGCTTCACAAAACTGTATGCAGGGAACATTACCAGGATCTCATAAGGCGGTGTCAAACAATGCATTCAAGCATTGGAACTGGGTCACTTGCCTATCCTGTAGGATCCAAGGTTATGGATATGGGGCCATCCTCCAAAGATGAAAGGCAAAGGGAAACTATTGTCAAAAGTTGACAATCTTCCATTGATAATACTGATAACATAGAAAATTCTTGTGACTTGAGCATCAATTGTACAGATATGTCACATGCTGGCCAAAGGGAAATTCCAAGTGATCCCACCGATCTTGTCACCTTGAGGATGAGTACTTATGTGCAGCATGTGACTCTTCTTCTTTTATGCCTACTCCTGGACCATACAACAGCAGTTCCCCTAAAGTAGGAAGAGAATATCACAGACCACATTTTGTAACTGAAACATATATTGATTTTCCCCTGCTACCAGTCATAGATTTGTTTGATAGTGGACAAGATGAGAATGACTTTGTTCCATATGAGGATGACAGTATGCATAGTTTCCAAATTAATGAAAAATCTGAGTTAATCATGGAACCAAATACTTTTTCACCATCTAGCAATTTTTCTCATCATTTTAATTCTGAAATCAAGTTGGTTATTCCTGATATGCACCAATCAGTCTTAGAGTCCAGTAATGTAGGTCATAAAGCAGAATTTATTTACAGATTAAGAATATCAGATATCTCAAAAACACCATCGGCAAATGCAACCACATCTAAAGAAGAGCAGCAAATGATGACAGAGTATCTGAATGGCTTTGGAATTGGCACCGAAGAGATAACTAAATAAGCTGTTTTCTGAAAATATGTTCCTTCATTCTCTATCAGTTGATGGGATTCTTGCTTTTTCCAGTTGTTGATGTGGTGAGAACAGGTAGTCATCTTGAAGTCTACAAGGAAACAAGAAATCTAGCAAGGATGTCTGATATTCTTGCTGTCCATGCATGGGTTGATCCTGCAACTGGTTATTGTCAAGGTTAAACCTTTCTCTGCTTTCCAACTGCTATTTATTGATGGCACAAAGATTTTAACAATACAATTTAAAGCGTTAGCATTAAACATCACAAATAAACTAAGTATTTTGGTTGTAGGTATGAGTGGCTTGTTGTCTCCCTTTGTCTTGCTCTTTGAGAATAATGTTGACGCATTTTGGTGCTTTGAGAGGCTCATAAGGAGACTGGTATTGTACTATTATAGACTAGAAAATATGATGAGTTAGATAATTTGTATTATTTCACTAGCATTTTTTTATGGATGCCTACAGCGTGAGAATTTTCAGGTGGAAGGACCAAGTCAAGTGATGAAGCAGTTGCAAGCATTGTGGCATATCTTGGAACTTACAGACGGGGAAATCTTTGCACACTTGTCAAATATTGGTGCTGAAAGTCTTCATTTTGCATTCCCAATGCTGCTGGTTCTATTTCAATGAGAGCTATCCTTTAACAAGGTCTGTGGGAGGTTTGTTCTCTTAGTCTCACTGGATGACATTAACTACCAAATCCATCATATTATTTACATCATAGTATATACAGGAAATATTGATATATTAGTTCTAATCTACACATTATAGACTGTGATGATCAGTAGATCAAGTACTAAGCCATCTACTGAAATAACATGGAGGACTTCTAGCGATAATTTGTTTTAGATTAATGTTTGAAACATTTTCCCAATGCTAGCCTATTCTTTTGGTAGTATGAGAGGCATTTACTAGTTGTTTCTTCACAATCTTCTAAAAGCTGCTTTATTCCTTCAGGGTTCCTATAGTAACTCTATATGCGACAAACATAATGGTTTAAGAATTCTGCATGTCGAAAAATCATAATGATGGCATTAACAACAATATGTTTATGGTGAATGATAAATTTAGTCATGACCTGTACCATGAATTTTAGTCTTATGCATGTAATGTGATATGAATAATGTAATTAAGGGAGGAAAAGAATAACAATAACCAATGAAAAAAGCTAACAAGGATGACAATTTCACAGCTGATACCTGTTGCATCAGAAAAAACTGATCCTTTTTTTGCTTAAAATGATCAACATTATTCGAAAGATTATTTTTTGGATCAGAAATTTTTGCTAGATAAGAAAATAATTGTATCTAATGCTGGGACTTGTCTTCTGCTGAAAAGTACTAAGATATGCAGTTCAATTAGCAAACTGGAGTGTTAAGACATTTTATAGTGGTATAACTGCTTATCGAATGTGTTTGACTTTCACCATCTTATTTTTTAATGGTCAATTTTGAGCGGTTGATGAGCATGTATTTATAAAATTGTATTGTTTTTATTTAGATGAGAAAACATTGATTTATGCATTTCCAATAAAGTTAAATTATTTACCTAAGCGGTGTAGTTGATTTATTTAGATGAGAAATGGTAGGAGGTCACAAGTTATTCATTTTTTGCATGTATAGATTGTAAAGCCCTTTTCACATTTTTCTGATCTTATTATATGTACTGTTTTTTTAACACCCCCCACCCCCTTCTTTTTTTTTTTTTTTTTAATTTTCATTGACAAAATCATCCAAATGCAGATCGTGTGGGCTGCTGAATTTGATGAATCCTTGGCTTACAATTTAGAGGAAAACCATCTGGAGGCATTAATCATAGAGCTCCCAAGGGACTCTGGATCAGAAATGAAGGAGGAAGGCGCAGAATATGGAAATGGTAGTTTAAGGGGCACCTTACAGTCAAACCAAGGAACTGAGGAGCATTCGATACCTGATAATGGTGGAATAAAATCAGCATCCACTTATCACTTTTGTGGCTTAAAAAAGAGTTTTTGGTCTAAAAATGAACACTTACAAACATGCAGTATTATCTCAACTGGGAATGGAGATGATGAGCTACCTGTCTTTTGTGTAGCAGCAGTTCTTATCATGAACCGCCATAAGATTGTCAAGGAAACCCATTCAATTGATGACATGATAAAGGCAAGTGCTGATTTCTTCTCTCTGTCTTTCTCAGTATTTACATCTGGACATGCAGGCAAAGAAAAGAAGTCTATCCAGCAAGACATGTGTAGAAGCCTATGTTACTCACAACTGCTTCTGAGTGGGATTTCCCAACTTTTTGATTAAGGCCTTCTTAAGTCTTTCGGCCAAGCTAGCCCAGACCTTTGCCCATCTTGTGCTTTATACCTGGACCATAAAATATTTATAGTCAGTTGATGCTGATCAAAAGAAAAAAAAAATTATAGTCAATTGATTTTATAATTGCTTGACTTTTGCTCTTTGGGCAAAAACTAGGCCTGGTTACTTTCGCTTATTAAAAAAAAAATTAAAAAAAGAAGAAGTGAACTTAGAAAATGTATTTCATCAAAGAAATGTTGACTATTGTTCTTAATCTAGAGCAGGGACCGAATAGTTCCAGTTGGTAGAGAATTTAGGGTGAATTGGTGGGAATGGACACGCATATTAGGTGGAACTACTTCTACATGAGTTGGGGACCTGGGGCCTGCATCCCCCAGTCCCACATGAATTTGGTGGGGAAATGCCCCAGCCAATCATGCACGGATTTAAGGGTTCTATTATATCTATTGACATTAGGGAGAGGTTAGTTTGGTTTCAATATTTAAAATTTCCATTTTATTGCAGATTTTCAATGCTAAGCTGCTGAAGATACGTGTCAAAAGATGCATACAAACAGCAATCAAAATCCAGAAAAAAAAACTTTTCCAAGGTTAGATTCTTATTCCGTTGCCTTTTCCCTCATACAATACTCTGAGTAAAAAAATGGTTGCTTCCTAGATTTTCATTTTCCTCCCATGTGTACTCTGAAGAAAAGCATTACACGTGCACGTCCACACTCCAAAGAATGCACAGGGCATTAAACTCTTCACATCATTGTGGAATATAACTACCTTTAGTAAATATTACTCCCTTTTTTTTTTCTGGGATTCAGCTAATCAAGGGCAGAGCTCTACAGCTCCTTATTCTGAGTAGGTCCATGCCATTTCCTGCCTATTCTGATGGAAATATTAGAGCATGGCAGTCAGAGCTATTATGTGGAGCCTAGAATCCCTACTGTGGACATGGCATGAGAAAATTTGGTTACCCTTGATCTTTTATGATTGAGGGTTAGAAAGCAGAAATTTGCTGTTGAAAGATTCATCCAACATTTGCACCTATGTTACTCATTCAAATCTATTATGAGGTAATTTATCATCTGGTTCACTTTACATTCTTTCCCGCAATGATATCTATCATCTGATGCAAATGAACATATTAAATCCATGTAGAAGATCTGTGCAATTAGCTGACTGATACAACATGCAGTCTGAGTTTTTCATTTTTTCTCATTTTGAAGTCACTGGAAAGATCAGGAAGAACATTCGAAGGAGATACATTTTTCTTGTGGTGCAGCTAGGACTGTGAACTAAGCGTGATTTGTTTCTTTTCCTTTTGTAAGTTACTATTCTTGTATATCTATATAACAAATAAATTGGGTCAAAATTTGTTAAATCTTATCTTGTGTATTGAATCTACAGAAAGAAGAACTAAAATTTGTAGTTAATGGGCAGGTGTAGAGATTCTAGCTAGAGATCCTTTAGGAGATATGTTCTTATTATCAACAACTTGTTAAGAAATTTTATTCCTTGTTTATGCACATTTCTATACCTTCTCAAGGACATATTTGTTAAAAAAAAAAAGGACTAAGAAGTGTCATGTACCTTTAGGACATGAAATCCAATCTTATTTGTGAATCTGCAATGCCTGCAACTGCATGTCTTTCCATCCTTTTCACTTATAATACTGATTTCTTCCAAGTTCCAACCAAGTCATGGACAGAGCATATAGAGCATAAGGTTTTCTGTAAGTCATCAAAACCGGTTGCAAACTGTTTTGACCAATGACGGTCCGCTGCCTATCAATATGTATAATTCAGTTTATGTTGTGGGTGTCAATATGTATAAATGCGTTGGTCAAGGTGAAGAGCTGGGATTTATTTGTACCAAGGTTTTTAAAACCGGACCACACCGGCCGGTTGAACCGGTCGGACCAGTACCCTGTAATGAAAATGGTTCAGTTTACATAAAAAACCGTTTGAGGTTAAAACCGGTCAAAACCGGTGGAACCGGTAGAACCGGAAAAACCACCGGTTCAATTTCTCTTGTAATTTTTTTTTCCAATTTCACCCTTACCATTCCTTTCTTATACCGATTTTAACCCTTAATTTTAATAAAATTACAAAATTACCTGCCCTCTCATCAGATTTTCGTTGTTGTTTGAATCGGTTGGTTCACCGGTTAAACCGGTCAAACCAAAAACTGGACCCAAAAACGGTTCAATGACCGATTCGATTTTAAAAACCTTGATTTGTACCATGTAGTATTTATTAAGAGAATTTGTTAATGTTTATTTTTCGAAACTAATAAATACAATTACTTTCTAATCTAAATATTTTCATTAATACTTGCAATTCATATAACTATTCAGGAACTGCAAATCTATTGATACAATCTGCTTCAACCCCTCAAGTTTTACTATTAAAAAACGTCGGGGTAACAGGTGATCAAAGAGGACACATGGAGTGGTTCTACCCAGCTTGTTATTAATATTCTCCACTTGAGATCCCTTGTGCCTCACAATTTTAAAATATATTAATAAAAAATAACAAATATTAACTTATATATTCAGTGTTTTTTAAATTAATTTTGTAAATGTTTATATATTCACAAACAATCTAGTGTTTTGGTATAAAACTGTAAAATACTATTCATGAGATGAAACCCCAAACAATATCAAGATTAATTAAAAAGTGTTTTATAATCCATACTATAAAATCCTTTCAGTTACAAAAAAATAGATTACATATCCGTTATGGTTGTTCGAGTGTAGTTCCCCTAATCTTGCGTGATCCCCTCATCTCTCTCCCCATTAGTGAATATAAAATTTGCATTTCACTTATCCGCGTTCTCTTTTATGTTTCTTTCTTTAAAGAAAACCAATCACTGTACATCTGGCCCTTCGAGCAAATGACATCCTACTGCATTGAGGTGCATCCCATCCGCTTGACAAATTGATAAAAGAAAAAAAAAAAAAAAACCAGTAACTAATCGAACTGTTAAATATTTTTCTAAAAAAAAATAAGAATTATTTTTTTCATTCTCACTTTAAAGTCGCTTGACATTCTCAGATGAAAAGGACAACGTGGGATATCAGTTCCCGTTTCGGACGCGTCTCTTTCTCCTTCTCCTTTCGGTGTCAATTCCTTTGTTTCTCTTGGAGCTCCCTTCAATCTCCTTCCTATTCATGACTTCATCTCCTTCCCCCACATCTTTATCTCGAACTTTTTCGGTATAAAATCTTCCCAAGCGATCGTTTTCTTTGTTCCTCTGCTCTTTTATGGCGGGAACCAACGGGCAGCTCTGAGCAATCTGGGTGTTCGTTTACATCAAAGATAGGTGGAGATACTGAGTTTTAAACCTAATTGAATGGCAAATTCATCTGGGAACCGTCAAGAACAAGAGAATCAGGGGGCGTTCAATTTCTTCACTGGAACGAACCCCACCAACGGCAATCTGGCACCCGATTGTTCTGCTTTTAGTATGAAGCACGATCCATTATCTCAATGGAGTGGACAGTAGAGGAGCAGGTGATTCTTGAAGAAGGGATTAAAAATGAGTGTTCTTTATTCTTTCTTCTTTTTTTTTTCTTTTAAAGACTTGGGTTTTTTATGAAAAATGTTATAGTTTCCGAGGTTTGGTGCAAATGCTTTTGAATGTTTTGGGACTATTGGTTAGAATGGTTAAGGTATTCTGACTTAGAATCCAATTCTGGCTACTAAAGCTGTCAGCTTTTTCTTTCGGCTTTTTGTTGTTTGAATGATTTTGTTACGTTAATCTGGGCATTTGTAATGAACTTAATTTGGATTTGGAGTGTTAGATTGAATTTTGAATATTTGCATTTTCCTGTTCGATTATTTGGTTGAATTGCATCGCATACTTGTCTAGCCATGATCTCTAAGTTTTAGTGGCTTTTCTTTTTCTTGTTTTCATATTCTAATTTCCTCTCTTGGCTACTTTAATTGTATTATTACAACAATAAAAATATTGTCTTAGTAACTTTCGGATGTCTTTGTTAACCAGTATCCTAAACTTTAGTATTACCAATTTAAATTGGGAAACTTCAATTCGTAAATTCTAGTGTTGTGTTTTGTGCTAAAGCGTTCTTCTTTTTAACTTTCAGTTAATTAGTTCCTTCTGAATATGTGTCAACTGAGAAGCACATTATCCTCATTGTGGTGGTTCATTCAATTTCGCAATTTATTTAGCAGTCTTCAGTTCATAGTTTAAGTCTCTACATTTGCCTCAATTGATTCTTTTAAATTTCGTTATTTCCTTGCAGATATGCATGAGAACCATCTGCAAATCGTTATGCAAAAATAGCTGTACACCTACCAAATAAGACTATACGGGACGTGGCATTACGTTATAGATGGATGACTGTAAGGCTTGTATTTATTGCTTGTTTCTGTGTAAATGTCTACTTGAAGTTTAGGAGTTGAAAACTTGGAATTAATAAACTATTATATTTTGGATGTACTTAAATGAGAGAGTCAATCCTTTAATTTGATAGAATTATTATGAATTTTAGATGAATTTGAAAAGTACGTACAAAAACTCCAATTGGGGGATGAATCTAAATAATCATTTTCTCTATATAAATATTTTGTAATGCAATATGAATATATTGAATGAATAAGATCTGCAAATGTGGCATAACTATTATAATTAACTAAATTGTGCAGTTTCAATTAGGGAACCAATTGCCTTCTAGAAACCTATTTTATATTAGGTTAAAGCCAACTAAGGTTCTTATACTATTGGTTTTTGTTCATTATCCACCTCTATCCACCACCTTCCTGTGCATAGTATCCATGACATTGGGCAAGGAATTGGAGAAAAGCACAGTTGGTATAGTAACAAATCTTCGCGGCACATTTTCATACCTCACGTGCCAAATAACCATAGATTCCAATAAGTTTGTACCACTGCTCCCCATAATTTCTTCCCGGCTATCATCTCCTCCCTTTTAGTGGTTGCAAAAAGTACCAGCTCTTGAGTCACTAAACCCCCATGAGACATTTGCCATTTGAGATGTAATTCATCAATGAAAAATCCCTCAAGAAGCACTTCAATTGAAGTAAAAAGAGCACCACTGTCCCAAAACAATCATTTTTTTGCATATCCCATAAAGCTCTACCATTCATTATGTTACCATAGTCAAAGCCCCTAAAACAGAAATTTTGTTCTCCACCCTGGAAAACCATTATAATAATGTTGACCCATAAATTTCACAAAGGATTTCTAAGCATTGAATTAACAAAAACATGCGCCATTTTTCCAATAGCAAAATCAAGGCATCTATTTGAAGGGGTTTCCCTTCCAGCCACCAACTAAAACTCTAATCCATAATGATGCATACCAAGAAGTTTCCAGTTTTAAAAGTATTACTGGAGTCATCGAATATAAATATGGATTTCACCTTCAATGAATCAGCGTCAATATCAAAATTTTGTGGTGATTCAGCATCTTCAGAAAATTCTCTCATAACACTCCTCTTATCATAAACTGCGGCTACAGGGCCATTAATTTCACCAAAATCCATATAGAAAGCACTTTGCACAGGATGTTTCATTGGAGAACTAAGATGGCCATTAATTTATCAATTTTAACACGTTCATCCTCCATGGGTACTGCTAGATCAATATCAGCATGCACACGAAAACAAATTCTTGGGAAAACTTTGATGGCAATGAACAAATAACCATCAACAATATAATGAGGATTGTCCTGCAAGCACAGGATTGTACAAAGCCACTCCTTGTACATTCTTCAAATTAGAAG
>BPVZ01000115.1:889255-899795 GCA_020521535.1 Rubroshorea leprosula
ATTTCACCTTCAATGAATCAGCGTCAATATCAAAAATTTGTGGTGATTCAGCATCTGCAGAAAATTCTCTCATAACATTACTCTTATCATAAACTGCGACTACAGGGCCATTAATTTCACCACAATCCACATAGAAAGCACTTTGCACAGGATGTTTCATTGGAGAACTAAGATGGCCATTAATTTACCAATTTTAAGCCATTAATTTATCAATTTTAACACGTTCATCCTCCATGGGTACCACTAGGTCAATATCAGTATGGACACCAAAACAAATTCTTGGGAAAAATTTGATAGCAATGAACAAATAACCATCAACAATATAATGAGGATTGTCCTGCAAGCACAGGATTGTACAAAGCCACTCCTTGTACATTCTTCAAATTAGAAGAACAAGTATTAGGACAACTAACACAGCCAACAGCAATACCTCTAGGCAATTGATCAAGATTAAAACCATTAAATACACCTACTAACCCAAGAGCAGTAGCAGTTTCAATGAATATTCCCTCATGCAAGGAATTGGTTAAATCCTTTAATTGTTTTGCCAATGCATATCTACAGGCATCAAACAAAGGTTGTGGCAAAATTATTCCACTATCTCCCTGAAAACCGCTTAAATAAGGGGTTTGTTTGTCAGATATACCTGGATTTGGGAATAGCAAAGCCAAGGGCTCCCACTATTCATCCACCTTTCTCTTCTGACTCATTGTAACCAATTCAGCAACAACAAAGACTAGAGTACTGAAGTGCTTTGAGAACTCACCCAATGGAAATTTGAGAAGCTCATCCAATTGCTTGTACCTTGCAGCTCTTTGTGGCATTTTACTGAACAGCTTGTGTTTAGGAAAGTTGTGTTCATCAAAAGTTGCAGGTTTGACGGACTCATCTTCAGCAACCACACAGGATATAAAGAAATCATCTTCAGCGATAGGAGTCACCAGTGGTGGATTCTAGTCAAGTTCCATAGCCACCAATTTATCTTGCTCTCCGGCAGTGGTTTTCTCCTGTGATGCTTCCACCACCTGCACTGCACTATTTCATCTACAGCTCACAGAATTTCTTCTTGCTCAGGTATGGGTTTTGGTGTTAGCTATTCCTTGAACGTCTTCCAAGCATGATTCTAGTAGGAAAGCAAGCAATAAGCATTATACAAGGATGGGGGTTTGAACAACCTCACAGATGGCCGGATATCTTCCTTTAATCCATCAACAAAGAAAGAGACTGCTTGCTTTTCAGTGAGTCTCGTTTAGAGAAGATCAAATAGCTCCTTAAATCCGCTCACTGTACCCGTCTGCTTCAATGCTGTCAGATCTGCCAAGGCCACCAAATATGTCCACGGATTTTCACTCTCCTGAACTTGAATCTCAGCCATGTCCAAGGAAAGATGAATTCTGATACCAAATGATACAGATAAAATGAAAGATAGGTGAGAGAAAAAAGGAAAGCCTGATTAGCTATCAATAAATTTCTCCAGAGAAAATACAAGGGAAATCTAGTAGAAATTGAAAGAAAGATTTCCAATTTATTCCTCAATGTAATGGTCTGAAACCAGAAAATTACAGACATAGCTTCTCAAGAGAATTATAGAGAATAGTAGAGGATGAAGAATATAACAATTTCTTAAGCCTATTCCCAAATGAAACAATGCAGCCTTTAATTACGACTAATCTACACCAAAACAACAAGACATGAATAAAACAGCAACACGTGCTAAAGACATATACTAATCCTATGTGGCTTCCAAATCAGCATCCGAGTCCCACATCAGCTACAGATTCTCCCATATATCATTTTCCACCAAGTAGCAGCTAGTTTTTTTTTTTCGTTGGTTCACCAGCGGCTAGGGTTTTGATGAGGTAGAGGATGGCTGTTTGGTTGAAGAAGTGGATCAGTGAGGGAGAAGGGAAGGATAAAGGGTCGTGGTGGAAGAGCTCCAGAGAGGTGAGACTCCTTTTCAGGGCTTCTGATGAAAAACCGGGTCTGGAACGGATTTTAGACAGAAATGGGTTGGTGGGTTTCCAGTTAGAAAGACATGGGTTCAATTAAGTTTTCATGATTATGCACTGAAATCATCCTCTAATCTTTCAAAACTAAGAATCTTTTTCAATTCCCTATAAACATCAATAAATTGCATAGTCAAGCAACAATTCATGACCTCCTCATCCTTCCAGAAATTAATTGTTAAATTAAACCAACAAGAAGTATGCTTATCCAAATATCTACTGAGTTTATTTTTCTCTTCATCATAGAGATGAAGTATGCTATACATTAAATCTTTTTCAAATTGAAGCTTAAACTCCAGTTGCAACATTTTGAGAGCATTCTTGAAAATTTCATCCCGAGTTATGCTAAATGGAAGGTTGTGCTAAATCATCAACTTCGTTTTGTTAAATTCAAATTTGAAGATTTCATTATTGATGTACATTTTTCATTATTACATTTTCATGACTTAGTGCTTGTTCAAGTGTGTAATACCTTTTTTACTTGAACTATTCTCATTATCTTACAAAATTTTCATCTGCCTTTCTACAACTTTTTAATAATAATAATAATAATAATGTCCTTGCCCTTCCTATTCTAGTCCCGACAAATGAATAACGTCCAAATTGAAATCTTTAATTTCTAAACTATGTAATCTAGACTTTGACCATACCTGAAAACATAGTTTCCTAGTTTAAGTACCATTTCCTTGCCTTCTATATATGCTTCATGCGTAAATCCTTTGTTTTCTTTAAGGCTGACATCAGTTTTTATAACCTGTTTTAGATTTCTTGAGCTACTAGCAAAGGTTGTAGATATATTAGAAAAGGCAATGCACATTATTTCGCCCAAAACTTGAAAATTTGCTTGAAACAAGCAACAAACAAGATGTATTCTGAATAATCCAACCCAACACATAATGAAAGAATAAGAGCTTGGAAGCGAAATACCAAGTGACGGTGGAACTCAGCAGCTAGGACTTTCCATTTCCAAGATGAAATCCGCCTCTTCTCCTTGACAACTAGGCCAGTCAGAGTCTGATTTTTCTGGGCTTTTCTTGAGCTCCTCGGATGCAAAGGATCCCGGTAGCTGCCTTTCTCCCTTCTCGCCTCTTTCTGCTTCCTTCTTCCCTGTTGATTTTCTCCAGTTTCTCAACTCTCCTGTGTGTCTCCCAGTGGCTTGAATCAGTGGAGAGAACCCCAGTGGCAGGTATTTATCGGGTGGTTCGGGAGAGAGCTTCCCCTGGCGTCTTTCGTGGTTTTCCACCGAGAGGCAGCTAGTTTTTTTTCCGTGGGCTCACCGGCGTCTAGGGTTTTGATGAGGTAGAGGATGGCTGTTTGGGTGAAGAAGCGGATCGGTGAAGAAGAGGTGAACGATGAAGGAAAGCGGCGGAGCCACAGAGAGGCGAGACCCCTTTTTAGGGTTTCTAATGAAAAACCGGGTATGGGACGGATTTTAGGCAGATACGGGTTGGTGGGTTTCCGGTTAGAAGGACAGGGATTTGAGTTTAAGGATTTGTTTGGGTCATAGAAGTCTTATGGTATGGGGTTTGGTTTTTGTACCCTAGGCATTATATTTGGATCAAATTTTACTTGTTATGCAAATGGGCTTTGTGTTTGGTTAAGTTTGGGTCTTTTGCAATTTAATCCTCCTTTATCCACGTTGTGCGATTGAGTCTTCTGAATTAGATTCGAATTTTTTAAGTACTTATTCCCTGGATCCTTCTTACTTAATCCACCCAAATTGAAGTTGTCACCTTTTTAAGTGTATATTTCATTTTTAAACTTCTAGGTGATTTTGAGCAGCAAATTTTGTGATAATTTAATTAGTTAAATACTTAATTGATCATTATTAAAAATATTTAGCTTAATCAAACTCTTTGTAGAAGACATATTTAGACAAGGAGTTGGATGTAATGAATTGTTTTTCCTTGTCTGCTAGTGGCAGGTGGAGATTTTTATCAATCAAAACTCCTAAGCAGACAATAGGTTTGGTTGATCTAACGCTGTGTTGTTGGATAAAAAATTTTTAAATTAAATTTTAACCTTTTTTATTGCTAAAGGAAAAAATGGTGCTTGTTTTAGGAGTGAAGAAAAAAGAAATTTTATGTGGGGCTTACTAATTAACAATCCTTCCAATAACCATTCCTCGTCTGCATCAGTGAGTGAAATAGACATTTAACAACATATATAACCATTTGAGCAAAAGGCTATATGTACGTACACCACTTTGATGGGCAGGACAATCATACCATCTGCTTTCCTATGCAGGATGGTATCAAAACAAGGAAAAAAGATCATTACAAGCATTAGAAGAGGAAAAAAAATTATCATTACTTGGAAAATCACCCCATCTGGTTTGCTCTGCAGGTTAATATGGAAAAAGTCCATTACAAACATTAGAAGAGAAAAAAATAAAGATAAATAATTAGAAAATCATCCCATCTACTTCGTTTTGCAGTGTGGTATCAAAACAAAGGAAAAAGACCATTACAAGTATTAGAAGAGAAAAAAAAATGATCATTGATAAGAAAATCATCCCACTTGCTTTGCTCTGTGGGTTGGTGTCAAAACAAAGGGAAAAGATCATTACAAGTATTAGAAGGGAAAAAAAATCATTAATTAGAAAAAGGGAAACATACAAAAACACCATAAACTTTTTACAAGCCTTTCACAAACATATATTCTTTCATTGAATAAATCAAGAAATATACACTTCCGAAAGTGAGGCATGTCCTTATGAGAAAAGGGGAAACCAATGCAATTGGCATGAGTAAGGCAATCCACATACTTCATTACAAAAATGCCACAATCAATCCCACTGCCTTGTCAAAATTAAACAAAAATTAACACTATAACTACCACATAAGATCATAACAATACTAATCCATGGAATAAAAACCGACCAGTGGCATGCAATAAAGATTAATTAATTAGTAAGGTGACTCACTTCTATTGCTTAGGAATATTTGTTGGAACCTCGAGAGGCCAATTTGTAGCACTGTTCAGGCCCATGGCAGGTAATAAAGTATTTTTAAACCAGCTCTTAATTTGTTTTAAAATAATATTAGGCACTTCTGTAGTGCCACTAAGTGAATTCAACCATACAAATTTGTGATACTTGAAGTCGACATAGAAAAGGGTCCAATGGTTTGACAAACAGAATGGTAGAAACAACTACAATGACAACAATATTAGCAAATCATATATATGTAGTTATACAAATAAAGAGCCAGCTAGAACATTCAGATAATTAATACCTTGCATGTCTTGGTTTGTTTCTTAGAAGTGATCCAACTTGGTATGATAGACTCGCCTCTATTAAGCAAGAAACTCTAATTTTTTTATTTAAAAAATCAATATGAATTAATACATCATATTTCTAGGTAGTTTTTTCGATATATTATAAATTGATGTCTTTATAAGTTAATTATTGTATTAATTGAGACTTAAAAGTAAATGATATTTGCCACTGTTGAAGAATCCACATAATCATGCTTCAAGAACATGTTTGGATTTTCTTGGGACCTTCTCTTAAGTAAATCAAAGTTCATGTTCATGGCCTTTTAGAGAGAAAAAAAGTCAAATTAATGTAGATTAAGTGAATCAGGCGTATGTTTAATTTTGAAACAAACTTGAGAAAATAAAAGCAAGTTTATTCTGAGCAGCCTTTTACCTCATTCCCAATATAATACACTTGCGGTGTTCCTTGGATAATAGCCTCAACTAGAGGGTTGACAAGAGGAGTCAAGATTGATTCTTTGACCTTCAATTGTCTGTATAAACAAAAGTTGAACTCCTCAATAAGGTTTCAAATTGTAAAGTCATATTGTAATTTATTTTGATGTTAAAACACATACAAACCTTGTGCATTTATGATTCTCTCAACTTCCCAAAAGCTGTAAATCTTCTTTTGTAAAATCCCAAACTAGGTATTCTCGAACATCCTGCAACAGATAGTTACAAACATGAAAATAATTGTATGATGATTTGTTAATGTATGCCATTTGTAAGTCCTTAAAAATATCAATAAAATTAAACAAAGCTTTGTATACTAAAGTAAATTAGAAAGTAATGGATAAAACCTTTTTTGACCACACTCTTGGCTTCCTCGTTAACTTTTCATCACTCTTCTCATTGCCTGATGCTGCAAACCAAGAATGAACTATTTGGATGAACATTTTAATATAAAAAACAAGTAATAATATATATTCAAAATTTGGGTCTTTTATTGTGGCATATATATGTATCATTAGGAGGTTTATTGTATTACTATAGCATATATTATTATGTAAATAAGATATTCTTGTATCCTATTTCATCTTAACTAGAAAAAAGATATATTTATCAAATCAAGCAAATGAGCCAATTAATTACTGTAATTAAGAACATACCAACTATTAATAATTTGACCATTTTTATACTATCACATCAAAAAGAGCAGGACTTACATGCTTTTACTGATGTCAACCAGCTGTGGCAGCATATTATTGCATTTATGATCTTTAAATCTTGATCACTATTGCTGGAAACAATTTTCTTAACCTTTGTGGTAAATGCAGAATTTGACACAATGGTTGACAAAGGTATGGCTAAAAAGTCACAAGCCATCGTCCCTAGTGTTGGATATCTTGAGCTGTTTTTGCACCAACAATTTAAAATGTTAATTTTCATTGAGAAGCCTTCATCCTCTTCTAAATACTGATAAGGTTTTGGTCGACTTTGTTTGGATACTTTGTACTTCCTAAAAGAGTCCAACACTTTATCATCAACATTAGCCATTGATGAAGAACAAGTAGCCCCAATGGCAGTAGTAAATTTTGTGTGATTGTTGCAACTACTAGCATATTTATCATAAAGACCTCTAAGAAAATTAGAAATTTTGTCCAAGTGTTCCTTTGCAATAGCATCCTCATAGATTTCCCTGTACAAAAACTCCACAAAGTCAAGCTTCAAGGATGGGTGAAGAATAGCAACAATAGACAAAATCAGGCTACAAATTCTCCAACTATTACTGCATTCCACATTCATCAAAGTATAACCTATATTATCTTGATGATTCATCTTCTCATACACTTGATAAATGCTTTTTAAAGATATATCTGCAATCATATAATTTATGTCTCTAATGCACTTATCATAATTGAGGTAGAAAATGCCAAAAGGCCAAATTTTCTCATCATGAACTATCTCAACATTAGGTAAGGAACTATGGAATGTTAAGGAGCATGTTTTCTCTTCAATATTCCAATCCAAAAGCACTCTCTTAAAAATCTCACACAATGATGCTGCATCAAAATCATGCTCTAATATTTCAAAACGAAGAATCTTCTTCTTTAATGTCCATCTGTCATCAATAAACTGCACTGTCAAGCAACAATTCACAATCTCTTTAGTATCATCCTCCCACAAGTTAATTATCAAATTAGAGTGAGAAGAGAGCTTGTCAAAATATTTGCAAAGTTTATGCTTCTCTTCATTGTAGATATGAAGGATGTGAGGTTCAAGATCTTTTTCAGATTGAAACTCAAACTCCGATGACGGCGTTTTGAAAAGACTCTTGAGATGTTCATCATGAATTACGCTCAACAGAAGCTTGTACTTAATAATTACACTTGCCATATGCAATGAATCTTGCCTTCATCCAACACATTTTTTTCTTTGAAAGCACTTTGAGGTTCTAAATTTTTAGATGGAAGATTTGTTCATTGATGTACATTTTTAATTTTTCTATGACGATTTTCAAAGTGTTTTCTTAGGTGTGATGTCCTTTTTTGCTTGAACATCTGTCTTAAAGTCACAATATTTACACTTGGCCAATAATTCTCCATCTACAACTTCTTCCTTCTCATAATGATTCCAAACATCAAATCTTGATATTCTTTGTCTTTTGTTTCCCTATCAATGAATAAGGTGGAATTGAATTCAAAGTTAGAAAATTTAATAACAAATCTTGAATTTGGTTAATATACCAATAGAATATAAGCATACATTTAAAAACCTTTTATCATGATTGTATATAAAGGTAAAAGGGAAAAAAGAATATATACAAGGAACCATGACACCGTTCATCACAATTTCATAATGATTCCAGTAAAAATAAGGCAATGCAGCTATATCAATTTATGAGGCATTAAGGTTTGAATATGATTAATTTATAGTAACAGGTACCTGTTTATGAGGCACTTGCATATCTGTAACATGATATTCAGCTGTTTGATTAATCCCAATAGAGGATATTCTTTCATTCAAATTGGAATCACCAATTGGTGGAGCCAGTATATCCTCTGTCGAGGCCTTGACATTTGAAGTTGCACTTACATGTTGCTGAATAAGAGAACCCTGAATGTTTTAGTTTATCGTGTAAGAGGCATATTTACAATTCCAATTTCCACAGTAATACTAAGACGATGCAGTGCTTTAGTTTATGAGCATTTTTGATACAATAACATATAATAAACAGTACCTGTTCGTGAGGCCGTTGCAAAACATTCCCATCCCTTGGGTTATCCCCAAAGGTTTTTACTTTTAAACCAACAGAATCAGTTGATTGAGCTGGTAGATTGCCTTGTGTGGGCATGGCATCTGAAACTCCAGTGTAATGTAGCTGATCAACAAAAGAACACTGATGGATATGGCACTCTTAGTATATTGACAATTACATAAAGACCTGCTTAGTGCAGCTTGTTGGAGTTTTTGGTTTTTTTTTTTTTTTTTACTGTTTATGAATGATAAGTTTAAATCTTTATTGGAGGGAAAATTTAAAAATTACTTGAGACATTAAAAAGTGAGTAAAAATAAAATAAAAAAGAAGTTTATGAAAAACTTGAATTTGAAATTTTTGATTTTTTACTATTTATGATTTTTTTAAGGTTAAAAAAATGTTTAAAAATATAAATTTTTAAAAGAGAAATTTAAACTTATGAAACATGAATGGTGCTAACAAGCTGAAACACTTGGACGAACTGAACCAAACGGACCCTAAAAATATCAAAGAAAGTGCACAGGAAATAAGTTCAACATGAAGAGCAAATGGATACCTGTTGCATAGGCAATTGCCCATTCATAACATTTCCAACAGTCTGGTTAATTAGATTTAAATTGAAAACGGGCATGGTATCTGAGACTGCAGTGTCATGTTCAGCTAGCTCAACTAGAGTGTCCTGATTGCCATAGGTGACAAAACGTGGCGTTGCATCTTTCAAGTAATCTATGATACGGTGTACCAACTGTTTTTGTATCTGAAGTGTCATACTACTACGTGGCAACAAAAACTCGACTACAAAATCACCACAGCTGGCATAGGCACTGCTAAGCTTAATTGCAAGAGCACCAGGAAAATGACCTTTTTTTCGAAAAGTAAAAACCATATGAGCAAACATTTCTTACCGACTCAATGACAGGAACGTAGAAAGGTCGATTATATTTAAGTGCTTTGCCCACAATGCCCTCTCCTTCTTCATAATGCCATTTGAGTAGGCGCTTTACAGCTAAATGAAACGAATTAGTGACGCAAGCAAAATCCTGAAAGTATAAAATGGTTTTAAGTGGAAGTGGAGAGCCCCTTTCATCAACATCCTCAAAGCGTAAAATAGGTTCAAGTGGAAGTGGGGGGCCCCTTTCATGGTGGAGATATGTCGGAGGGATACGGTTTGCCCATATCAGAATAACTTCCAGCTCAAACTGTCTACATATATCCTGTGTTATGTCGCGTACTTCAGCTAAAGAAGCCATACGAACCAAGTAGAGATCCTGCCAATAATTAAAATTTAAACATATGTAAAGCTAATAGTTGCAAACAATTAATTGGTTATTTTAGGTGAATTATTTTTTATGGGGGTAAAGAATAGAATTCATAGCAATTTTTCCAAGTAAATGAATTCATATAATTATGTAATTCTGTCTTTCTTACTTATTCATACTTTAAATCTCAATATAATAGGTGGTCCAAAAAAATCTTAATATAATAAATAGTAATTGAAACAACATTTATGCAATGCACCATATTTGGTTTTTTTACTACCTAATTTTGTTTTTTATTTTTAAATCATTGATTTCTAGGAAGATGTCTCATCCAGCCTACAAGAGTTCTCAAAGACTTACCAATCATGGAATGTTAATTATCATTTAATTTCAGTAAGCTGTTCTAGACTAGTTAAGAAGGACTTTACTCTCCCTCTCATCAATCAAACCTCAGTTTCTTAGAAGGCTTACGAAAAAGTAGTTTTCATTAATTTTCTACTATTCAAAATTTCGAATGTGACCATTAGTTTTTGCTTTGAGGGCCATTTGGTATAATGGTTTTGGGGTAATGATTAATGATTTTACCTAAACCGCTAAATATAGGTGTTTAGTAAACTTATATATTTCGAAACTATTACAAATAAAGTGTTTGATAAAATTTTTATTTAGCAATTTGAAACTAACGGATAACAATTAGGGTTCAAGCTGCTAGCAAATTGAAAAAGATAGTTTATGTAACTTTTTGTACCAAATCGTTAGCAAATTAGAATTTTTTAATTTTATTGACAAATTTATCCCTTTTAATTTTTTAATTT
>BPVZ01000115.1:907033-918864 GCA_020521535.1 Rubroshorea leprosula
AAACTAAAAAAAAAACAATGATATTTTAGATTGAAAGTTTTTTTTTTGTTTATTTTATTTAGTAATTATTATTTTATAAAAATTGAAAAATACCCCAAAATTAAAGTATATGGTAATCATATTTATATAGAAGTTTGTGGGGTGCCTAACACCTTCCCCACGCTTAACCGACCCTCCGCGGCAGGTCAATTTCTACGAAGACCTCAGTGATCTATCCCACCTCATTTGGATAGATGGTGACTCCATCCATTGTGACACGTCAACATCTGTCATCCGCTATTCGTTAACCGTTACCCGCTATCCACTACCACTATCCACTATCCACTATACACTACCCACCATCCGCTATCCGTTGAATTTTAACTGTGATACCAAATAGGCACTGAGTCAGGGTGCCGCATTTAGGCCCTGTTTGGTGCAGCTTCTTAAAGCTGCAGCTTTCAGGACACTATTCATCTTTCATCGCTTTAAATTTTCCTCATAAAAACTTACATTTTTAAATTTTTTTTTTTACCTTTAAAAAGCTACTAAAACAGTAAAAGATCAAAAGTTTTAAATTTAAGTTTATTAAAAACTTCTTTTTTACTCACTTTTTTCTATCTTCAAAAGTTACTTTTAAATTTTTTTCTTAAATAAAAATTTAAATTTATCACTTATAAATAATACAAAAAAAAGTTCAAACTCCAACAAATTATAGCAAACAAGCCCTTAGCTAGTGCGCTAAAGCTAATGTAGAACAAATATGGGCAACAGAACCAAGAGAGAAATGGATTGGGCAATGCAAAAAAAAATGTTGTCGCTCCTGAAGGATGAGACCCCTCCCCTGTGGCCACCTCCAGGAGGGTAATTATGTTGCCATCTCTCTTCTTTCCACCTGTCCTTTCTCCTTCCAGTTTATATCCCTATCTTTTTGTTCCCTAAAATCCCCAAAAAAAACCCCTAAATCATCCTTTCAATTTTGCAAGCTTTTTGTGATTCCTCTTTTAAAAACCTAAAAATATCATTTTTCTCTTTCCTTTTCAATCTCAAATCTTAAAACCTAGAATATCTAGCTAATTTTTGTTGTTTTCTCTCATTTATAGAATTTGCATCTATAATCGACATGGCAAATCGTGTTTTGATAATCGGACTGGAAACAAATGCCCATTTTGAGGAACGGAGGTCCTTTACTGCTGCTGGGAGGGTGATTGCCGAGAGTCTGGTCCATCGGAATAGAATTTATGGTGTGCTTGCAAAAGGTTGGTGTTGGAGTTAATCTCGATTTTAAAGCTAATTGTTTTGAATGAGTCCTAGTTAGTGGAGTTTATGTGTCCTACTATTGTGGTTGCTGATAACCACGTTTCCTTATCTTTAAGTTTCAGTTTGTAGAGGCTAGAAAATAGGAGTTTATGCTTTATTAGCCTATTATAAATAGGCAGTTGTTATTCAGTATTTCCAGCAATAGAAGTGCCTCTTTCTTCCTCTATTCTACTCTGTTTTTGGTTGTTTTGCTTTTATCTCTTCTGCTACTTCAATTGGTATCAGAGCATTACACAATGAATGGCTCAAATCAGATTTCAATTCCTATCTTGGATGGGAAGAATTACAATAGGTGGAATGTCCAAATGAGGGTGCTTTTTGATTACCACGAGTTGCTAGGTGTGGTGGAGACTGGAGTTGCTGAACTTGCAGAAAATGCAAATGATGCCCAAAAGCACACCCATCGTGAGAGCAAGAAAAAGGATAAGAAGGCATTATATTTCATCCATCAAGGGGTGAATGATGAAGTGTTTAAGAAGATTCAAAATGCAACTACGTCAAAGCAAGCATGGGATATCTTGATGATGGCGTACAAAGGTGCGGAGAAAGTTAAGAAGGTAAAACTCCAAACCTTAAGACGCCAATATGAGCTCCTACAAATGGAGTCTTTTGAAACTACTGCCACTTATGTTAGTTGAGTTCTTGCTTTGACAAATAAAATCAACATTTATGGAGAGGAGTACACAGAGCAGACTAAGGTGAAATCTTGCGGACACTCACACCAAAATTTGAGCACATTGTGGCAGCAATAGAAGAAGTCCATGATTTGTCCCAAATGACTGTTGAAGAGTTGTCAGGCTCATTAGAAGCACATGAGCAGAGAATGAATGAGAAACGGATAGAGAAGCCGATTGAGCAAGCCTTCCAAAGCCAAGTTTCCATCAAAGGTAATCAAGGTGGTGAAACAAGTCAAAAGCATGGTGGTTCTCGTGGTAAAGGACGAGGACGTGGTTTTTACTTCAACAAAGGTCGAGGTGATCATAACAACAATTATGGAGTAGGTGGTGATGACCAAGAAAAATCAAACTTTGGCCATCGACAGAATACAAGAGGTCGTGGTCGTGGTCGTGGTCGTGATCGAGGTCGAGGACGTGGTAGAGGAAGGTATGACAAATCTCATGTTGAGTGTTATTCTTGTCATAAACGTGGTCATTATTCAAGTGAGTGCAGATATAAGGAGAATGATCAAAAGGCTCATTATGTACAAGAGGAAGATGACAGTGAAGATCATGCTCTTTTGATGGTTACATCAACAAATGAGGCATCAAATTATCACACATGGTTTCTTGACACTGGATGTACTAATCATATGTGCAGTAAGAAGGAGTTCTTTGTTGATCTTGATGAGTCGTATCGATCCAAGGTCAAATTTGCAGATGAAAGCACTGTACCAGTGATGGGAAAAGGGAGAATCCTCATCAAGTTAAAGAATGGAGATCATAATTATATTTCAGACATGTTCTATGTGCCGGATATGAAAAGCAATCTGCTTAGCTTGGGTCAATTGCTGGAAAGGGGTTATAATATGCTCCTACGTGATAATCAACTCTCCATTTTTGATGTAAAAGGTATACTTATTCTTGAGGCTCCTCTATCAAAGAATCGTATATTTCAAGTTGACATTGCCAGTGAGGTTTACACTTGCCTTAGTGCTGTTTTAAAAGATGATTCTTGGTTATGGCATCTTCGTTTTGGTCATCTAAACTTTCGTAGTTTGAAGTTGCTTGCTCAAGAAAATATGGTGAAGGGCTTGCCTAGCATAAATCATCCAGAGCAATTGTGTGAGGCTTGTACTCTTAGAAAACACAGCAGGTTATCATTTGTGGCTGGAAAGAATTGGCGTGCAAGAAAGCCATTGGAACTTGTTCATTCTGATGTCTGTGGCCCAATGAGTGTTACATCAACTGGTAACAATAGGTATTTTCTTACCTTCATTGATGATTTTACTAGAAAAATTTGGGTCTATCTTTTGCAAAATAAGTTCGAAGTATTGAGTTGTTTTAAGAAGTTTAAGGCTCATGTTGAAAGACAAAGTGATCATTGTATCCAAATCTTACGAACTGATGGTGGGGGTGAATATACCTCCAATGAATTTCATGAGTATTGTGGAGAACAAGGTATACAACATCAAGTTACATGTCCCTACACTCCACAACACAATGGAGTTGCAGAGGGGAAGAACAGAACCATAATGGACATGGTGAGGAGCATCTTAAAGGCCAAGGGATTGCCAAATTCTTTTTGGGGTGAAGCTGTTTCCTGTTCTGTTTATTTGTTAAACAAGTCTCCAACAAGGAGTCTTCAAAATGTTACTCCCATAGAAGCATGGAGTGGTTTCAAGCCAAGTGTGAAGCATCTTAAGGTGTTTAGCTCTATTGCATTTGCTCATGTGCCGCCACAAACAAGGACAAAGCTAGATGATCGTGGAGAGAATACCATCTTTGTTGGCTATACTCGTGGAGGATTCAAGCTGTTCAATCCTGTGACTAATAAGGTGATTGTAAGTCGGGATCTGACTTTCGCAGAAGATGAAGCTTGGAGGTGGGATCTGGATACAAACAATGACACCTAAAGGCGATTTGTCACTATTCTTGAAGAAGATTCTCAAGTTACAGCAACCAATACTAATGAAGAAGCTGCTGCACCAAGTTATACTACACTAGAAAATCCCACGACACAGACTCTTCCTGAAGCTGGAAGACCGAGGAGACAAAGACAACCACCAGTTACTTTACAGGATTATGAGGTAACATCCGATGATGCTATTGATGATGATGGAAATCTAGTGCACTTTGCCATGTTTGCAGATTTAGAACCCGTATTTTTTGAAGAAGCCATTCAAGATCCTAAATGGGTGAATGCCACGCTTGAGGAGATGAAGGCAATTGAGAAGAACAACACATGGGAGCTTACTGACTTACCACAGGATCAAAAAGCAATTGATGTCAAATGGGTTTTCAAGACAAAGATGAAGTCCAATGGAGAGATTGAAAGACATAAAGCAAGATTAGTGGCAAGAGGATTTGAACAGCGTCCTGGCCATGATTATCAGGAGGTGTTCTCTCCAGTAGCTCGAATGGAGACCAATAGATTCATTATAGCTTAGGCCGCACAAAATCAATGGAAGATTAATCAAATGGATGTGAAGTCAGCATTCTTGAATGGTCCTCTTGAAGAAGAAGTCTTTGTCAGGCAACCACCAAGATTCGTAAAAGAAGGAAGTGAAGATAAAGTGTATAGATTGAAGAAAGCACTTTATGGTTTGAAGCAAGCACCACGAGCATGGAACAAGCGCATTGATTCATTCTTTGTCAAGGCTGGATTCAAGAAATGTCCTTCTAAACATGCTTTATATGTGAAGTTTAATGAATCTGGTGACATTTTGATACTTTGTCTTTATGTTGATGATATGATATTTACAAGCAACAGCACCAAAATGATTGAAGACTTCAAGAGGTCTATGATGCACGAATTCGAGATGACGGATCTTGGTTTAATGTCTTACTTTTTGGGTATAGAAGTGATGCAAAGAGAAGATGGGATCTTTATCTGTCAAAAGAGGTATGCTTCTGAACTGTTGAGGAGGTTTCATATGCATAATTGCAATCCAGCAAGAACTCCTGTGGAGGTTGGAACTAAGTTGTTCAAGAAGGGTGATGACGTACGTGTTAATCCCACTTTCTTCAAGCAACTTGTTGGGAGTTTGAGGTATCTCACATGCACACGACCTGACATCTCTTATGGTGTTGGATTGATTAGCAAGTTTATGGAGTCCCCTCGTCAATCTCATTTGCAAGTTGCCAAGAGAATTATGAGGTACCTAAAGGGCACTTTTGATCATGGTCTATTTTACTCTTCATCTAGCAATTGTACTCTTGTAGGTTATTCTAATAGTGATTGGAGTGGAAACTTAGATGATCGTAAAAGCACTACTGGTTATTGCTTTAATTTTGGTAATACAGCTTGTTCATGGTCGTCAAAAAAGCAGTCGATTGTTGCACTTTCAACTTGTGAAGCAGAGTATGTGGCAGCAACCTCAAGTGCATGTCAAGCAATATGGTTGCAAAGCTTGAAGAATCAAGTTCGTGTCCCAATTGAAGAACCTATGAAGATCTTTGTTGATAATATTTCAGCTATTAACTTGGCAAAGAACCCAGTCCATCACGGAAGGAGCAAGCATATCGACATAAGATTTCATTATTTGCGAGACTTAATTGACAAAAGGGTGATTGAGTTAAAGTACTGCAAGTCCGAAAATCAAGTTGCTGATATCCTCACTAAACCTTTGAAGTATGAAGCTTTTGTCAAGTTGAAGAGTATGATGGGAATATCTGCTCTACTGAATCAGGATTAAGGTGGGGATGTTGGAGTTAATCCCGATTTTAAAGCTAATTGTTTTGAGTGAGTCCTAGTTAGTGGAGTTTATGTGTCCTACTATTGTGGTTGCTGATAACCACGTTTCCTTATCTTTAAGTTTCAGTTTGTAGTGGCTAGAAAATAGGAGTTTATGCTTTATTAGCCTATTATAAATTGGCAGTTGTTATTCAGTTTAAGGTGTAATCATCTTTATCTATTTCCAGCAATAGAAGTGCCTCTTTCTTCCTCCGCTTTGCTCTGTTTTTGGTTGTTTTTCTTTTATCTCTTCTGCTACTTCAGTTGGGCGGATCGTAAGGATTTCCAGGTAAATGAAGTTGAAGAAAACCTTTATGCTATCTTTTTTCATTCTGAATCCGACCTCATGTGTGTTCTGGAAAATGCTCCATGGTCTGTTGGAGGGTTTTTGTTCAATGTTAAACAATGGGATCTGGGTATATCTTTGGCGGAAATGGACTTCTCACTAGCCTCCTATTAGATACAGGTTCACGCTCTGAATGTTGATGAATTGACCTACAACAATGCTGTTACTATAGGCAGTAGTCCCAGGATTTTAATCAAAGCTGAGAACCCTATAGTTAACAATGTTTTATTTAGGGGATTCTGAAGATGTAGAGTTCAAATTGAAGTTCTTAAGCCCTTTTTTTGTTGGATTTTGGTCCCATTCTCAGAATCATGAGGATAAGTGAAAGTGGGTTGAACTAAAGTATGAGAAGCTCTCAAACTTCTGCTATAACTGTGGTAGGTTGGGTCACTTAGATTCTGTGTCTGGAGAAGAGATGGTCATGTCTTTGAAGGATCCAAACCAACCTATGTATAGTAAAAGGCTGAGAACTACATAGGTGAGAGAGACTAACAGGACCCCAAGTAGAGTTAACAATATTTACAAAAGCACTTCAAGTAATCTAAGCCTATCATGCGCCCTCATAGTGAGAGATAAAAGGAAGAGACCTTGGAATGAGAAGCCTTTTAATACCCCTGACACTTTTGTGCAAGCATTCCCTACGACCACCCTACACATGCTAACTGATATTATCGTCATCCAGAAAGAATCCTAAGCTCAAACTTGTTTTCTCTACCGTTTCTCCACCTAAGGACAATGAACATTTAAATATTGAATATGTTGGTAGTAGCAGTAGTGGTTTGGTGGCTGGTAATTCAATGAGTAAGAACCCTCGTAATGCTGTTAATCTGGATATCATTGTGTTAATGAGTATCTGTTTGGTAATTCAAAAAGGGGGAGGTAGTAGCCCAAGAAGTGTTTGAACGAACCCTAGTCCCAGCTAATGATTGTACTGTGTTTAAGGACAATGATCAGCAAGTTTACTTTGTGGAAATACCTGGTGATGAATCTGCACTAGCTGCAAAAGGATTGGAACATGTTATCCCCAGAAGGCTGCCTAGCAAAATCCCCTTGGACAAGGTGTTTAATGGCTTAAGACTCAAGAGAGGTAGCTCAAATAGCCCCACTAGTCCCACTGCAAAGAAGTTGAAGCCTAGTCCACTTTTAAGATTGAATCCTCTGCTACCCTTGCCTAGCCCTGGGAACGTAAAGTTTCCATAATCTGGTGAGAAAAAGAAAACACTAAAGAAGGGGAGACCTACTAGAAGAAAGCAAAAGGTGAGTCCTGGTTTCCAAATTGAGGAATCTCAGTTGTTCTATGTGCCCATTGCATCAAGTGGCACCTTTGTTTTAGAGAACAAAATCTGAGGTCTGAAGGGGTTGGTGGCCCCCCTAAGGCCACGGGGGTTCCATGATTCTATTCAGCTATTATGCTTTTGGGAGGGGGCTGCCCTTGGTCATGAAATCTTTAAGCCTAAAGTATCCTAGATTATTTCTTCAGTTATGCTTTTGCTTTAATTTCCTTCTTTTGTTAAAAAGTTTGTTTGCAAAAGAGATATCTGCTAGCATGAGTTTGGGTCTGGTTTGGGTAGGTAGAATGATAGTATGGCTTGCTTTGTATCTTTGGAGGGGGGATTCGGTGGAAGGAGTTGTTTGTTTAGTAGGTTCTTCTATCACTAATTCAAAGGAGCAATGTTGAATGTCTAAGCACTGCCGGAGGATCTTCAGCCTCACTCTGCCTTCCTTTCATCCCAAGCTCATGATACTTGCCTTCGTCTACGTCACCAAGACTTTGAAGACCTGCTTCTCAAGTCCACTCTACATTAAACCACGAGAGGATGTGCGACCTGTTGTTAACAGAAGTAATTCCTTCCTTGCTTTCCTCTTCATCTGCAAGCTTAGCAGCTCTCCTTTGTCGTTTTATTTCAAGTGGTATGTTTCTGTGTTACTGTTTTTGCTCATGTTTTGTGTTTTGATGGTCTGTAAGTTACCTTATATTTCTGGTTAATATAATAGTTAGGATTTAATGGCCAAAAAAAAAAAAAAAACTGAGAGAAATGGAGAATCAAGGATGAGAAAGGAAAAACAAGCAATTAGGTGTTTAATTTGAAGCAATAATATCCATGCATTAAAATCGGCTTAACTCTAATATAAAATAAGACATAGATTCTAAAACCAATTAGGACTCCTATTAGTCCTCAAAAGATCATATCAAATCTTAAACTAATAAGAAACTAATCAAATCAAACATAATAATCTTAAATAATATAATTTCCCCTAAAATCTAGTTATATCATATACTACATAGGTCTTTTTGGGTACAACAATATCACGGAATGAATTCTAAACACATGATTAAAAATATAAATAACTCTACAATCAGATCTTGTGGTTATGGTATTAAATATAACATAATTAATTACAAACTCAAAATTATAAAATAGAATCCTACAATTAGATCACATGATTGAGGTAACAGTTAATTTTTTGTCAAACTATACAAACCAATTAAAATTGATAAACTTCAATAGAATGCTAAGAATAACTAAGTCTTAATATCTAAGTTTTCTTTTACATTAGCAATGAATTAAGAAATACATATACCTTAAAAAATAAAAAGAATACATATTCTCATTCATCCCTTAGTTTAGTAAAAATTTACCAATATTAAGACTTAATTATTCATAACTATCTAAGAAAATTTTTCAGATTTATCTTAATTATTACTACTAACCAAACATAACATATGCGGGGGGGTGGTAATACTTATTCTTAATGGGGTTGGTAATACGTATTCCTTAATCACCCAGTAACTTAGTAGAAAATGATTACTTGTAGGATATTCCTAACCTCTTAAATAAGTTTTAAAATTTTGACTCCTACTTTATAATTTGATCAAAATGTTATAGATATGTTTACATGTGGAATAGATCATCTGACCTCTTTATCCATTTAAAAGCGTAAAAAAATTCACTATACTACATCATCAAAACATTTGCCATTATAAAATATACTCCTTCCATCCAACTTTATTAGACTTAGATTTAGTTGTCTAATTTTTGTACTTTGAAAATGCTATAATTACAATGCCACATGGCATTGTAATCTTATAATATGATTAAGGAGTTCATTTATGATTTTGTATGCATCAACTCATTTGATGTCACATCATATTAATTTAATGCAATGTAAGATTGTAAATTATAATCTTACATGACATTGTAATTATAATATTATTGTTTATCTTTATGATATCATTTAATGTGTTGATTCATACTTTACTTTTTTTTTAAAGAAAATAATTACAACATATATTAAATAAAAAAACCTATTTAAATAGTGATTAATTAAGGATAAGGATAAATATAAAATTTTATTAATTAATTATTACATCCCTATTTAATTACTATAGAAAAAAAAATAAGCCCACTAAAATTGAATGTAGAGATTAATTAATTAAGATGAACCAAGATGAGTAATCCAATGTTTTCCGACTGGTAGTATATTTGACAAACAAGATAAAGCATAAGAAGAAAATAGAATACCTCCGGGGAAATTTGGAAGGTTTGAAGGCAATCGTTTCCTGAAGAAATGATGCAGAGACCTATTTTGCAGAGCAATTAAAGATAAAAATAAAAAGAAAAAACATGACCAGCCTAAAATAAAAGATAAATAAAAATTATAGTTTCTAGCAAATTGTGTAACTAATCAAGTAAAAGTTTATTCAATTAAGCGAGTCTTGTTTACAAAGCCTTTTAAAAATTTGTTTATTTTTTTTAAGAGGATAAATAAATTGAGTTTTTTTTTTGGCCTTCAAGAAAATTGAGTTGATTAGGCAGAAATTGAGGTGGTTTAATGAAATTACAACTCAACCACTAAATCAGAAAATGCTGTAAAAAATTACTATTTTTGCTTAAGAAATTAGACATCAATATCACTACATCGAGAGCTCCTCTATTACTTTGGCAACATATGAAACTTGTACCATGTTAGGGATGGTCCCCTTTCAATAATACTCTGACGTTTTTCTTTTTCTTTTTTTTTCTTTAATGTTCAATTTGACACATCAAAGATAGTTTACATTCCAGTTCACATTGGTCTTAGTGATTGAAATTAAAAGTCGTTGATTAATTAATTTACTATTATATTTATTTAAGTCTCAAAACTTTTTATTGACTACAAATACATCAAATATAATGTTTGGTCTCAAAACAAACTTTTTTTCAAAGTATCTAAAAAATTGTTCTGCGTTACAAGTTCAAAGCACATACAGCAGTGAATAATGTATGATAAACCTTGTGGAATCAAAATAAGTAAATATGTTTGGTGAGTATTGAGGGGCCAGTTTAACTCGGTAGAAGATACTAACCTTCATTAGAGCCCGATGATTTGAAGGGGGATGTTGATGTTTTCCAAGCAGAAATGAAAAATAATGGCTGCTTCTCTCTTTCAGTACTTCTGATCACCAAGATACCATTTTCCCGGTTCATCGGCCAATAATTTCCAAGGAATGCACGTTTGGCAGACAAATTATCAATAGAAAAACCATAATGAGTAAGCAAGGATTTCCATTGAGCCCAGGTCTGGTGCCGCTCCACCCTGTTACTTCCCTCACACGCCACTATGTTGCATATTTGATGTCTATGATACGCCTCAGCCTTAGGATGGAAAGACAAGAATAAATTTTCTTGGAATAGAGAAGAATAATATTTAAGTGATTCATCAAACCGCAACAAAAAATCAGACTGACTGTGGTTAGCATCATGCTCTGCAACAATCATAACATCCGCTTTTATGACATCCCTCACCGTTAGTAACACCTTCTCCAGAGCTAATGCCTCCGAAAACATTTTGCTGAATACAAACATGCAATTCACAACCACAAACTCGCCATCTCGCATCTCCAGCAAAGACACATCAATGTCAGCGAAACTGTTAACAGCAATAATCTTATATTCCAACTCAATGTGGCGGGCTTTAGAATTAGAAGCCCGAATAAGTTTCTCCTCAGTTTCTTTCGAAAATTCAACGTTTTCTTGCACAAGGAAACTTAACCTTAAATGCGTCAGGTCACCCCAGTCCCGAACCAAACTAAAAATGTTCATCCATTGGTCATAAATATCCATGTGCTTGACAAGTTCAATAACATGGACTTTGCGTTTTCGTTTTCCCTTGACGACATCTGCAATAGCCCAACCTACAGTAGAAAAAAGGGAATGCCTAGAACACATGATATTCTTCCAGTCAGGTAATGGGAATGAAAAATATTTAGGATGAAGTCCGTAGGCTCGGCAAGCGAGAGCTTCTGCCAAAAATCTGATCAATCTTATAGTTCCAGGCTTGGGTTCCTCTTCAGCAAGATCAAGAACTCTTCCCATCTCTGCATTTGCAAGTCTCGGATTCCCATGTTGAAGCGCCTCCGCGCATTTTTTCAAGGCGTCAACAACATCCTCCCTCATCCTCCTCAACTAGAGAATGATTTTTCTTTTTCTCAACTGCAACTTAACTAATTTCTTTTAAGTCTTAATGTCTTTGATGATCACTTTATAGAATTTAAAGAACAGAACAGCTTCTCTCCTTTCACTAACTTTTGGAATTAAAGAAAAAGATAGAAAATATAATCAATAGGATTTTTAGATCTTAATTTCAAATTTATTGAAAAATAAACAAAGAAAAAAAAATCAATAATTTCATGAGGAAAATAAGAGCAGAGACTAACCATAGGATTTTTAGATCTTAATTTCAAATTTACTGAAAAATAAACAAAGAAAAAAAAATCAATAATTTCATGAGGAAAATAAGAGCAGAGACTAAC
>BPVZ01000115.1:918964-939113 GCA_020521535.1 Rubroshorea leprosula
ACCTCTAGGCGAAACAGGTCAACGTTCACAGCCGCAAGCTCCAAATAACAAGTCTGCCGCCCACCCAGAGCTCCCAATCTAGTCCCACGGTTGGTGGATCAGATCAGTCCTCCAACAGAAACGATGGCAGAGCACGATGAAGGGTATAGGAGAGATTCTGAAGGTCGTTTCTGTAATTTCATCATACTGGGTTTTTTTTCTTTTTGGAACAAGTAGTACAAATCTTTGTAGGTTAGGGAATCGGCTGAATTGCTGAAGCTACACCTCTTCTCCCAAAAGTCCTAGAAAACCAGATGCCTGAGTCGGAATTGGAAAATCAGGGGGCTGGTATCAATATTATTGATGACGTCCTCTGTGGGGAGACGGTGCGCCTTTATGATTTTTCAGAATGAGAGGTATTGCCTATTAGTGGTTTCTAGGAAATTACCATCGCCCATTCATCGGTGGAAAGTTTGTTCTACCATTCATCTTTTGAGAATTTTTTACAGAATTTTTTTGACTCTATGACTTTTTGTCGTTCTTCACGTGATGGCGGAGTGGTATCACTCCGATCCATAACTGGGGAACACCACTAAATTGTATTTGACTTTCAACTCCTTTTCCTTCGCTCTTTATTAAAAAACAGATAATGATGGTGATGGGTAATTGTTTGTTCTAATTAAATGAAGAAAAAACCTTTTGTCATTAATTTCGCATGAGAAAAGCCGAATTTTTCCTCTTTTTTTTTAGGGTTAATATCAACTCTCATCCTTTTATTATTAAAAAAAAATTCAAGTTAAGCCTTCGGTTATTAATTTACTTTATGTCGTCTTTTTATTATTATTTAATTACACATATCCTTCCTCTATTATCACTTAACTACATATGTCTTCTCTTTTTACTAATAAAAAATATATTAATGTTGTCTTTTGTCTAATTTAAAGATAATAAATTATTTGTTAACTGTTAATATACAAATAGGTTAGACATTTAATTTTCTTATTATTTTTTAAAAAATAATTTATAAATAATTTTTGTATATTATCTTTTTATACAATTTTATACATCATTTAAATAATTATCTTTTTTATTTATTTAAGACTTATAATATTAAATATATTTATTTATTTAATAATATATAAAAATTATATAAAAAATAATACAAAAAATTGTCCTTACATCACCGTGGTCATTATTTTAAGCTGTTCTTTTAATAGGCCTAGTTGTGCCACATAAGAGAAACTCTCTATACCTAAACAACTCATCATCCCTGAAAATCCGACCATCCCTAACCTTCGCTTACGGCCTTGCCTTCACAATCGCTATTATAAACGTTGCCACCCTTATATGAACCAAAAATGCCATAGCAAGTTATCCTAGCATCATTGCAATGACTACAATATTGAGGCGGTTGTGCATCAAAAAGCAACCCACCGCCCTCCAATCTTGATGGCTCATGGAACTCCCTCCCATCAGCACCCACTCCCCTAGCATCAACTTGGAGAACATGAAGGCTGATGGCTGTAGCCAAGAATTGGTCATCGGCTCTCTCATCTCATCTCACCAGTAGTCGCCGTCTACTTCAAGGCCTCCATTGAGGGATGAGAATATCTACCCTAGTCAAGATAACAACTTGAGAAACCAAAAAACACTACAAAGAAAACATTGTAAAAGGAATTAAAACCACCAATGATGGCCAAGCAAAACCTAAGAAAACTTGAAGGTGATCATTAAAGACCCCTTTTATGTGCTCTTGATTCTTGTTTGCAAAATTCATGAGGTACCTTGACCCATGTCAATTCTTTCTATTTGCTTTTGCATATATCTTTTCTTTTGTAGGATTTTCAATGAAATAAAATTTGAGGAATGTCACCTAAAAATAATAGGTAAAATGAACTAAAGTAGTCTTAATCATGTTGTAGGATGACTCTACTACTAGGACTTCTCCTCAATGTGGAAAAATGTCTCTGTTAAAGGTTTTCTTCGAAAATCTGAACCTATTTTTTAAGGTGATACTTCTACTTTTTATAATCTTTTTATGATGTGAAGTTGAATTTGTAACTTAAAAATGAAACAAGAAGGTTCATAATAATGTATTTCGTGAGTTGATATTTTCCATTGTGGGTTTCAATGCCTTTCTTTTGAATTGATTTGTTGTGACCTTTTTACACATAAAAGCTTATGCTTGGAATTTACATTCCATATTAAACTTCAAAAGAATTTTTAAAAAAAGGTATAATAACAATTTTCAAAAGCTAATTGAGGATCATGGACAGTAAATGTAATAGATACATGTCATTACATTTTAAAATTTAAAACATTTTCCTATCAGATGGTACTTGAGATGCTTGTCCTAATTCATCTTAATTTGCTTATCTCTGTCTTGAATTTTTTTAATATTTTTCATAGATCAATGAGGAAGTCTCTTATAATGGCTACAAACTAGAAGAGCCAATATGATCCCTAGAAAAATTCGGCTTATATAAAGCCAATATCATCTTCACATTGCTGAGTTGACAGTGAAGGAAATCCTTAATTTTTTTCAACTTGTTGCCAGGGTGTTGGAAGCTGAGTTGGTACTCCTTTCATCCTAAAAATAACTAATTGTAGTTTTTATTTTAATTAAAAATATTTAATTTGAAAATAATATTTGTATTCATTTATACTATCTTTAAAAAATAAATAAGAGATAAAAAAAGATTTTTAAGTGATTGGATAATTAATTAAAGTGAATAAATAATAATATAGTTAAAATAAGAAAAAAAAACATATATTTACTTTAAAAAGTGAAAAAAAAAAAGATAATTAATTTAGAATAAATTTAATGTCAAAAAATGACAATTATTTTGTCACAGAAAAAGTAATTTTTTTTTATTTTTTTAATCAAAGTTTAATATTGGAATTGTATCAATGCATGAAAGTAATATTGCCACTGAAGAGATAACAATGGAGGCTTAGTCAACAGGAGGGAGAAGGAAGCAGGAATTTTTCAAGATCCAGAAATTCATACATATATGAAGGTGGCTTTAGTATAGTTTGTTATCTTTTCCCATGTGGCATGAGTGAGGCCTATCAAAGCACGATTGTGAGAAAAAGATTTGAGAGATTTTTTTTTTTAAATATATTTATAAGGGGTTGAATTTAAGTCGTTGTCTAAAAAAAAAAAAAAATGCACTTGATGGGTGACTCAAGACCACTGACCGAAGGCCCAAAGTGCAAAAGACTTGAGAGATTTGAAAGAATGGTTAGACAAAAATTAATTAAAAGAAAATCTAACGTCTGGTCCATTTGCAGGTTAATAGGTAACAAACAATTCGTTACCCTTAAATTGGATGGATGGGTGGATGGATGATAATGATATTGACATATTTCTATTAGTAGAGAGACTATATATGTAGTTAAATAATAATAAAGAGAGGACATAAAGTAAATTAATAATAAAAAATTTAAATTAAATTTTTTTAATAATAAAAGGACAATACTTGGCATTAACCCAATTTATTTATGTTAAAAAAACCTTGGCGTTTTTATTTCTTTTTATATTCGTAGGTAAACTGGACTTTTTCATTTTTGATGGTAAAGTTGAATTCGAGATTTTAAAGTTTATATTTCGATCCAACCATCCTCTCTCTTGGAAGAGCTCTTGTTTTAAGTTTGGAGGCTGCTGATGGCAGGGACACAGGGCAAGCTACGTCATCGTATTGGTATGGTTCAGAGGATGTGCCTACTGGCTGGTATAGAGTTCCCCTTTCGCTCAACAATATGTTTAATGTTCTGGATACATTGATGGTATACTAAAAAATTTATGATTAGTTCTTTTTTTATTTATTACTTATAAAAAATAAAAAATATGATGTATATATTAATTTTTTAGATTATAAAATAAAAATCAATGAATTAAATATGAGACAATTTAAGTTCATCTTATTTAATAATTTGAGTTAGTACAATTCTTAATAATTTAAATTATATAATTTTTTTTTAGAAAAAAAGAGTTAATTTTTTCTTTGGAGAGATATGTAATTAAAAATAAAAACTAAAATGAAGGAGAAGTTTGAAATTGTAAAGAAATCAGGAGAAAGTAGAAAGAAAGGTAAAATGGATAAACGGTTTTCGCGTAAATGGCAACAAAGGAGTGTGGAACTCCTCCTTTCCTTCTGAGATCTCCTTTTCATCTCGTCTGCTTCCTCTCTTCTTCTTGCTCCTCAGGTAATCTCTGCACGTCCGACCCCATATGCCATCGTGCATGGATGATTCTGTTTATATTTATACATTCTGGTCAATGATCTGAATCACCTGATCATGTTCCAGCATTGAATCCCATCGTTAAATCTGCTTCTGATTGAATTGGTATATTTCCATGTGGCATTTGATTCGTTTCTGCTGAAGCTCGCATTTTTCCCTTAGTTTTTGTATTTTTTCTTTATATACACCGATTTTAGACGGATTGATATCAAGAGCAGAATTTATAATGTCATCTAGAAACAAATTTTAATTATCTTCTTTTATAAAATTTCGGATTTTTGCAAAATTAAGCTGTAGTTCTGATAATACACATTCACAGCGGTTGAGTGTGATTCTATTGTGCAGTTGTTTGGTAAGTGAATTGGGTTTTATTGGGTGTTGACAAAGGTTGAATATTTGTGGATAGAGAGGGGAGCTGTAGGGGTTTGTGTGAACTGTGATCTATTGTGGGGGAGAGGAGAAGCAATGGAGTTGTGGAAAAGCTGGGACCTTGAGTTTGCAGAGAGTTGGTTCTATAGTTTGCGATATTGGAGAGCCTTGCCTATGTCAATCATCCATACAGGTTGTTATAACTGTAAGACTATCGTCTACTCTATCAGTGACTCTATCATCACTTTTTTAGCTTTATAGCAATGAGTTAGCTCTCCCTTTTCACGTTCAAGATTTGTTCTGAAAGATAACCAGATCATCTAGGCTGTTTTAATGCAGCTCCAAAAGTGTACAAATTCATGTTTTATCAATTTAGTAGACATTTTGTAAATTTTGTTCTTACATCTCTCACCATACTAAACAAAATTTTTATTCCCCTTTCCTTCTCAACAAGTTGAGTGGTGAGCTGGTTGTTCAATTTTGTCTAAGTTGGTCTGGAAACTTCACTCATGACTATGTTCTTTATTTGGTTAACATCTTTCCCTTTGGTGTGGTTGTGGTATTAATTTTCAATAAAATATTAAAGATTCATCTGTCATTAATTGGTGCAGACAAGCAGAGTGCTGGAGCCAGAAAAGTGGCAGACACTTTATGATAATGATGGAAAGATTTGTGGTTTTAAGAAAGCCCTCAAGTTGATTATTTTGGGGCATGCGTTTTTTGTTCCCCCAAAATTTCTGACAGAATGAGTAGGTATTTTGTTGCATATTTTCATATCATTTTGTTGTAAATCTCTCATCTCAAAGTTATAATGTTTACCTAGCAATATTATACTTTAGGAATGTAGGATTGTAATGGAGTTGGCTTTATTTAGAATGCCCTGATTTCTTTGATCAAATTTCAGACACAGTTAGTGTGATGTGATGCAGCCTCCTTTCTCCCTGAGTTTGATATGTTAGCATGTGATAAATAACATTATTGGTTGATTGAAATTTCTCAAATAAGCCACATCTTCTCCCATGCTACTTCTTCTGAAGGCAAGTCATTATTGATTATAATTGAGATTCATACCATTTTTGCTTAAGTTTGGGAATTTTTGCTTGGTTGTTATGCATTGGGAAGTACTGCAGAGTACTGAAAGCATTTGAGAGCATTGCATAGGTGTAGTCTTTTTTTCCCTCATTTTTCGTACTGAGTTACATACCTTAAGCACTTACTGAATTTCCTTTGTTCAATATGTCTAATGCTACTCATCTCTGAAACAAGGTTAAATATCCATTGTCATCCCCCATTCTTTTTGTTCATTTTTTTTGAAAAAAGTGGGAATCAGGGAAGTAATATTGAAGGAAAAAGTTCCTTGGGGAGACAGAGAGGTGCTTAATCTTCTCTACCCCATCTTGCCCAGATATATCATGAGAATACTGTTTTCTTAGCATTTACTTTAAGAGCTTATATATTCTACAAAGCTAGCATTATCTTGTTAATTTGGAATCTCTATTATCGTGTCTCGGTTCAAAAAGTTAGCTTTTCTTGGCCCCTTCTCACAAGAGTATATAACTTATTATTTGCAATTATTGAGCAGTTCTTATGAATGACTTTTTTAATTTTTGGTTATGCATTTGCTAAAATCAAGGCACTGATTTTTTATTTATATAACAGCTCCATAAAACTGTATGCAGGGGACGTTACCAGGATCTCTTAAGGCAGTGTCAAACAATGCATTCAAGCATTGGAACTCGGTCACTTGCCTATCCCGTAGGATCCAAGGTTATGGATATGAGGTCATCCTCCAAAGATGAAAGGAAAAGGGAAACTATTGTCAAAAGTAGACAATCTTCCATTGATAATAATGATAACATAGAAAATTCTTGTGACCTGAGCAACAATTGTACAGATATGTCACATGCTGGCCAAAGGGAAATTTCTACTGATCCCACTGATCTTTTGTCACCTTGAGGGTGAGTACTGATGGTGCAGCACATGACTCTTCTTCTTGTATACCTACTCCTGGATTATACAGCAGCAGTTCCTCTGAAGTAGGGAGAAAATATCATAGACCACATTTCATAACTGAAACATATATTGATTTTCTCCCACTACCAGTTATAGATTTGTTTGATGGTGGAGAACATGAGAATGACTTTGTTCCATATGAGGATGAGAGTATGCATGGTTTCCAAATTAATGACAATTCTGAGTTAATCTTGGAAACAAATACTTTTTCACCATCTAGCAATTTTTCTCGTCATTTTAATTCTGAAATCAAGTTGATTATTCCTGATATGCGCCAATCAGTCTCAGAGTCCAGTAATCTGGGTCATAAAACAGAAATTGTCAACAGATTAAGAATATCAGATGTCTCAAAAACACCATTGGCAAATGCAACCTCATCTAAAGAAGGAGCAGCAAATGAAGCTTTGGAATTTGCACCAAATGGGTAACTAAATAAACTCTTTTGTGAAAATATGTTCTTTCAGTCTCTATCAGCTGACGGGATTCTTCCTATTTTCAGTTGTTGATGTGTTGAGAACAGATAGTCATCTTGAAGTCTACAAGGACACAAGAAATCTAGCAAGGATGTCTGATATTCTTGCTGTCTATGCGTGGGTTGATCCTGCAACTGGTTATTGTCAAGGTTAAACTTTTCTCTGCTTTCCAACTACTATTTATTGATGGCACAAAGATTTTCACAATACAATTTAAAGCTTTAGCATTAAACATCACAAGTTTTTTGGTTCATTTTGGTTATAGGTATGATAGACTTGCTGTCTCCCTTTGTCATGCTCTTTGAGGATAATGCTGAGGCATTTTGGTGCTTCGAGATGCTCATAAGGAGACTGGTATTGTACTGTTATAGACTAGAAAATTTGTTGAGTTAGATAATTTGTATTATTTCACTAAAATTTTTTTATGGATGCCTCCAGCGTGAGAATTTTCAGATGGAAGGACCAAGTCGAGTGATGAAGCAGTTGCAAGCATTGTGGCATATCTTGAAACATACAGACAGGGAAATGTTTGCACACTTGTGAAATATTGGTGCCGAAAGTCTTCATTTTGCATTTCCAATGCTTCTGGTTCTATTTCGACGAGAGCTATCTTTTAATGAGGCTCTTTGTACGTGGGAGGTTTGCTGTCTTAGTCTCACTGGATGACATTGACTACCAAATCCATCATATTAGTTACATCCTAATATATGCAGGAAATATTGGTATGTGAGTTCTAATGTTACGACCCAAACAGGTAGTTTCTAGACACTAGTGTAGATCCTAGCTGAAATTTACTGTCACAATAGTATCTATTCGTAGGTGGCTAAGTCTTTAACTACATTAAGCTAGAAATCATTTCCCTGCTTCGTAAAGGATGTTCTTAAGCTCAAAATATAACTATCTAGCACATAGCCATAAGATCCAAAATGGATTTTATAAGCATACAAACCACAAGCTTGGCTTGATTTAGGTACAGTCCCAGAGCTTAATTGAACCTAACAGCATATTTACATAGCCCAAAAAAGGAACAGTTCTCCAGAAAACTGTATTTTGTACACAAAAGAAATTTTAGGTGACCAGCATGTTTACAACTAGCTGTGAGCCATGACAGGGTTTTGGTCAGAGAACAAGTTTGTGTTACCAACTCAGCTGCCAAGCTGTATCTTTGGCTGGTTGAGGTGCTCCTGGGCTTCCCAAGTATATATAAGCTGCTATAAAACACACTAACCTGTAACAACAGGGAAGAACAATATTTCCATGAGCTATAAGGCTCAATAAGTAACTAATAGCTTAACAAACTATCAAAATTCAAATTTGTCAAACCATAACTGTTCTCAACAGTATTCAGTATAGTTCTTTGCATATTTGATGATAAAATTTCACTAGAAACCTATTCACTCCAAGCACATGCTTACTTGGTCTCCATTCTAGAACAAACTAGAGAAATATGTTACTTTAACTTAGGGAGCATAAAATCAGCCCCATTACACTGCTCTTCAATTACTGAACAGTTTCTTCAGTGTCATAAATAAACATGACATAAATACTCTCAATAACATAAGATAATAGCAAGGTAACCTAATGCTTGTTCAACATGTAGATGAATGCAAGCTCTTAACTATGGATTTTTCCTTGTGGGTGTACATCCCACTTTACAAATGGCCCAGCCATAATTATTTTTCTGATTTGCAATGGGTCTAATAACATCTCTTTGCACTCCCAGTCCAACTGGGTTTCATATTTCCAGTCCAACTGGTTTCATAATCCCTGTCCAACTGGGTTTCCAACTAGCTCAGCTGCACCAACAGTTAATTCACTAGAAAAATTCCACTAGCACACATAAAATGCAGATGTTATCCAGATCATTTCAAAGATAAATTAACCATAAGAATCCATTCTTAAATTTTTGCTTAAACTTCAGAGAACTTAACTTAATTTTGTTAAGCTTAAGAGTTACTTACCTCAGATTAAATGAGGTTGGACCCAAAACTCCTCCAAAACTCTCAGTTTTGCTGTTGCCCTTGCTGCAAGGCCAACACTCCTCTATTTCTGTCTTGCTCGTCTGGTGCCAGAACAGAAGAAAAAGAGATGAAATTTGTTTTGGTTTTACCCCTCTAAATGCATCCTGATTCTAACCAAAGTTAGTGGGATTTTAATGCATTCCACTATACTTTTCTCACTGCTGTGCAATCACATGCCAAGTGCACATTTACATGTCATTAGTCTACCAAGCCATTTGTTCAGCAACATTGTTATGAAATCAGTCCCTAAACTTCTCTTAACAGTACAAGACCTCAACTATTAAGTTTCTAACATTTAAGGACTAAAATTTCAATATTTTTACCTTTAAGGATAGGGATGTTTCATCTAATCTACACATCATAGACTCTGATGATCAGTAGATCAAGTACTAAGCCATCCACTGAAATAACATGGAGGACTTCTAGCAATAATTTGTTTTAGATTAATGTTTGAAACATTTTCCCGATGCTAGCCTATTCTTTTGGTAGTATGAGAGGCATTTACTAGTTGTTTCTTCACAATTTTCTAAAAGCCGTTTTGTTCCTTCCGGGAACCTATACTAACCATATATGTGACAAACATAACGGTTTAGGATTCTGCATGTCAAGAAATCATAATGATGGCATTAACAACAATATGATTCATGGTGAATGATAAATTTAGTCATGACCTGTATCATGAATTTTAGTCCTGTGAATGTTATGTGATATGAATAATGTAATTAAGGGAGGAAAAGAATAACAGTAACCAATGAAGACAGCTAACAAGGGTGACAATTTCACAGCTGTTACCTGTTGCATCAGGAAAATATTGATCCTTTTTCGCTTAAAATGATCAACATTACTCCAAAAATTATTTGTTAATGGTCAATTTTGAGCGGTTGATGAGCATGTATTCATAAATTTGTATTGTTTTTATTTAGATGAGAAGACATTGATTTATGCATTTCTGATAAAGTTAAGATGTTTACCTAAAAATTATAGTTGATTTATTTAGATGAGAAATGGTATAAGATCACAAGTCATTCATTTTTTGCAAGTATAGATTGTAAAACCCTTTTCACATTTTTCTGATCTTATTATATGTACTGTTTCTTTACCCTTCCCCCACCCCCTTCCTTTTTTTTTTTGACAAAATCATCCAAATGCAGATGATATGGGCTGCTGACTTTGATGAATCCTTGGCTCACAATTTAGAGGAGAACTGTCTGGGGCCATCAATCATAGAGCTCTCAAGGGACTTTGGATCAGAAATGAAAGAGGAAGGCACAGAATATGGAAATGGTAGTTTAAAGGGCACCTTACAGTCAAACCAAGGAACTGAGGAGCATTTGATACCTGATAATGATGGAATAAAATCAGCGTCCACTTATCACTTCTGTGGCTTGACAAGGAGTTTTTGGTCTAAAAATGAACACCTACTATCATGCAGTATTATCTCAACTGGGAATGGAGATGATGAGCTACCTGTCTTTTGTGTAGCAGCAGTTCTTATCATGAACCACCATAAGATTGTCAAGGAAACCCATTCAATTGATGACGTGATAAAGGCAAGTGCTGATTTCTACTCTCTGTCTTTCTCAGTATTTACATCTGGACATACAGGCAAAGAAAAGAAGCCTGTCAAGCAAGACATGTGTAGAAGCTTATGTTACTCACAACTGCTTCTGAGTGGGATTTCCCAACTTTTTGAATAAAACCCTCTTAAGTCTTTCGGCCAAGCTAGCCCAGACCTTTGGCCAACTTGTGCTTTATACCTGCACCATAAAATATTTATAGTCACTTGATGCCAATAAAAAAAAATGATAGTCAGTTGATTTTATAATTACTTGACTTTTTTCTCTTTTGGCAAAAACTGAGGCCTGGTTACTTTCTCTTATAAAAGAAATGAACTTAGAAAATGTATTTCATCAAAGAAATGTTGACTATTGTTCTTAATCTAGAACAGGAACCGAATAGTTCTAGTTGGTAGAGAATTTAGGGTGAATTTAGTGGGAATGGACGTGCATATTAGGGTGGAACTAATTATACATGAGCTAGGGAGCTGAGGCATGCACCCCCAGTCCCACATGAATCTGGTGGGGAAATGCCCCAGCCAATCATGCACAGATTCAAGGGTTCTATTATATCTATTGACATTATGGAGAGGTTAGTTTGGTTTCAATATTTAAAATTTCCATTTTATTGCAGATTGTCAATGATGAGCTACTGAAGATATGTGTCAAAATATGCTTACGAACAGCAATCAAAATGCAGAAAAAGTACTTTTCAAAGGTTAGATTCTCATTCTGTTGCCTTTTCCCTCATACAATACTATGTATAAAAAAAAGGTTTCTTCCTAGATATTCATTTTCCTCCCATGTGTACTCTGAAGAAAAGCATGACACATATGCAAGTCCAAACTCCAAAGAATGCACAGGGCATTAAATTAAACTCTTCACATCACTGTGGAATATAGTTACCTCTAGTAAATCTTACCCTTTTTTTTCTTTTTCTTTTTTTTTTTTTTTGGATTCAGCTAATCAAGATACAAAGGTCTACAGCTCCTTCTTCTGAGTAGGTCCATGCCATTTCCTGCCTATTCTGGTGGAAATATTAGAGCATGGCAGTCAGGGCTATTATGTGGAGCCTAGAATCCCTGCTGTGGACATGGCATGGGAAAAATTGGTTACCCTTGATCTTTTATGATTGAAGGTTAGACAGCAGAAATTTGCTGTTGAATGATTCATCCAACATTTGCACCTATGTTACTCATTCAAATCTATTATGAGATAATTTATCATATGGTTCACTTTACATTCTCTCCTGCAATGATATCTATCATCTGATGCAAATGAACATATTAAATCCACGTAGAAGATCTATGCATTTAGCTGACTGAAACAAATATGCAGTCTGAGTTTTCATTTTGTCTCATTTTGAAGTCACTAGAAAGATCGGGAAGAAGATTCCAAGAAGATACATTTTTCTTGTGGTGCAGCTAGGACAGTGAACTGAGCGTGATCTGTCTCTTTTCCTTTTGTAAGTTACTATTCTTGTATATCTATATAACAAATAATTTGGGTCAAAATTTGTTAAATCTAATCTTGTGTATTGAATCTACAGAAAGAAGAACTAAAATTTGTAGTTAATAGGTAGGTGTCGAGATTCTAGCTAGCGATCGTTTAGGAGATACGTTATTATTATTGTATAACCAACAACTTGTTAAACAATTTTGTCCCTTGTTTATGCACATTTCTGTACCTTATCAAGGACATATTTGTTAAAAAAAAAAAATGGACTATGAAGTTTCATATAGCTTTAGGACAGGAAATCCAATCTTTTTTGTGAATTTGCAATGCCAGCAACTGCATGTCTCTCCATTCGCATAGGGTTTTCTGTAAGTCATCAAAACCGGCTGCAAACTCTTTGACGAATGACGGTCTCCTGGGTATCAATATGTATAATTCAGTTTATGTTGTGGGTATCAATATGCATAAATGCGTTGCTTATGGTGAAAAGGCTAGCATTTATTTGTACTGTGCAGTATTTATTAAGAGATTTTGTTGATGTTTTTTTTTGGAAACTAATAAATACAATTACTTTCTAATTTAAATATTTTCATTAATACTTGCAATTCATTTAACCATTCAGTAACTTCAAATCTATGTACCAAACACATTTTTTTATAAGAAAACTTTTTTTTTTTCACTCTTGTTGTAATGACATAAGTGTCAAAAAAATTATGTAACGGATGATGATTTATATATCGAATATCTCTTTCGTGTTTTGTCAATATGGGATTAGCATATATTTTGGCAGTGTATGATTTACCTAAACGTGTCATATAACCATTATTGTCTAAGAAGACACATGAAATGGCTTTGATGTCATTTATGACGATTCAACTCACTATTGACATTATCTATTTCAACTCTTTTTAAGTTTTACGATTTTTAAACACATTAATAAAAGATAATAAGTATTAATTTATATATTTAACATCTTTTACCTGTTTTATTGATGAGATTTGCTTAAGGATGTCACAATTGTAATACTACTTTATTCTTAAATTAATATGGTAAGTGTTTATATATTTACCAAAAAATTTGATATTTTATAATTTAAACATTCTAAATATAAAATTACAAAATACTATCCATAAAGACCCTCTCCTAATATCAAGATCAATTAAAAATATATATTTTACAACCCCTCAGTGGAAAACACTTTCAACTCAAGAAAGTAGATTACATATCTATTATCAGTGTTAGAGTATAATTCTCCTAATTTTGGGTGATCCTCCCGCCATCTCCATCTCCATGTCCATCAGTGATTTTAAAATTTGCATTGCACTCACCCTGTTTTCTATTTTATATTTCTTTCTTTTAAAAAACAAGAACTAATCGAACTGTTAAATATCCGCCCCCACCCCAACCCAACCCAACCCAAAAAACAAGTTTATTTTTTTCATTCTCACTTTATTGTCGTCTTACATTCCCAAATAAAATAGACAACCTGAGAAATCGGTTTCCGTTCCGGACGCATCTCTTTCTCCTCCTCCTTTCGGTGTCAATTCCTTTGTTTCACTTGGAGGTCCCTTCAATCTCCTTCCTATTCATGACTTCATCTCTTTCCCCCACTTATTTATCTCGAACTTTTTAGGTGTAAAATCTTCCCAAGCGATCGTCTTCTTTGTTCCTCTGCTCTTTTATGGCGGGAACCAACGGGCAGCTCTGAGCAGTCTGGGTGTTCGTTTGTATCAAAGATAGGTGGAGATACTGAATTTTAAAGATAATTGAATGGCAAATTCATCTGGGGACCGTCAAGAACAAGCGAATCAAGGGGCGTCCACTTTCTTCACTGGAACGAACCCCACCAACGGCAATCTGGCATCCGATTGTTCTGCTTTTAGTATGAAGCACGATCCCGGTATCTCAATGGAGTGGACAGTAGAGGAGCAGGTGATTCTTGAAGAAGGGATTAAAAAGTAAGTGTTCTTTTATCTTTTCTTTTTTTTTTTTCCTTTTAAAGACTTGGGTTTTTTTTATGAAAAATGTTATAGTTTCTGGGGTTTGTTGCAAATGCTTTTGAATGTTTTGAGACTTTATTGGTTAGAATAGTTAAGGTATTCTGACTTAGAATCAAATTCAGGCGACTAAAGCTGCCAGCCTTTTCTTTCTGCTTTTGGTTGTTTGAATGGTTTTGTTATGTTAATCTGGGATTTTGTAATGAACTTAATTTGGATTTGGAGTGTTAGATTGAATTTCGAATATTTGCATTTCCCTGTTGTGTTATTTGGTTGAATTGCATAGCATACTTGTCTAGACATGATCTTTGAGTTTTAGTGGCTTTTCTTTTTCTTGTTTTCATATTCTAATTTCCTCTCTTGGCTACTTTAATTGTATTATTACAATAATAAAAATATTGTCTTAGTAACTTTAGGATGTCTTTGTTAACCATTATCCTTAACTTTAGTATTACCAATTTAAATTGGGAAACTTCAATTCGCAAATTCTAGTGTTTGTGCTAAAGCATTCTTCTTTTTAATTAACTTTCAGTTAATTAGTTCCTTTTGAATATGTGTCCATTGAGAAATGGTTCATTCAATTTCGCAATTTATTTAGCAGTCTTCATTTCATGGTTTAAGTCTCTACATTTGCCTGAATTGATTCTTTTTAAATTTTTTTATTTCCTTGCAGATATGCATCAGAACCATCTGTAAGTCGTTATGCAAAAATAGCCATACACCTACCAAATAAGACTGTGCGAGATGTGGCATTACGTTCTAGATGGATGACTGTAAGGCTTGTATTTATTGCTTGTTTCTGTATAAATGTCTACTTGAAGTTTAGGAGTTGAAATTAATAAACTATTATATTGTGGATGTATTTAAATGAGAGAGTCAGTCCTTTATTTTGATGGAATTATTATGAATTATAGTTGAATTTGGAAAAAAAAGGTACAAAAACTCCATTTGGGGATGAATCTAGATAACCATTTTCTCTATATAAACATTTTGTGATGCAATATAAATGTATTGAATTAATAAGATCTGTAAATGTGGCATAATTATTGTAATTAACTAAATTGTGTAGTTTTAATTAGGGAACCAATTACCTTCTAGAAACCTATTTTATTTTGGGTTAAGACCAACTAAGGTTCTTAAACTATTGGTTTTTGCTCATTATCATCCTTGTTTGACTCCAATGTCCATTGGTATCTTTGAACTTTAAAGTTGACATTCCTTAGGATCCTTCTACAACTAGAAAAATGGTTATTGGGCTCCTTAACGTGACATTGTTAGTGACATGGCACTAATGGTGTCAAAATTGATTGTTAGCTATAATGGTTGCCATTTAAAAATATTTTCTTATTTTTAAATTATTTTTTAAGGGTTGTTTGGCGTTAGGTTTTTAAATTTGAGTTTAGAAAATGTAGCAAATCTACATGGTATAAAAATCAAAAGGATATCTCATTTCTATTTATGGTAGTGGTATGAAAATGCTGTTGTTTATTTAATTATACTCAGCATTTTTTATCTTTGATTTTGAGTTCTGCAGAAAAAGGAAATTAACAAAAGAAGGAAGGAAGAATATAATTTAAGCAAGAAAGGCAGAGATAGAAGGGTATGGTCTCCTTGGTATTATTTCTTATCCATGCTGTGTTGTTGCCTCTTTTTGCCACCAAAAAGATAAATCCATTATGTGTTAGTTGTGAGGATTGGAAATAAAAACAAACTATTTCCTTATTTTTGACACGTATATTTTCTTCAATGATAATTTGATGATTTGATGGCTTGTTTTGGTTCATGGAGCAAGTTAATTGCTTTATACTCCTCAATTTAGTTGGATGCATAATTTCATCTATCACCTTTGCTTTTTGAGTTCTTGTTTAAGTTTTCTCCAATCCTGAATTGTCTTTAATCTACTGTCTTTTATTGATTTTGAGCCTTTGAAAGTGTTAAATTTAATTAGTAGACTTCTTAGTTAACCATAATTATTGGCTGTATCTCTTGATAAGACAGGACATAGGACAACCAAAAAAACACAGATCATAAGGAATTCTTTTGCTTTTGATGTTTCAGGAAAGAGTTCTCAATTCTTCAGCAAAGTCATCTCACTTTGGTTCTCATGTTCCACATGGTTCAACAATGATTCCTCCGAACTTTGATGATGGTATTTCATACAAAGGTTGGAGTCTTATCTTTGAAGTCTTATCTTTGAAGGGTGTCTATATCCTTTGGATAGTTTTGTTTGACATTGTATTTCTTTTCTTACAAGCTTCTATTTCACTAAATTAGTTTGAATAGCAGCCTGGTTCTTCATTTTTCAAGATATTTCTGTGTTGTTTTCTGAATAGTATGTCTGTGTCGTAGTCAGGTAACTCAAAAAACTGGAATTACAATTTAGGACAGATGCTCTTTCTGTCAGATTTGTTGTTGGCCTATTTTTTTCATTGGGCTTCGGTGCTTTGAATAATCTGCTGATAAGTTAACTTGTATATTGAAAGGAATCTGCATCTGTATGGTTTAACTGTAGACAGTTGTTATTATGTGATACTTAATGACTCATCTATTCTATCAATAATGATTCGCCTCTTGCATTAAATGAAGCCAAACTTTTAATTTGTGCATCATGTTTGCTAAGCATACAAGTCTTCGCATCTTCTATGTCACCATAATGAGAAATTAAATTGAATTGTGCTGTTTTCAGCCATTGGTGGTGTTACAGGAGAGCTTCTTCAGCAGAATACCCAGGCCATCAATCAAATATCTGCAAATATTGCAGCTTTGAAGGTAAATATTTGCATTATTGGCATAATCAGATTTGTTTTATTCCTGATCTCATTTAATATGTTATAGAAGTATTATATCCAATAATTTATTTTCATGAATTTATTTTACTTTCCTCATCTGAAATTTCTCTCCCTCAAATTTATCATAATCTGGATTTAATATTTGAAGGTTGGTTATGTTGAGTGTAATTGTTATATTTCTCGATGCATTTGAAAAATAAAAGGTGTAACTGCTACTTGGAGTGTGTGAAAGTAATATTAGTATGGCTGTTACCAAGTGGACACCAATTTTGCTACTTGTTCTGAACATGATCCAAGACCGTCATTTATCTTTATCTGCTTCATAGTTCAAGGCTGTCTAATGGAACTTGTGTCTTGATTCCATTTTGTTTCAGTTAGAGGACAACATCAATCTCTTCTGCCAAATTCACAGCAACATCCTCAAAATTATGAACAAGTATGTCACTGTTTGTGCTCAAATTTTTTATAATAAAATCTTTGAGTGCTTCATGATTAATATTGTATTCTGCTGTGTGCTTAAAAACTTTTTCGAGTAGAAAACACCCATTTTTCAACCCTTCACCATATTTAAACTGTGATGCCATATACATTCACCAATGCATTCCAGAGTTAAAAAGAAGTGAGGTTTAAAAGAAAATTTGAAGCACCTACGAGATATTAGCTGCATGCACTTTAAATTTGGAGAGTACTACAGAGTGTTTCATTCTATAAAATTTTACTGATTATGGTATAATTTCAATTATCGTTTCCATATCAGAAAAGTACTGACATGTTTCTTCTTATTTCTATTTCCAGCATGAATGAGCCGTCCGACTTTATGAGGCAGATGCCACAACTTCCAGTAAAATTGAACGAAGAGCTTGCCAACATCTTCCTTCCTCCTCCAACAACCTTTCCCCCATAATCACAATCCTTACTCTTCACTCTTATCCAAGCCTTCTGATTATACTTCCCATAACACATCTCTGGTGACATACTCGGCGCCCCAGCCTGAGCCACCTCAAACCCAACAGTGAATGGAGCAAGAAAATAACTAAAGTACTATTCTCTTTCTCCCATTCCTTGCATGCGCCAGTTCAATCAAAAAATTTTGCTCCATCTTATGTTTGTCCTCTAGATTGCATTTTTGTGAATGTCAGAGATTAAAATTAGCAATTCGCCCACTAAATTCTCTCGACCTTGCATTGAAGGACTGTAAATTTCATGGTTAATGGTTTCCTTTATTATTGAAGAATCAATTTTCTACATAATTTTCTTCCTCTCCTGACTTCCACCATTTTATGCATGAGAATTCAAGTTTGAACTTTTTAACATTTTTCTCATGCGTTCTAGATAGCAATGGCCGACATGTGGATATGAGCATTATACCCTTGCTCAATCTATTAATATTTAAACTATAGCATGGACAAATCTGGAAAGCAAAAAAAAAAAGTTGAAAGGTCCTATTTTGTTTTCAATTTTAAAAATAATAAAGCAAAGCCGTGGCTTATTGTGGTAGTTAACCGGAAATTTCCTTCGCCCCAAAGCAACTAATGTGCTTTGTTTCAAAAGGTAAAGCTATCTGCTTTATAGAAGGTAAGCTTCTACGTAACCAGTTGAGTTTCCTCCCAGGCGAGGTCGAATGTGTCATCATCATAAACAATTTGAAAACTACACTCATTTAGGCCGGCCCTAACTTCAAAATTTCATTACTGAAAATGTATTATTTTATATATTAGATTTATGATTCAAAATTTAGAGTAAGTTTTGATAAAAATTAATTGTTTAGCACTTAAACTTTTGAGACTAATATTATAAGGCCTTTTTTAAATTTATATTTTAAAAATACAGGTTAAAAATTTTAAAAAAATAAAAAATAAGATTTAATTTATTAATTATTTAATAAAATTTATTTATGTGATAATGATGTTAAAATTAATATTTTTTTATATTTTTTATATAAATTTATAATAAAAAATATTCTTAATCTATATTTTTAAAACACAAATTAAGAAAATATATAATATAAAATAATTTTTTAATATATAAATTAATAGAAGGGGACACTACTAAAATTATTCAAAATTCCATTGGTATTGAGATGCACAAAACTATCTTGAGATAAATGTTTTAAACAAAAAAATTTTAAAAAAAAATGGTTTGACAGAACGCTGGTGGTCCATTTATTAAATATTTTCCGACTCCGAGTAATTTCTTCTGCATAGGCTTCAACTGGCGGCTACCTGGTGTCAAAATGCGCGCTTTCATGTTTCACACTACAAGAACAAGGGAAAGGAGCGTATACGTATGCTGTGATTCTGTATGATCCCTTTTTCCTCCGCGGCCTTTCCGAAGGCTTGAGCTTTAATGGATTCATTTCAAACATATTTAAAATGATAAAATCAAAGTGACGACTTCATTCTTGACTAAAGGTCGTCACTTGACCTGAAACTCTGTTTTTTTCTGACTTTTGGTACGTTAGTGTTTTGGTTGGAATAAGAATTGCATTTCAGAAAACCCCATTTGGAAGGAATGGTATATATGTTTGGGGGTGGTTGTGTCTTGAGAAATGGATTGAGTTGAAAAAGCAAAACGCCCTTCCCCCACCTCTCTTCTCCATCCCTTCTCTCTCTCTAGAAATATAGCACAAATTTCTGGCACCCTTTGGTTGAAATTGGATTTGGGAAACTGTGATAGAGTGGAATTTGAAATTCTAGAGGTGTTTCAGTTGAACTTCTTGACCTGGGTTTGTCTTTGTCCTGCTTTTAAAGGTTTAGACATATGAGCTTTGAAGGGTCTAAGGTTTTGTTCTGAAGGTGTTTGAATAAAGTCCTGTACCAACCCATCTTAGAGTTTTGCGGACATGTTTCATTTATAAGAGTTGGGTATTGAGGATTCTACAGGGCTTTCAAGGGAAGATTAATGAAGTTGCAGAGAAGTAGCCATTGAAGCACTTGTTGAAGCTCCTCTCTGAGAAACTTGATTGGAGTTTGGCCGATAACCAACATTCCCCTGTATACTCCGGGTGAGTTTATTGGTGATATACATGTTATTGTCTTCCTATCAAGCAATTTCCTTTCCTTTTCTTCACCATTTGATCATCTCCTTTTCATCTTTGCTGCTATTGCAGCAAGTTGAACCTTCCCCAGGTCTTGTTTGCTATCATCCCGCCAGTATTCTAGGACCTTATTGGCTTCAAAAATCTAACTTGGATCATCCCTTCTTCCACCTTTTCTGTTCATTAAGAAAAGTAAAGTTATGGGTTTTTTTTTT
>BPVZ01000116.1:11886-25595 GCA_020521535.1 Rubroshorea leprosula
CAAATTTTTTTATTAATTAGATATATTTAACTATTTTTGAATAACATAAAATTTAAGATTGTTAAATAAATAATATAAAAATATAGTTTTTTTTGGTAAAGTTATATTTATCAAATGAACTTTGATTTAATAGAATATAAATCATACTAAAAAAATCATATGTAACTAATTTAAAAACTTGTATAAATTTATCTCAAAATAACTAGATCTTAATTATTTTTTATATTTATTCTAATCTAAAAAATTATCATTTCTCTATAAAAATTAGTCACAAAAAGAAAAATGATCCGTTTACCTACATCCTTAATAGTTTTTTATATATGAACGGTCTCTATTATTTAAATTAACTTTAAACACAGAATTTTGTGGAAAATAAAAATTGATGTACCATGTTTAACACTTTTCAAAAGCTTAGGATGGAGGGCTGCTCCCCTTGTCCTACACTAGCTCCGTCCCTGGTCTATCCAATTGGAAGGTTCCTAGCTATTGTTCTTAGGGCTGGCTGTTCAAGTCTTTCTGGTTCTTGATCAAACATTAGTACCCATGGGAAAGGGTTCTTGTATCAACAAGAAAACAAGTCATTCTAATTCAAAGTAACAAAAGCATTTGATGAGTTAATGCAATCATTTATGTTGTGTAACACAAATGATTAAACTTTAAGACTTCTTTTATGAGCCTCAATGGCCATTAAAATGATTTACATAATACTGTCAAAAATATAAACAAGAAGAAGAATTCATAGGTCCCTTTCAAAGAAAATGTGACATATTTTCTGAATGGAATATCCTACAATATTGTTTCCACTAGTATGTAAAAAAATGTTGTGAGATACAATTTCCCAAAAGAAAAAGGAACAAGAGATTAGATGAAAAATGAGCACTCACTCACCTCATACAATTAACAAAAACAAAGAAAAGCACATAATTTTTAAGTAATAAGAGGAGTTTTTAACTAATAAGAGATTATAAAAGGCTTCATTACTTGAGCAACATATACGTACGAGTTGTTGGGTTAAAGTGACCCAATCATATTTAGTCAATTTGCAATACTATTTGTTAAAGTCCGCTAAATAACAATAGTGCTACTGAATGTGAATGGTATAAGGAAAACTTTATACTGCCTTAACTAACAAATATTCACATAATTAATGATATAACAATGTAAGAAACGAAAGACTAAGCAATAGAATTCTTTACTAAAAACGAATGCTTGCTCACTAACAATGATACCCTCACCCACATTGTACTAAACTAAAATGATTGTGATATAATCACAAAATCAATCATAGTCATTGAGTATTGACAAACACAAACTATGCAGTTAGATTAGGGAAATGATTTTAGCTTCGCCAGTACACTAAATTTGCCACAACTTGATGTCTTCATCCAATGCAATGCATGCAAAATTTTCCAAGAATAAAATGATTAAAGTAGTAAATGTAGAAAATGTGATAAATCTAAATAAATAAATAAAAACATTTCAAATTTAGATCTTAATTGAATATTTTTAATCTTGAATTTACAAAGGATTCATTGGGCAAGTATAATACAGGAGATGAATTTGTTATGAGACCGAGATTAAATAGAATGGATAGGTTGCATATTCTCATCTTTGATTAAAACTTGCATTTTCGCCAAAACCATAGTCCTCGCAATCAAAAGAGAAATAAAAAGGGTTTCAACTTAAATTAAACAGAGTAGAAATAAAAGTTGGGGCAGAACATTAGACTTTTATTGAGCCTAATGTAAGTGAAAAAATATTAAACAATAATATTAATAAATGGCACTTTTTATATTTTGACTCAAAATATTTATAAGTATAGATAATTAAATAAAAAATTATAACAAAAAGATATAATGATAATTACATATGCAAATAATGATTAAAATAAAATAACATAGATAACTTTTTATATAATGATAGCACACTATTGCAAAGGATTTCGGATTAAATTAAATGGAATACAAATAAGACTAGGAGCAGAACATTAGGTTTTTATTGGGCCGGACATGGGTTATGATTTGAGGCCTACAAGTAATAGGGTCAAGTTTAACAATGTCAATTACCATGTTCCTTTTTTGTGGGCCTAAAGGATATGTCCTCTCTTTGCTAATTTTTTTCTGAGGCCCAGATTAGGGCCTGTGCCCAACCCTGGACCTTCTTTTGTCCGCCTCTCGGAGAGGGTCTCCCATGCAGTCTTTGTTTTATATTGGTCAGCTATTTTATCAATAAAAGTTTAATTGAATTATTTAATTCAATTAAACTTTTATTTAAGATAAAAATTAAAAATTAAAAATTTTATACTGTTCACTAAATATATAAAAGAAAATTAGTGTGCAATTTTTAAATGTCATATACAGCTGTCTCCTTTGGATTGTTCCGTTTATAATATGGCAAATTCTGATGCCTTTTTATCGAACCACCTACTGCATCAATATTTCTACATTGACTCGCCGAGAACGAGGTCTTCCTCACTTTATTAAAAAGAACCAAGATCCATAATTACGACTACTGTTATTTACTGTTGGATGCTTTATTGCTTTATGCATATCAACTTTGGATTCTATTCGACTTACTTTTTTCTTTTTCTTTTTCTTTTTCATTTTTTAATTTGTCCCGCTTTTCCTCGCAACTTCCAACCGGAAAGAAAAAGATGCCCAAAACAAAACCCCTGTGCGTCAACAATTCTCCATTGACTATTTGACTTGCCTGCAGAAAAATATGGGCCTTCCCTTTCCATACTCAATAAGCGTTACACTTCTCAGTTTTTCTTTGCTTGTTCTGTTTGCAGCTTCCTCAGTCTAGCTACAGGCTATAGGTATGTTGTCCATTGATCATGTTTATATTTTCTGCTTGTTGTTGTTAATGAAATGAAATTATAGCTGATCTACCTTTGTTAATTATTTTCTAATCTGTTATGGTTATTGTCATGTGTTTGTTCAGATCTTTGGCCGGCACCATTCTTGTACTTCTTTGCTCCGCCTCCAACTCCACATATTTTCAACATCCTTACCTCATTTCGCCACCTGATCTGTAGGTATATACTACTTTTTATACTATTGTTATATGTTTTTCTCACTTGGACGTATAGAAAGGTTTAGTTTCTAGTTGAATCTCTACTAAACATATGCATACTTGATTTGTCTTTCACCATGACAAAAGTGTTTTTTCGTTACATTATATGACAAATATGTATTAGTTTCGTATGTTAAACAATTCAATTTTAACTAAGCAATTCCCATGGATTCACTTGTGTATGATGGACAATCCTTGACACATGCAGAATCAATGTAATACATACAAAAAGAACGTAAGATAGTCAAATAATTTGGTTTAGATAACCCAATATGAGGCAATGAATCCGCCAAGTCCGTAAATATGTATCGAAAGGAGGACTAAAGATTGTTTACTTATTTAATTTATGTTTTTTGTCTTTATTTGAAACAAACAAAAAACTTAAGTACGTTAACTGGTGTCACATTTCAGGAATCTTCCTCATGGCGGAAATTGCAACACTATTTTTTGAATTCATAAAGTGTGTAGCACCTCCAACACGAAGTTGTGTATATAATCACAGAAAATTCAAAGAAAATGCAGAAGATCTGGGAATGAAATTGAGAATTCTTGAGGCCAGAAAAGAAGATGTAGAAACACGGCTACAAGCCGAGGTTTGCTCAGAAAAACAGGCCAAAAATGAAGTGGTGGTATGGCTTCAAGATGTAGAGAAGATTAATGCTGAAATTCGAGATGTTTTAAAAGAGCTGCCTGGTGTTTCATACTTCTCACGAGCTCGCCTTGGAAAACGTGTTCGTAAAAAAATTGTTGAACTAGATGATATTCTTGGACGAGGGAATTTTTCTGAAGGACTGGTAGTTAATAAGCCTGCAACTGCTTTGCCTTTTCGGGTAGAGAATCTAGAAGGCGAGGTTTCTGTGAAGGAAAAGATACGGGGATACTTGACAGGCAATGAGGTCCAAATGATTGGTGTTTGTGGAATCGGGGGTGTTGGGAAGACCACCATTATGAAGCATATCCATGATCAATTACTATTGGAGTCCAGATTTGATAAAGTGATCTGGGTTACTGTCTCACATCCACTCAATGTGGGTAGATTACAAGATGAAATTGCTAAGAGGATGAATGAAAGGCTCCGAGAGAATGAGGATGAACAAAGGCGACCTTTAGAATTGAAGGAGATGATGGGAAGGGTGAAATATGCATTGATTTTAGATGATGTTTGGCAAGGATTTATGCTTGAAGATGTTGGAATCTTGAGACCAACAGTGGAAAATGGTTGCAAAATAGTTATTACTAGTAGAAAGGTGGATGTATGCAAGTCCATTGGTTGTGAAATAGTTAAAGTGTCTCCTCTTTCAAAGGAAGAGTCTTTGAATTTGTTCTTAGATAAGGTGGGAAGGGACACTCTACAAGTTCCAGAATTGGAAGGATTTTGGAAAGCCATGGTGGAGGAGTGTGCTGGACTACCCTTGGCTATTGTTGTAATAGCTCGGAGCATGAGAGGAGTAACTAATGTCCGTGAGTGGAGGCATGCTTTAAACGAATTACGCAGACGCGTAAGAGCTACAGCCGAAGGTTCAGAAGATGAGATATTTGAGAGATTGAAATTCAGCTATGATCGTTTGCAAGATTCAAATATCCAAAGTTGTTTCTTATCTTGCTCGCTATATGCTGAGGACTATGAAATTGGAAGAGATGTTTTGGTCGAACAATGGATTGACGAGGGACTTATTGAAGAGTCAAGTAAACAAGTAATGCTTGATAATGGACACTTCATATTAAACAAACTTGAGAACAACTGTTTGTTAGAGAACGGTCGTTCCAAGGACACTATTAAAATGCATGATGTTGTGAGAGATATGGCATTGCGCATCGGTCCTCAATTTATGGTGAAAGCTCGTATGGGACTGACAGAGATACCAGATGAGCATGAATGGACTGAAAATCTTGAAAAGGTTTCCTTGATGGAGAATAAAATTTCAGATATTCCTCTAAACATGTGCCCAAATTGTCCCATTCTCACAACCTTGATGTTGCAATGGAATAGCGAATTGAGGCAAATTCCAAATTGCTTTTTTGCAAACATGCAAGGGCTCAAGTGTCTAAATCTTTCTGGAACTAGCATTGAAAGTCTACCTCATTCCATCTGCAATTTGGAGAATCTTACTACATTGCTCTTGCATTATTGTAGGCAATTAAAACATGTGCCTTGCTTAGCAAAGCTTAAGGCATTGAAGAAGTTGGATATGTTTAAAGCAGGAATTGATGTGGTCCCTGAAGGCATTGATATGCTTGTAAATCTCCAATATCTTGATTTACGGTGTCCAAAATTGGTGGAGCTACCGACACAAATACTCGGTAACCTCTCTCACCTCCAGCACTTGACAGTATATTCCAACTTGACCACTTTAAAGATAAAAGGAGAAGAAGTAAGAGGATTGAAGAAGTTGGAGACTTTTCAAGCTCAATTGTATGACTTGCAAGACTTGAACAATTATGTTAAGTCTAATCATTTTAAAAGATTGAGTAATTACTGGCTTGTGGTTGGACAAGTGTACGAGGGCTTTGATCCTTTTGTTAATTTCTCTAAAAGAATAAGTTTAGGAAAATGTGAGATGGGTGGAGAAGATAGTGTGGTGCTTCCAGATGACGTGGAGGAACTATGGATTTATCGGTGTAGAAAATTTAGAAGCTTAAGTGATATTGATTCTCTCCAAAAAACAACTGAGTTGAGAAGATGTATTGTTACTGAGTGTGAAGAGATAGGGTGTGTGGTTGACATGGTTACGTCATCATCATCTTTCATTAATAACCTTGAAAAGCTATGGCTTGATAAGTTGCCCAACTTGAGTGTTGTTGTGAACGTGGAAGGAGTAGAAGCAACTTCGCCTCACATCTTTTCCAATCTTAAAGTCTTTGAGATGGAGGAATGTTCTAGAATGAAAAGGTTGTTTTCACTTGAGCTGCTGCAAGGCCTCCCAAACTTGGAGTATATTAGAGTTCGGAATTGTCAACAAATGGAGGAAATAATAGGGTGGGAAGGAGAAGAGGAAAATCACACAGCTGATGCAACTACTACTACTACATTCACTCTTCCAAAATTAACAGATTTGAGGTTGGAGAATTTACCAGAATTGAAGAGAATCTGCCCCACAAGAGGAGTAATGGTTTGTGATTCTCTCCAACAATTAATAATAAGTGAATGTCCAAAGTTAAGGAGGATTCCCCTTGTAGGGAATGTACGGCCATCTCTTCCTGCTGCTCTAAATAACATCCTTATAAGGCCAAAAGAATTATGGGAATCACTGGAGTGGGACGATCCCAATGCCAAAAATGTCCTTCGTCAACCCTTTGTGTATTGAGGACTGCAAATGGAAAGTTTTACATCAAATCAAATGGCCGAGATCCAATACCACGGGTAAGCCTTCTTTTCTTTTCTTTTTAATGTTCAAACTGCAATATTTCACTCTCGTTTCTTTTTTTCCCCTTTTTTTCAGCAAAATATCCTTTATTTTTTTTATAATCATATATTCATTGTTGAACATTTGAAACCAAATATTTTCGTGGTTCATATATATAGATCGATCTTGTGGCTAATGTTCTTAGCCACCATTCAATTCAATTCTTCCATAATCATTAATGTTTAATTAATTCATCTTTCATCTAGTGGGTAATGCATCAACAACTAATTAATCTTGTGCCAATTGATTTTGATCAAATTGGTTGTTGTTGTCATTTAATTGATCTATTGTTATTTGTGAGAAAGACTGTCAAGTTTATATGATTTTTGAGGGTTGGAGCGCAACAACTCGGGGAAGATTTGAGCTTATTTTTTACTATGCACATCAGGTGTTTGATGAAATGCTTGTGTGGAGATATGGGTTTGTTTTCTGGAATGTGTTTGCTAGGATAGGCTACACTAGGCACAAGGGTTTAGAAAGGTGGTGTAGGGTATTTTAGGGTGATATGCTACATATGTTTTCGAGTTGAGAATCTTTGTAATGTGTGGATTAGATTACTCCCTAATGCTTATACTCCTCTTTTACTGATGATGAATGGCTTTGTGGGATCATGTTGTGCAGGTTGGGTCTGCATCTTTGTTCAGCCTGTCAAAAGGATCTCATCTTGGAATGGGCAGGAAATTAAACCAAAAGAATGGGTCGATTCCGCACATCTGCTTGACTTGAATGTTCTTTCATAATCTTTGAAATCTCTATTTGTTTTTGAATGCTAGTATTATGTAAAACCCCGTTCATTTCTTGCTTCTTATTTTGATTAATTTGTGTGATGTTGTGTAAGTTACGTTATACACTTGTGTGATTGTTTTTTGGATATTAGTGTAAGTTATATTGTATAGTTCTGTGATTATTCTTCCGATATTAGTCTCAAAATCTTAAATTATTGTTGTAATTAACTTGATTATCTCTCTCAGCAAAAATAGAATCATACATTTATTATTAAAAAAATGTTTCTTTACAAAAAAAAGAAAATGAAAAAAAGGAAAAAAAGATAATGAAGTTTAAAAATTCAATTACTAGAATACTTACAATATGACGTTTCTCTCTCCCTCCTTGAGCAAAAAGGAAGAAAATTACATTTGGAGACATCAGTATACAAAATTGAGAACAACAGGGATCCTTGGAGTCATGCATAGACTCAGGAACATTTTTAAGCTGTTCTCTATACTTATATCAGCCATTCATACAAAAATTTTCCTAAAAACAAATGAAATGGTCAAGAAACTATAGTTACAAAATGCATTTGGATTATCAAAACTACTCTTCCACAATTACTGCTTGGTAAAGCAGACAGCTCAGTTAGAATACTTGGGATAACCTGACCAAGGTTCTACCCCATTGGAAGGTTCCTCCCCTTTTGCTGAAGTCGAGGAGCAAACTTGGCGATTGTTCTCAGGGCTGGTTGTTTGAGGCTTTTTGGGTTTTGATTGAATGTTAGTACCCATGGGAAAGGGCTCCTGCATCAAAAAGAAAACTAGTCAGTCTGATTCAAAGTGACAAGGTGCTTAATGAGTTAATGCAATCACTCATGCTGTGTAGCACAAGTTATTAAACCTTAACCCCCTGTTTGGTTTGAGAGAAATGGAAACAGAGTCCATTTCCCTCTCCTCCCCTCCCCTCCCCTCTGTTTCCTTCCATTTCCCCCCTTCCAATTTTTTTGTTATCCAAATAGGGAAATTTTAATCCCTTCCCTCAAACCAAATAAGTGATTAGACTTTATGAGCTACTTCACTAGTTTGACATGATAACCTACCTGATCACCAGCATTCGAACCATCAGTATGAAAAAAAATAGGACGGCATTGTTTATCTTCATTCATCAAGCTTGAGTTCTGGAAATGGGTGATAAGAGCAGCTTTTCCTTGAATCCTAGCATATGCAAGCAACGCCACTTTTTCACTGTTGAACTTTTCCCATTTTTTGCCATTGAATGCCTGCAAATTGGTTTAATAACACATTAACATGAAAAAAAATATTTGTAAATATGAAAAAGCACTACAACATCTAAATCCCATATCAAACCTTATGGAATGGAATAATCTGTTGTGGATCAATCATGTTGATGAATGCATAGCCCACGTTGCATTTATTCTGTTGACAATATGCACAAGTCTCAAGTTAGAAACAGAAATATATGCTCTTTCACAATAAGGTCACTATAATGTTAGAAATGAGGATTTCTTCAACCTCCAATCACGCCAGCCTAAGGCACTTCAAGAGGGAGTCGAGCTCATCAAATAATTAATTTTCTTGCCTTGAAGCCAATTGGCGAATAAATGAAATCATAGGTTCCTTGACAGTGCTCATTTATTGCAGCCGGAAGCATCTTTGAGGTATACCTGCATAGAAAAGGCTATCAGATTGATAATGAAGTAGAGAAGGAAAAATGGGAAACCAGAAGCAAAAGTATCCATAACAGAATGGTTTTTTTTTTTTTTTTTGTGGCCACAAACAACAAGTTTATTATCCCATATGACGGAATTATCAATCATTCACCACCAACACTGGATTTACTTTAACAACATTATAGACTATGGACATTAAAATGACTCACACAATACTGTAAAAAATAAAAACAAAACTAAGGGAATTTCAATTGTGATTTCAAAGTCAATTGCTATTAGTCCTAGTCACAACATCTACAGGTTCTAGATCCTTTAGGGCTTGTTTGGTTGGTGGGACTGGCTATTCCTAGGTGAAACTATGAAAACAAGCTAAAAATTAAGAAATTTCCATAGGAAGTTAGGAATGTATAACTAGACATGACCTTAGTGAAGGAAAAAATGCTCCATCATATGACGGTTTCAACATAAAGAAAAATATTAAAATCAAATGACAAATGTATAACTAGAAAGATGGAAGATGAAGTAAATAAAGAATAAAATAACTAGTGTAACAGGAAAATCATTCACATACTTGTTTGGAATGTTCTTTATCATCAGCGTTGTTGTTCTGCTGTCTTCCCCGTGTATGATGCAGTCAATGTCAAGTTCATATTGTTTCTTATCAGCATTATTAAAATTCAATTCATTTCTATGGTGCGAGAAATTTCTCACACGTTCATTGGGAGACTCAAAAGAACCTGGCATGGATATCACAAGGTTTCTTCCAGGGAAAAGGTGACACATTTGCTGAGGAGAGTATACCACACCATTGTTTCCACCAGCACGTGAGAAAATGTTGTGAGAAGCAATTTCCACAGTGTGTGATGGAGAACTACCAGGAAATCCAACATTCCCTAGAGATCCTAAGTGAAAACTGGAGGTGTCAGGAGATTTCCCAGCATAGGCATGTCACCTGTCCGTAATGGTGAATTAACTGGTGGTGCCGACTCAATGTGGTGGTGTACAGGTGATGCTGCATTCAACATAACAGGAGGTACCCTAGGAAATGCAGGCATATGCTGAACACCATTAACAAAAGAGGGCGAATTGGGCCAAATCCTGCCACTTGAAGGCTGCTGCTGATGTGAGTTGGAGTAGTTCCACGCATAACGATTTCCATGAAGCAAACAGCTTCCATTACCAGATGATCCAAAAACTAGAGCGAATGAATTAGCTAACAAGTCAACTGAACACCTTAAAAGAATACTAGCAGTTGAGTTCTCTTAAAAATTATAGTTGCTTTCTCTATCTCAGTTGTCACAAGTGACGCAATTATGTGAAAATTGTCAATGGTAAAATCTAACCAAGATAACATACCCCCTTCATTAGGTTCTATTGAGTGCCCATTTGTGCTCACTCCATGAATGCTCCTATTATCAAGTTCATCAGTCATTTGGGAAACAAAACTGCTAACCATGTCCGGAATGGTGCTTGAGGAGTTAGATGGAAGGCTTTTGCCTAAATTATCATGATACTCAGGAAAGGATTGGGGATGGAAACTTGTAATGCACTGGTTCTGGAACTTAATCACATCTAGAGTGTGGTTTGGCTCCCGAAGGTTAAATTGGTTGTTAACAGATGCCACTCTTGCAGGAGAGGACAAGTTGATTGGAACACTAGAACTTTGACTAGGTCCAATAAATGTATTCACAGGTGACCGTATAACATTCTGTAATATCGGGCTGGATCCATTATCCATGTAGCCAGATGCACTTACCCCAGCTGTTGCAGTAAATGATAATGAAATAACAGAAAATAAGAACTAAGAAAACAACTTAAAATAAATGACCAATAATTGATGAGAATAAATAAACAATTAATAGGCAAACCATACCCACGTGTCTTGCCATCGAGTCATCCAAAGAACTTTGACAGAGATTACTAGATTCATCTTGCCCTTGGTCCGAAAGTTGCATAAAACTGCAAAAAGGAAATCCTTTTCATATATCTACTACTTCTAGAGGTAAAATCAAAAAGACAAAAGGTAAAAGGAAATAGCTCAATTATACTAATTGCATATTATATGGCACCCAAAAAATTGATTGTGTTATTGATAGTTCAACATTAACAGCAGAATATGACCATGGAAGTAAAATCATCCACCATCATATAAGGGGTAATACAAACCTTTCCACATCCAGGCCCAGAACTAGAAAACAGCGTATAGCTCTCATCTCCCTATTAAAAAGCTAGAATCCACTTCCCTAAAACAGTGAAAAAGAAAGGAAAATAGTGCTGGCAAATGATAACACCATCTTACACCCCCTGGAGGACTTGGTTCAATTTCGATCTGCTTCCCAGCAATGTCACACCTATTCAATGCACAAAGAGCAGCTTCAGCAGCTCTAACATCATAAAACTCAATGAATTTGTGATTTTGCTCAGGTGAAATCTCATTGATCTGCAAAGTAGAGTTAACCACAATACTCATCACTCTATTAAAAGTGAATGTAAACCTAAGGAACCCATTGAACCACATACTTACTTTAATTTCTCCAAAAATACCAAAAATTTGTTGAAGCCAATTGGTTGAAACAGAGGCATCAAGATTGAAAACCACCAGCGTTCCCTAATTGACATCTTTTTCAGATGTATTAACCTGTTGTATTATCAAGCAAAGAAAAAATTCATCAGACAAAGTGTTACACCAAGATGAAAGAACCAAATAAATGAAGCTAGTAACAGCAATGACAACCTTTGGAATAGAATAATGTATATCTAGTTTCCTATGCCTCAATGGCTTATTTTGGAGAGCTCTTGTTGCATTTTGGGCTGCCCTTATATCATAATAAGAAATCGTGGCAAAACCACGATGCTTGCAGGCTGTATAGAGAGCACGGATATCTCCATATTGCTGACAGGAAACAACCATCAATCCAATTTGCTTAAAAATGTTCCCACAGGTCATAAGAGGAGACAAAGATTCCAACAAATATTGTAAAAAATGAAGAAATACAAACCTCAAAAAGTGCCTTGAGTTTAGAATCTTCAACATTACTGTTTATGTTTCTCACAAAAAGTGTTCTAGAAGGGTGTCCACCAACAATTGAACCATTAGATGCTCCTACAATATCTAAGTTTCCTTGACCCACACCTAAACGATCATCACCTTCCGATTCCACGCCCCCACCACTGCTAAATAGGTCAAAATCCTCTAATTCATCATCCCTATTGGCAGGAGTATCAAGTCCCATTACTCCAGAAAAAAGATCATCTTCGTCAGGAAGGAGATTTCCAATGGCCTGCACCTCAATTTCTTCAAGGGATTCTAAAGGTTCTTCCTCATGGTCTGAACCAACCTTAAAGCTAGGTAGAAGAGTTGGAGCATCATTCCTCAATAATTGCACTACATAAGATTAGAAAATTAAAGCACAAATCAGACAAGAAATTAAGCAAATAGAATGATTTTTAAAACTATTTTTGATTTCTTTACACGAAATGCTTGATTTTCTGACATTAATGTTTAAGAGGAAATGCCTGGGACACAGAGAGACAAATAATAACAAATAAGAAAAATAATTTTTGTACTTCTACACTTATGTTTGCCATTAATGTTTGGAATGCTACATTGGCAAATTAAAAGGGTTATCTGTCAAACCATCAAGCATTAAGTCCAATAAAGTATCTTCTTTTAGGAAATCTGAGAGGAACAGAGCAAACACATCAAGAACATACAAGCTCAAAATGCATAAAGAGGATATCTTACGCTTTCTACTAAATATTTCTGACAATGAGCTAGAGAACAGACTGCTTTCATGCTGGATCAAATTGGTGTTGGTCCTGTTTCCATTCATATTATTTGCTACCATTAGCCTATACAAGTCATTAGCATATACAAGTCAGACCAAGATTTTGGATGGTGATCCACTGAATTCCATGAACTCTCAGACAAACTGGAAATTAGTCCTCTAGAAATTCCCCACGTGCCTAGCTTCCCTTCTTGGTCTCTGGCCAGATTTGACAGTGGCTCCAATGGTGATAAGGCAGCTATCTTGTCTGTCAAGAAGACAAATCATTCTTAAATAGGAAATCACATCTGGAATTTCTATTGAAAATATTCAAAATTAGAATACAACAATATATTAATTGTAAAAGGCTCAAATCATGCATAATTAGTCACACCAACTAAAGACTGTTAGTACAGTTAACCAGAAGAAAAAATTAATAAAGCTGTTTTGAACCTATCTCTGGCTTAAAATTTCTCAGCAAGCATAAGACACAACAAGGCAACAGGAAAGAACCAACCAGGTGAAATACAATGAAAGAACGATTAGCAATGGTCAAGGAGGTAGATTTTGCCACAAAAATGCAAAAGAAGTGTTCCATTAAACTTCTTGAGTTAAGGTTATCACACCAGTCTACAATGTCTGACTTGTTAAAATGTATTTGTGTGGAGATGATGCAAACAAAGGTAGTAAGGTACCATTCGAATACACATATATGCTATAATCAAGACACAAAAACTTCAAGAACTTTGGATCAGACAACACAAAACAAAGTGGTTTCAAGTTGCAACCAGCCCATCCAGTTTATTGATCCATTCAATCATTTACTCAGTCATAATGATTTAACATGTCTTGCAAACACCAGACATGCACAGGAACCATCAATAAATTCGCTACACTTTCTTTAGCAGAGATGTCAAGATTAATCCACAAATAACCAGCAAGAGTACTTATACAATAACATCCCCCAGCCAAAATCTCATCCTGAGAGTCAGTGCCTATTAAAAAGCCAGTGACATGGAGAATGAAATTGTTTAAATTTATTAGCAGACAGAACCAAATCAC
>BPVZ01000116.1:30418-51832 GCA_020521535.1 Rubroshorea leprosula
TTATTTTACAATCTCTTTGCTCAGGAAACTTAAAAAGTGCAGCATGGAGAAGTTTGGAAACTGATTCCTTGAGCGCTGCAACAAGGTGACAAGCCTCTCATAACAAGATCTGAAACGAGAGATTGAGACTTGAGAGTGGGACTGAGGGCATGATGAACCGTAGGTACCAGCAGCAATTAGCTTCAGAATTTGAATTCAATATTAGTAACCAAGAGCAATAAGTCGTAAACAGTCAAAATCGAATCAATGTCAAGGATTCTTGATCATCCATTACTGGATATAAGTCCCAGGCTTCGAATCGCATTTTTTCTCAGTTATATGGCATTCCTTTATGACCATTGTAATTTCAGCAGCACAGTTTTCTGGAAGAGCCTTCATTTTATTTTGATTCATCTCTAAGCATTACTTCCAAAACTTCAACAGTTTGTCAATAACAAAGTCTCACCAAAACAAAAAAGGAAATAACAGTTATTGATGTAAGCATGGAAGAACCGGAAGAAGGGGAATTTCATAGCTTCTGCTATAGGAACAATGAAGGAAAAGGTTTTCTATGGATTGATAAACTGGTTTCAGTTTGCCTAAAACTATATTTTGTTCCATGCTAAAGATTCAATAACTGCAACCAAGGCATTCTGATAATTTATCAAACATTCCTTCTGTATACTACAACTGTAGGAGGAAATGTGTCCTCACCCTCAGTTCATGGACTATATAGTTAATAGAGGGAGGCAATTATTAATTAAACAACTCATGGACAAGCATTCAACACTTAGAACTTAGAATTCAAAAGAAGCAACCGTATATGCAATTATTGACACGCATAAACATGTTTAGACCTCATGGGCTAATGCTAATGCATATCTTGAGAGGCTGGGTCACAAACAGTTATTGCCACATTACATATCAAAAGAATACATGATGTGTAACGCAATCAGCTCGATTCCTTTATGTGTCAAATGAACACGAGGCAAGAATCAACTAAAGACTTGAGATCAGTGCCAGAATCTTTGTTAAGAGCTACTTCAGTCTCCCAGCACAAATGTTGGAAACTGAACTCATTTCAGGCTTTTCAATGCTATCATTATACCCATTCAGCTCCTGAATTGCCTACAGAAGATGTTACTTTAAACAAACATTCTAAAATACACATCAGATACAAGAAAAACCAAACAAGCAAGCTAAAAAGAAAGAGATAAATGGTGTTTGAAACCAAATTCTCAGCAAATGATTCATGCAACATGTAGATAAAGCAAAATTACAAAAAGATACAATTATTCGGAAAATGACAAACCTTTGTGGAATTACTACAGACGTGATAGTGATACAGCAAATGGGAAAGCAACATATAATCATTGTCTCGTATCTGTGAATCGAAACAACAGGGAATACCAAGGTTCAGTAGTCACTTTCACACCAAACCAAACATGAAAAGAGCTAAGAAATGGAATCAACACTGCCATACTCACCCCTCTCTTGTCATTTTCAAAGCGTCAAAACCCAGAAACCAGAAACTCCATTGTAAATACGGAAATGAAGCTGAGAAGAAAAAGGAAAAGCAACCCTCTTTCTCTCCCTCTTGATCTTCCTTTGAAGCTCCCTGCCATGGGGCCAAAGGATGCTTTTAGCACACCAATTTAAGGAATATGATTTTGAGCCCTCTTGTCATTTATAATTATTTAAATATGTCTAGCACTATATCATTTAATAGCCATAACTTTCACCATGGAATGTGATATGACATATAAGTTACGGGTTTTAGGCCAAACACTACTGCCCCCATCCCCCACAATTCCCCTTAGTCCAAAAAAAGAAAATATATATTTAAATATATTTACAAATTTTAATAATACTTGAAATTTATGAGATTAAAGAGAAAAAATTTTTAAGATATGTTATTATACCACAAGTTAAGCCTATATTTTTATATAAAAATATTATAAAAATTAACATTAATTTTAACACTGTTGTTTCATATGTGAATGAATTTAAGATAAGTTTCTGTAAATTGACGATTAATTTTTATTTTTTAATACAAATTTATTAAGAAAAACCCAAGAGAAAAATAAGGGGAAAACAATGAAAAACAGATGGCTGCAGAATGTTTGAGAGAGAAAAAGGGGGGAAGCGATTTTCTAGAGAGAGAAAAAAGGCGGGTAGGATATGGAGGTTTGTTTTTTTATTTAGTGACAGCCATAAAAGTTCGCGGGGAAAGTTTTCAACAAAGCCAAATCCTTTTTCAAAAATCATTCTTCAATTACGCACCTTTCTTTCTCTCCTCAAAACCCAAAATCAGTTTCGCTTCCAAGAAGGAGAGAAGGAGAATTTCTGAGTTCCTTCAAAATGCAGTTCGCTTTACTCGACGATTCGCCGATGTTCCGCCAGCAGGTTCCACCCACCTTTTTCTTTCTCGAATTTGAAAATGCTTTACGTTTACCTTATGATTACGTTCATTTTTTTGGTAAAGTTCACTTAGAATGTGGCTCGGTAGCCTTGGTTATTATTTTGGGGCAAAATGTCTGTCTTTTATGCTACACAAGCTAGATTTTTGTTGAAATTAATGTTCCTGAAATTAAGAATTGCTCATTTCAACGCCAATTCTGTGCATTAACCACCCAAGATACATGCTGTTAACTTTGTATGTTTGGGGGGTTGGGGTGTTGGAACTGGGTCATGGATCATTTACATATGGGAGCTGGGAGGGAAGGGAAAATTCCCCTTAAAATGAAATTTTTATTTTAAGATGCTTGAAGATAAAAGGTGGATAGATTTTCCTTCATGGGAATAGTAAAATATACATTTTTCCTGCTTCATGTGAGAGTGGCAAAAACGTTTGTCATTCACAACAACAAAAAGGTGGATAGTAATATGAAATTTTTCTATGGATTGTCCTTACATGGATCATGTTCAACTCAAGATGTTTGACATGGGCAATGACAAAAGTGGAACATTTGTAATTGTTTTTCTGTCAGTCTCTTGATTCTGATGATAATATGACAACGTTGTAGATTGAGCACTTACATGTACTTTAAATATACATATATATATATATATATCACATTGTTACCCTTCCATTCCACTATGGTATAAATATTTGCATTCCCAGAAGACAGTTTTGCCTTGTCAACAGTTAAGGATGTCATTCTTATTCCACCTCCACCAAGTTCCTAAACAAATCTAAGCCTATGATCTCCTTTTCTTTCTGTTCAAAGTTCAAACCTCATCTTCCATTGAGATTTTGCCTTCTCTGTCTATGAGTAAGCTCCCATAACTGCCCTTTTATTTTGCCATGATTCCATTTGCTCAAACCTATTGTTCATTTCTTGAGTGTGAGAGAGAGGGAAGGTGACTAGGTGAGAGCTCAGACCTCTCTGCGGGTTCTCCCAAAAGCTTCAAAACATGGCTTCTCCAACCTCTGAACCCACCATGAGCCAGGAAATAGCTCTCTGATTTAGGAATTTATGAATAAATCAATTATCATGTGAAATTTGTTGTGTATGTGTGTGTTCAGTTTGTCTTCGTTGTTGAAAATGGTTAGTGTACTCTTTTGTGAAACAGATGCAGTGCTTGGAGGAATATGCTGAATCATTGAGGGGGAGATGTTTAAAGTTTTACAAAGGATGTCGAAAATACACGTACAGCTAATTCTTTATCTCATTTCCATGCTTTCCTTGAAAGAGAATATCTATCATTAGAAAATAATCTATTTCATTTGTGACATCAATTTTTTTAACATTAAGCTGTTGATGCATAATTAGTCAAATTCCTTGACCTCCTCCTCCTCTAAAACAAAGGGAGGAGTTGTTGATCCTCAAAACAAGCAATTTCTTTCTTATATTCTTCTAATATGCATTCATTGAAAATTCTCAAGTAACAAAGTGACTTAAATCCATTACATGTTACCCATCTAACAATTTATGTTTTGAAGTTGCATGCAGGATAACTATCAGGACAGCCCCGACATCTGTTGAGTAAACTTTCAATCACAAGAGTAAAAAATAATAAAACATTATGAATCTACTTTCAAGGACCTGCATTACTTATATTATTTTAGCCAGAAAACTACTATAATCTCCTTATAATGGCTTAGTCCTGTATACTTTATAAAGCATAACAGAAGATTGTCTGTCTGACTCCTCATCCTACATTTGAAAGATATAGAACTTGTAATTGGTATATGATGACCAAGCCACCACTATTGTACAACTTGAGCTTAAACTTTTGACTGATCATGTCAATGTTTTTGTGCTTGTAGAGCACGTGGTAATTTCTCAAACATTCAAATACGAAAATTCACATCTTACTTCCTTATCATTATCCTAGCAGACTAATGTTAGTTTCCTCATATGCCTTAATGGATGTTTTAAGTCATCTACTTTTTATTATCAGGGAAGGGCTTGGAGAAGGATATGATGGTGACATTGCTTTTGTAAATGCACTTGAGACTTTTGGAGGGGGGCATAATGATCCTATTTGTGTTGCTTTTGGAGGTAGACATTCTAATTACCCCCCCTAGTTGGAATTACTGTGAAAATACTTTTGGGCCCTGTTTGTGGCCTGCAACTGTCAAGATTTTACTCACTGAATAGTTGCAGGGTATTAGCATGGATTTTTCTCTCTCAATTCTTAATTACTTTTAATCCTTTCTTAAACAACCCCTCCGTGTTCTGTCCTTTATTGCCATAGAAACGTAAAGTGCCTAAAGGTTTTCTTCTTGTAGACCAACATGTCTTGTAATGCTGATAAATGGATGAATGATGAATAGGTTATGCTGACTATTTACTTTGGGATTAAGTGCCTGGTTGAAGCATCTAACAGTGGCATTAATTTTTCAAATTGAAGCTTTAGATAATTAAAAGAGAATCAGTGAAATTATGAGGACTACCATGCAGTTTACCCCATAATTTATTATTTATGTCATGTCTTAGGCGCCTCCAATTTTTTTATTGTCTTCTTTTGAGAATATGGTCAATGTTAATTTAACAATAACCATGTACCTTGAGAGAAATCAGTGTTAAATTTTGAAGACATCTTCTTTTATGAATCAAAGACTAAGTTGGTTTTATAAACCATCAGAAATTAGTTGTGGTTTCCAAAGAATATAAGAAATAGCTCATATGTTTACTGCAATCATTACAGATAAACCTATGTATTCTTTACAGGCCCTGTCATGACCAAATTCACAATTGCTTTGAGAGAAATTGGGACATACAAGGAAGTGCTTCGGTCTCAGGTACCAAACCTTGTCGTCTTTATAAAACATCCTACCCTGCTTTTGTGCTGGTAACCATGAATTAGATGTGGACTAGCCATAGTTAGTGATCACAATTTTTTCAAAGTGATGCTGAATTGCTGATGCTAATTATCATTTTTATGAGCTCTTGCCTTATTTTCTGCTGTTCTTTAAATTTCCACTCAATGCACCTAATTAATCATGATAGCTTGCCATACAGGAAGGATTTCTTCTATTGTAGGCCTTTTCTTTTCACACTATAGTTTTCATGTCTAGATGAAGTTTCCTTGATTGTTTCACAAACCTTTGCTTAATAATGCGTGTGATCTGATTTCTAGCTAAGTTAAATCTAATTAATTGTAGTTTTCTTACTGCAACTTGGTCTAGGATGAACTAATTACCAAAGCCTGAGCTGAACCCTGAATCAAACTTCAATGACCAATTTCAAGCAAGTCAAGCTAAAATGACCACTTTTGTGCTTGCTTTTTGTCCTTAAATGTTCTATATGTGGATGGATAATCTAATAAGAGTTACTTGATCTTTTATGTGCCCCTAAACTAGGTGGACAGTATAAATTTTTGAATTTTTTTGCTTTCTGCTTTCTTAATTTGGTTCCTTTTTGGTATTAATGTCCCTTTTCCTAAACAAAAGAAAAACAATAAATTTCATGTCTTATTCGGTCTAACATCTTGCAGTTTTAGAGAACTTGACCTTTTCCTTATCCTTGTCCTTATTTCTTTATGTAAATTTTTGAAGAACTTAATATTGATGGATCTTTCAAGTCCAGAGATCATATAATTTAGCATCATGTTATCTGGTTTTGTTGCTTCAATTGTAATTTTATTATAGATATTGCAAAAAAAAAAGGTAGATATCTGTTGTTTTCTTATCTCTGCCTGATTGGGTTCTATATTTTATGTCATTGTAATTTGTTTCTGGTCCTCAGGTTGTTCTAGTCATAAATTTTCCAATATTATTATAATTAAATCAATAGGAAATCTATTAAATTTCACATCTAATTCGCTATATAGAAATTTAATTCCTAGAATCGGTTTAGAAGAAATTAGATGTAGTATAAATTTTTTTTTGGGATGAAATAGAATATATAAGATTTAGTTTCCTGAATATAAGAATCCTATATACAATTTGCCTGTATGAAAAACTTGGTATCATAATTTATAATTGAAGGAATTTCATCATGATGTATAACTGTGGAAATTATCCATAATTCATTTTCTTCATGAAACATTTTATGATCTGTGGTAAAAATATTAACTGATATCCTGTTCTTATATGTTCAATTGGCTTTCTCAGGTAGAGACCATGCTAAATGATAGGTTGCTGCAGTTTGTCTCTACTGATCTGCTTGATGTCAAGGTGCTCTGCATTCTTTAACAATCAATTGTTTCTTCTTATTAATGGGAAACTGTGAAGGATACATATGCATGTAAATTTGATCTCACTTTATTTACAACTTTATTATCTAAACTCTGGGGAAAAATGAAAACTGTAGTTATCAAATATCCTTCCTCTTCTTTTAGTCCCAATGGCCTCTTTCTTTAATATTTACTGAAGATCAGTACGATAAGCAAGGCTCATCTCAATGAGGGCTACTAACTTCAGGCTGTTGCTAATATATCAAGCCTCACGTTGCCTCATTATCTTTGAATTGACCTAGTTCTCTGAGCATAGGGGAGCGATTCTATTGTCTTTTTTTATTGTCTTCTATTTCTCCTTACCCTTGTTAGAGTAGTCACCTAGCAAATATTTTAAGAACATCACTGTGCCATTGATGTCTCACATTCCACATATTATGGGAAATTTTCTTAAAATCAGTCTCTTAAAAGTCTGCCTCATGTCGGTAGGCTATCAATTCAGCATCTCCTTCGATGCTGAGTTCTTTATTGATATGACACTGGAAGAAATTGATGATTGCTTATATTATTTGACTGACTAGTTTCACTCAAGAAGAAAAAGAAAACTGATATATCTTAAGTTTAATAAAAAAAAAAAACTCAAAAGCTTCCTTCGTGAATCATTGCTTCGTGATATATAGCTACAGAGTTGTAAAATTATTTGTTGACAGTGGACACTTTGTAATGTTTTTAACCATCCAACACTCACAAGAGGGTTCCCCAACAATACCATGTAGAAGATAATAAATATTCATCTGATTAGGGAATCTATCCTCAAATGGCGGTCTATGTCGTAGTTTCATCTTAATTTTTGTTCTAGTAGAGCTGTCTTTCCCTTAAACCAAATATGCAGTTGTGAAGTCATTTTGTTAAGAAGTTTCACAGACCAAATTACTACATTTATGCACTGCTCTTTTTTATGTCAAATTTATATATAGCCTGGAGTAGTGACTTTCTCGTTTATATTTATTTCTAATAATTGCCTTATTTGGATTATGGTTTTACTATCAAGTTTCCTAAAGATACCTTGTTTTATGATTATCATGTTAAAAGATGTTCTCAATTTAATGAAGTAGAAATTACTAAATTCAAGGTTGACCACCGAATTGAACAAAGAATCATATGTTAGAATCTTTCTTAAAGTGGCCTGGGGTCCCTTATTAGATTTGAACCATTTGGTTTAAATTATTTATGGTTGGCTCAATAACATGTTTTTGTTTCATCCACTGCCACATGATTGGATCAGGAAGCTCGAAAACGTTTTGACAAGACCTCCCTTATCTATGATCAGGTAAGTTTGGAACGCAACTATTTAAGTGCTCTTCTTCTTCCTGATTTTCATTCTTTCATTGCAGGAGTCCTGCTCTGCTGATGGGATTGGCCTTTAAATCATTTTGTATCATTTTGATTTTATTTAGTAAATTGGAATTTATTGATTAGAAATGGTTATAAAAATCTACAGATCTTTTCTTTGAATGACAATGCAAATTTGATTGGTTTGTGCATTTAAACAATATTTTCAAGATTTTCTCAGTGCATGTCACTTTCTGTATATAATGACGCATTTACAGATTAGGAATCCCTGCTTGAAAACCAAAAGAAAATGGGAAAGGAAGTTATAAAAAAACAGGGCTTGATTATATTATATTTCTATGCTAGATTCTAGACGTACTGGGGAACATAAAAGAAAAAAAAAAAGGATTTTTGTGCAGGGTCGGAGTCCTCTCGAAATGTGACAGCATCTTCCTAACTATTAGTATACTTCAAGATTCTTGACATCATCCTAAATGTTTTCTGTATCAGAATTCTCATGGAATCTCATGCAACTATTTCATGGCTTTTATGAAACAGGCACGAGAGAAGTTTCTGTCCTTAAGGAAAAGCACCAGAACTGATATAGCTACTGCCATAGAAGAGGTACTGCAATATTATGATAGCTCAAATTCAAAATTTGTCCATTTTGGTACATAGATTGATAAAATAGTTTGTTACGGGTGACATATTTACCTTTCAAAATCTAATTTGGTAGAGAAATATTCCAGGAAATGCATGCTGCAAGATCCTCATTTGAGCAAGCTCGCTTCAATCTTGTAAGCTAGTTTTCAGTAACAACTGAGTATTCAAATAAGTACGCAACTTATCAACTTGAAGCCTATAAATCAGAAACATGTTTGTTTATATCTAGGTTAGTGCTCTCTCTAACATTGAGGCCAAAACAAGGTTTGCGTTTCTAGAGGCTGTTAGTGGAACAATGAGTGCTCATCTTCAATTCTTTAAGCAGGCATGTAAATGTGATGAAAACTAGTTTGTTTTCTCTAGATGTGATCTTTTTGATATATTCAACATGTTCTCACTAATATCTTTGTTTTTTTCAGGGATACGAGCTATTGCATCAGATGGAACCTTTTATTTACCAGGTTTTTTATTGTAATTTTAATTGCTAAGTTCATAGGAAAGTTACTTTAATTCCTAAATTAATCAACATAAAAATTTGTAAAGATTAAACTACATGACCTCTTCTCCCTAATATTAATCTTCTCACTGTTAGCTAGCTACACGTAATGGACAGATTTGGTTTCATCCTTAAAAAGGATGATATACACAGCTAAGTAAGATTCTATTCTCATCTACCTCACCACAAGAGTCAACAAATCCAGTCCACAATATTGTTAAGCAATGTTTAAAACTATTTCATTGATTTTCAAATGGCCCTTGCTTAAATCAGTCTCTGGGGTTATGCTGTGTATTGTTTTCTTCCTGAGAAGTTTAAACAGAGTGATTTTCTGGTTAAGCAAAGTTGATGGAAGTGACCAGCCTTTGCTCCTTTGGTTGCTAATTGGTTGTTCCAAAAACTCATGAGAAATTCTATCTCTACCATTAGAAGAGAAATTTAACCTGAAATGAGAGTATGCCACTCCAGGAATCCTATTGACCTTTTTCATTTGTCTGTGACCCTTTGACTTTATTAGTTTGTAACTTCCTGCTCTTTTGTTCCAAAGGATCCCATTTCTGCCAGCTCTTTTTGTGCTTTCTCCTTGATTTTCTTTTCTTTACTGCTCATGTGGATCTTCTTCTGTATTCTGTTGTGTTCAAGGTTCTCAGTTAATTTTATGCCTTCCATCCAAGAACTTCACTTCTCTAAATTGGATGACTGCTGGATCTCAGGTGTTGGCCTATACTCAACAGTCAAAGGAATGTTCCAACTATGAACAAGCATCTCTTAATGAAAGGATGCAGGAGTATATTAGGCAGATTGATCAAGATAATAGGCAGTGTTTAAATGGGTCTCTTCATTCCCAGGCAGTAGATTGTATCAGACCATTCCCCAGGAGTTCACAGAAAGTGATTGAGGCAGTTATGGAATCCGCTGCAAATGGAAAGGTATATTCTGACTTCATATCCAGTTTTTATCCAATTTCCTTAAATAACCAATCTTTGATTTCTTTTAAAAAATCTTTCTTAAGGACCTTTTACATCATTACTTCTAAGACAATGGTTTTCAGGTTCAAACAATTCGACAAGGATATCTATCAAAACGTTCATCAAATTTGAGGGCTGACTGGAAGAGAAGGTTTTTTGTTCTTGATAGTCGAGGAATGCTGTATTACTATCGCAAACCATTGCCTTGGTCTTCTGTAAGTCTCTGAAAGGAAGATAGCTTCTTATACTTTGAGGCATAATGCTGTCTCATTCTTCTTTCTCTGTTGCTTCCTAAATGTTGAGCCTACTGATTCAGACAACTGGCAATCAATCTCCTAAACAAAGGAGTAGCAACTCTGAAAATGGTACTGGGCTGCTAGGGCGATGGCTTTCTTCTCATTACCTTGGCAGTGCACAAGATGAAAAATCTGTTGCACGCCACACTGTAAACTTGTTGACATCAACAATTAAGGTTGATGCAGATCAATCAGATTTAAGGTTCTGTTTCAGAATTATATCACCAACAAAAATCTACACATTACAGGTATTCTATAAATTCACTGTGAATAAACAATGCATTTTTTCTTTTTTGACACTAGCCTTATTTTACCTGTCACAGATGTTCCTTTATTATTAAGTTTGGACATGCTTGAATGTTTAGCTCTAGATTCCTGCTTTTGTCTATTTGGCCTTGCAGGCAGAGAATGCACTAGACCAGATGGATTGGATTGAGAAAATAAATGGAGTAATCACTTCACTATTAAGTATCCAGACAACCGAAGGGGTAATCACCAATTCTCTTTCAAAGAAATAAGGAGGACAAAATGCATATAATGGGGCCTTTTCTCCCCAAAAGAACATAAAATTCATAGTTATTTTACTTTGTAGCCTTTTATTCTTTATTTCTGTTTTAGCCATGTAAATGAACATAAAATGTGAATGCCAGTGTGTCTCAGCTAGCCCTAAGGGAAGTGGTGGTAATTGTTCTGCCAGTGACAGCAGCTCTTTAGTAGATTCCTCTGATGCTTATCAGTCAGCAGTAGGGGAACAGAGATTTAAGAATTTTGGCTCTGGAAACCACTTAGACACTTCTAGAAGTTTACACAACCAAGAATTTGGTGCAAAGAGCAAAAAAACGATTGACATTTTGACAAGGGTACCTGGGAATGATAAATGTGCTGACTGTGACGCACCAGAACCAGACTGGGCATCCTTAAACCTTGGTGTACTTGTTTGCATTGAATGCTCTGGAATTCATCGTAATCTTGGTGTACATATATCAAAGGTTTGTCATCTATGCTTGCTATGTCACCTTCATTTGCATGCTTCATTTGTACTACTGTATTAAGCAAGTAGATTAACGTTTGTATGCTTGCTCCCATTTCATATTTTGTACATATATGCAGGTAAGATCACTGACACTTGATGTAAAAGCATGGGAACCATCAGTCTTAGCTTTGTTTCAATCTTTGGGCAACACCTACGCAAACTCAATCTGGGAGGAGTTGTTGCACTCAGGATGTTCTTTTTCAACTAACAACGTGACAGGGGGGTAAGTGATGCATGCTTGATCTGATTGCCAAACTGTTTCCATGCTGATAAGTTCATCGTTCTTGTTTTGTAGTTCTTCCAAATCTGAGAGACACAAACAACTCCTTACAATGAAACCTAGGCACAATGATCCTCTTTCAGTAAGGGAGTTGTTCATTCACGCCAAGGTATACCTCCATATAATTTAGTTTCTTGCTCTTGATATATTACTCTCTTTCATTTTTGAACCTAATAAAACCTTAACTCCTTAAGACTCCTAGAATAACGTAAACCAAATTTTACATAAATAACTCTAAATCAAAGAAATTGCTTCACAATTCTACCCCTGAACATAAACACATGCACATATCATAAGATAAAATCCTAATCTTATTAGCTGAACTATACTCAAAATAACAATTGAATTGACTGAGTACTTTAGACCGCATTACTCATACTTCCTCTCATTGGTCAAATTGGAATGTGATTGTCCACATTTATTATATAGAGTAATGTGTTTCAAAGTTAGGTAAACTAGTTACTTAATAGACTATAATTTAGAGATTACTGATGACATGCAAGGTAGTGGATAGAGAAAGGAAGATTAAATTGCATTATTTCTGCTCTCCACCTATTCTCCTGGGGACAATTATTTTATCTCCTATAATATGATCCATAACTCCTGTATGAACTGTCAGGAGATTGGCTTATGCATTGTTCTTATAGGGTGCTTGGTATTTCTGTTGTTATATCCTCAATCCTATTAGATTTTTCATGTGGACCTTGAGTGGGATTTTTTTTTTTTTTTTTTTTTTTTGAAATTGAAGTTTCACAGTAGTCCAGGATAGGAAAAGACAAAAATACCATTAATGAATAATCATGCATCCCTAATTCATTAAGGGTATTTTTGTCTTTTCTCAACCACAACTGGTATATATTTTTTCATGCAGGGCAGACTGTAAAAAAAAAAAAATTCTATTTAATGTAGAAGACCTTAAATGATTGATGGTTTCTACTTAATGCAGTATGCAGAAAAAGCTTTTGTTTGCAAGATGAAATACAATCAGCATATCCTTACAGTGGCACGAGAGATGTGGGAAAGTGTCAGTGCTAATGACAAGAAGGCTGTTTACCGCCATATTGTTTGCTCCAGAGCAGATGTCAATGCCATCCATGGGCCTGCATCATGTTGTACACCCTTTTCTCCGGCTGGAGTGTTTAACTTGAAAAAGAATGAAACTCTTGATCAATATTTGGATTGCTTTTCAGGTTCTCTGGAAAAGGCCTCAAGCTGTGAGAACTCAACAAAGAACAGTGAGGAGCAGCTCATATTGGATTGTTCTGATTGCTGTTCTCTACTTCATCTTGCCTGCCTAACTGCAGACATTGCCATGGTAGAGCTACTCCTTCATTATGGTGCAAACATAAATGCATGTGATTCAGGAGGCCGGACACCCCTTCATTATTGCATTCTCAGCAGAAAACCTTCAATCGCAAAATTGCTAATTTCAAGGTGATTTATCATTTTCCTATTCCCATCCTGTTGAATTGGATCATTCCTTCCTGACAAAATGACTCTTTAAAACTGATAACTGCATTTTTTTTTATAATCAAATTCCCATTTCCAGTGTTCTTGCTTTTAAATGACCAAATAAAAGGACTCTTGCTTTCCCGCATCATGAAATGAGATTCCATTCATCATTTATGAAATTTTTGGAATATATATTAAACATAAAAGTTCATTCCAATAGTTACTGGAGAGATTATTGGCATAGTTATTCCCTGGTTCATTCACATCTGTTCATGATCAATCAATAAAGTAGAATCTTTCTTGGCTTCTAGCTACTATTAACTATGTCATAAAATATCTACTAAAATCATTGCCCACAGCTGCATTAAACTTCCTGGCATTATTCATTTTAGTCTGTGAGCTTCTCGCTAGGTTCCATGTTGTACGCTTCATCAGAGGAAGCGAAGAACCTTGTTTCACTCCCTCAGCTTCATAGTCTTCTAACCTGTCATTTAGCCATATTTTTTTTTAAAATGCCGTGAAAGAAAACTTACATTCCGTTCATTGCAGAGGAGCAGATACACAAGCTGTTGATGCAGGAGGTCACACTGTTCTGCAGCTTGCATCAGCATCGGCCTTCAATGATGATGAGGTAACTGCACTCTTAACAAACACAAATAGATAGAATATAAGCAAGCAAAGAACAGAAGATCTAAAACAGAAGGGAAGGATGGCCTTTCTATGAAAAGCTTAAAACCTCAGAAAACCATAACTCAGAAACAGTAGTTACTGTACTTTTCTTAGCGGAAAAGTCGATGGGCTGCCTTGCTGGGTGATCTGCATCTATATGCTTTGCTCAATTGTATGTTATTCTTCTAATTTTTCTTTCCATTTGAAAGATAATACAGTCATCACTTAGGGTATTGAAATTAGTTTTGTTAATAGGGTGCAATTCATTTTGCTGATGAACTGAGTTTTGGAGAGTTGTTGTAAGCCATTGGTGTTGTACATAGCTATTGGCTTTTGGAAATTGCATTGTCAACAAAGAAGTTGAACTCAAAACCAGATTAGGCATGAACCCAGCAACATAAGCAGTCAGCACCCAACTATAATCCCCTCTTTAACATTCAAACCATTTTGATACAATTTTTTTTTTTTTGACAGACTTAGGGAAAAAAAAAAAAAAGAACTTTCAATATCAACGAGGATAAAAGACAAATAGTTAATATTTTTGGAATATCCAAACTTAATTTGCTTTGCGTTGTAGAAAGTTAAATCTTTGACTTTGATTCCAACTCAAGAATTTTAAGTTAGTAGATGCTTATTAGACCAAATTCTTATAGTATGTTTGGGTTGGGAGGAACAAAAGAGAGAGGGAAAAAAAATTTTATTTAGTCATTAAAAAAATTGAAAGGGAGAAGAGAGAAAAAATTCTCTTTACTTTATTACTTTTAAGTTAGTTATTTATCTAAATAAAAAAAATAAAAAAATTTAAAAAAAAATGGATGAAAGAAATTATATCCATTCATCCGCCTTTACTCCCCTCTCTTCCGATCTCTTTTCCCTTTAAGTCCCTCAATCCAAACATAGGGTCGTTGATATGGCTAAGAAGGCTAATTGACCAACACTAAATCAGTAAATTTAGCCATTTTGATCTTGAGTTTAGAATATATAACTTTGGGCTGAGGTCTTGTTGGGCTCTATTCTAGGTCCTTAAATTCTTTCATCTTTCTTCGGTTTAATCATCTTGGGCCTTTCCGGACGGAAAATAGATCATAAATCAAGGGAAGGGAGAGACCGTCCATTGGAATTCCTTTTCCTTATTGCTTCTTATTTTCGTATACTCGAAAACATAGTTTTTGTTTTAACCAACAGGTTAAAATTGTATGAGGTGGGGGATAGAACATGGTTCACTGACCCGGAGGGTGTACTTTGAAGCCACTTAGATTGAGAGCCGCGTGCAAAAAGAGAAATAGTTGTTATCCAACTAGACCAACTTATGCAAGTTAGTCTACCTTGTTAGGATTATTTTCCTTTCTTCAATTTCCACACCCTTTTTAATAAAAATAAAATTTGATATAAGACTTTATCGACTCAACTAGTCAAAACACTAGAATTTCTTCTTTCTTTTCTTTTGAACAATGGTGCATGAATATAGAGTGTAGTGCAACAGCTGTTTGTGAAGGGAATAGTTTGGTCCCCTATAGTGTGCTTTTGTCAAAGAGCAAAGAGCACACTAACAAGCAGTAACACCCAACACCCAAAACATGGAAAAAAAAGAAAGTTAAGGCAAAGAGTCCAATCAAGGAAGGCAAAGTCTTGTAAACTTCCACGTTTGTTTGTTTCATATGGTTTCAATGAATAAACTCATTTCTATTGAGACATAGGAATTCGAGGGCTGAGATTTGTGCAAAAACAGAAATTCCAAACGTTTTTAAATAATTTTTTTAAGAAAAAATGAAAGAAAAATGGAAATATAAAGGGCTATGTCATTGAGTAATGTTGGTTGGTTGGTTGGATATATAATTGATGCGTGAGATGGTGGATGCTACTATTTTTCTCACCATGTCAACGTGATGGAATTGGTTCACATTTGGTTTTTCAATTCCAAAATGCCGTGTTGAATCCAAAATCCATTGAATCATGGATAAGAAAAAATTTTAGTTTAACGTATCAAATTGATTCACTTATAATCTTATGTCACATATTGAATTCTCATAAATGTTTTTAAAGAAATTTACATTTTGAAATGTTGTGTAATGCATGTTAACCTCTTACAAATTTACAATAACATGTAGAAACCCTCTTATTTGTAAAGTAAAATCTATTGAACCAATTTACTTTAAAGTCTCATTGGCTATTTAATTCATTTTATTATTATTACAAAAAAATGATTTTCAAGATTGTTAGGCAATTCTAAAAATCCGTAACCCCTTATTATTATTATTGTTATTATTATTATTTGGAGTATAACTCTTTGAAATTGTTGTTTGATTCAAATACTCTTATTTATTGGATTAGATGAAACCATATTAAGCACTAATTTTAAACTATTATACCAAGTAACCATTAATTATAAATAATGATTTAAATATCCTAGTGATAATCTTTTTTCATAAAAATATGAGATTTTAAATTCAAATTGCATGGCACATGAGTGAGTTAGGTTAAAAAATGAAAGGAAAAAAAAATTATCTCTTATTATATAATTCAAGATCTAGACATTCAATTGGTCAACAATTAATAAAGGTCGTTGGCTGATTTAATGAAAAGGTTGGCCACTTGGTTGAATATATACGCTAAATAACAAATAAAAAGTTGGCAATATACACTACCCCGGAAGCAAACTGATTTTGGGTAGATGCTGCAAAACAGGAAGCCAGAGTATTTGTTTCTAAAATATAAACACTCCTTGATTAAACTATCTACTTAATAAATGCCGTTGATGATCGATCACCAATACATTGGGAGTTCAAGCCGTCACCTAACCTAACCTTAATTTATAATGTTAGAGATAACGCACGCCGGTGGCATTTAATTTCCCAAACAAACCATACTCCGATGTTTCAATATCATCCCTCCCCTTCCAAAAAGGACATATAGCCAATTAATATGTATGCATTACCCAGCATTTACTTCATAGAAAATGATTTATTAAGTTAACCAAGTTCATTAAGTGTAGTAATAAGAATTTATAATATGAAATGCAATAAAACTTTCATTAGCCCTTCATTCCAGTGAGATACAAGAATTAATACATATTTGTTCATTTGATACTCTTATTATGAAGATTTATTATGCTTCCCATAAAATAACTCAATTAGTTAAGAATTACAGATTTTAAATTTGAATTTTGAGTTTAGTAAGAAAGAATTTGGGAAAAAAAAAAAGAGTTATTTCTTTTTGTATAACATATCATCAAATATACTAAAAAAATTATTATTAATGAATGATGTCAACAAAAACTTATCCCTTTTCTCCTTAAAAAAAAAAGGGAAAAAGAAAAGAATGAGTTGCATATACCATCTGATAATTTTAAATAAATCAGATTTTTTTTTTGCCAATTTAAATAAATTGATGATAATTTATTTCTTATGTTACGTGACGTATCTTTTTATCAGACCAAGAGAAATTAATGTCAAGATATGTATAAATTGACTTAAGAACATCCTATCAACTAAAACCAAAAAGAATATGTATCTTATGTTATGTTGAACAATATGAAACTATTACACTAATTAATTAAAAGTAATTAATATAGCAATTAGCAAATTAATCACAAAATAAAAGACACGTGGTATTGTTCTTGGTCACTTCAAAGGAAGTATGTGAACTGGTATTTAGTTGCATTAATTAATAGTTTCAGTATATTTTAAGCTTATCTTTCCAACAAAATAATGCAGAATTGGCCCATTCACGCCATCCTGTGCGACTATGTCCTTGTGTATGGCACAAAGGTCGAATGGCCCATTTATTTTATGTTCTTATTCTTCCTTCTTTTACAAATATTTCTCAACCAATTGAATAGGTAAAGACTAAAGACCTAATTTTAAGAACTTATTCCGTTCAATTTCTAAAAGGGCTTTCTCTCTTTCATAAAAGTCAAAATTGTATCAATAGTAGCTTTTGGTAAAGTTAAAATTATAAATTTATAACTTTAGAAGTTAAATTTTTGCCATTAAAATTTTAAATTTACTAATTTTTATAAAATTCATTCATAATTTAATATTTCTCTACAGATCTTTACGTTTTTTTATTAACATGTTTACAAAAAGACAAAATTGAACCTAGACCCAAAAAAAAAAATACATTTTTTTAATAAAACTAATGTTACTACACTCAAAAGATCAAATGCTAAATCTTTACGTATTTAAACAACAATTCTACGAAAGATGATATTCAAAATTCAATATTGGGGTTCGAGTTTAATATAAAATGGAAGAAAAAAAAAATAGAAAATGACAAATAATGAGATCTCAATCTAAGACTATTTTAGTCGTTGCAAATTTAGTGGAACGTATCTAATACTTGGCTTGGAATATCCCAAGCATCTCAGTTTCTGGATTGCTTGTATTTGTGTGCATAACAACCTTCTAAAGATAAGGCCAAGACGACGTACTGCTGGCTGTAAAGCAGAGCTTTGAATTTTGCCTTCAAAAGAAAACGACAGCACTATTTTCTAGTAACCCCCAAAAAAAAAAAAAAAAAAAAAAAACCACTAACTCTGGCAATCACTTTTTTTTTTTTTAAGTAAAAAATAATAAATGTTTCCTATCACTTTATCTACCTTATTTTCATGTTTGTCATTCGAGCAAGTTTCTTTTGCTTCGTATGGAGAAAGATTATTAATAGAACATTTAGGTCATTGTCAAACTCTTGTAATCTTCAATAATTAATTAAAAAAACTATAGATTAAACCGGCGCGCCTTCAACCAAGAGGTTGGGACGCTAATTATTGGACTGCCTGGGGATACACATGTTGATAATCTTAACATTTTGCTGGTATTCAGTTTATTAAATATATATATTACCCATGCGACTCGAATATGTAATTCATAAAAGGTGAAAAATCTGAACTTAAAATTTATGTTATTGGATTGAAGTGGATCATTTTATACAAAAACCTATTTAGTAAAACAGTTTAGTGAATAGGCAATGGTAGGTAGCCTACATTATGGTGAGAATGGGATTGTGACAATAAGGTGACATGCTAAGTGCTACAAGACCTCTACCCTAGGAAAACAATTTTCCCCTAATGCAAAATGAGGTTAGAAGACAGGTGCAAATTGTGAGCACATGTTGTGCATGCCAATTTCATCTCCTGTCATCTCTATCGAAGGAACCCATTTGTTCCTTTTCTCTATCTCTACCACCACTCAACATCATCTTATCAATTAATCTTTCTTCTTTCCTAAACACCAAAAAAAAAATAAAAAATCCATAACTTATTTATTACCAAGTACTGTACATACCAATTTTTTTTATCAACAAAAAAATATTATTAAATTAAAGTATAAAAGATACCCATATCCATACAAAATGAACAAATTATAAATGTAAGATAATACAATCAACAGTCATAAGAAAAACTATCCATAATATATGTAGTACAACAGCGATTGTATATGTTTCCAACCCTGTGTGAACTTTGCTGGGCAAGTAAGATGCCGCTTTTGGTGCCATTTTACAAGCTTGAACAGGATTTATATATCATAACTCCTTTGAGATTTCTAACCACAAATTAGCTTTGATCCACTGAAAAGTTTGGAATTTAATCACCTCAATTATCTTGTATTGGTTTTCAAGCTTGCCTTAAAAGCTTGTTGTATTCTCCATAACCAAATATTGCATACAACTATAAACCAAATCACCACGCAAGCTTCCTTTGCAAATTTATTGTTGCATAACCCTGCATGCTGGATCAGATGATTCCAGCCCTTGTCTTGGGACACCACATTAATACCCCACCAATTCACTTGTTCTTATAATAAACATGTCGAGCATTATAAACAATCCTAATAAAACTTCCCTGCATTAGCCAAAGTTAACATGTCGAGCATTATAAACAATCCTAATAAAACTTCCCTGCATTAGCCAAAGTCAACTTGATCCAACTCGATTTCTAGAATGCTTCGTAGTTCAACCACGATACTCTTCTTGAGCCTTCCATGAAAATGAGAAACCATTGGAAGTTTGGAGGATTGTAGGGTCCATTTTGTCGAATTTTCCCAAGCTTTAAGACCTGGTCTAAGTCTTTCCCGGCCCCCACAAATCCACCCACCAAGTGGAAAAAGGTCCCTCAAATGGGTTCATTTTTATTATCCCAAACCAAAACCTAATTTAAACATAAATTAAACTCCCAATTCTCTGACAACTATTAAATTAACCACACAGGATTAAGATAATTTTTGCCCCGTCCTCCACATTCATTAATACCTGGTGCACCCCACCATCCATCACATTCACGCCTACCCTCCAATTGCATCCCCTTCTTTTTTGTTGCCTTTCCTCACACCAATGAAGATTGCTTCCATTGTCTCTTTTAGTTTTTATTCTCCCAATCTTGTTTTTCTTTTTCTTAATTTATTGTTTGACATCTCTAAAGATAAGATAGGGATTACACATGAAGCTCCTTCATTGCTCCATTAATTTAATTATCATTTGGTCACCAAAACAACCCTTTCATATTTATCCACATTAACAGTATCTACTTACAAAATTTTGCAGTGGCTAAAAGAAAAGCTTAAAAAATATTGTCTGGACTAACTATTCAGATAAAATTGAGAATTAATATTTAATATTCTCTATGATGATGATAGTTGTTATTTAGTATAATACAAATTAATTATTTATTCATTGAGATAGGTGTTTTTCAGTATAAAAGTATAATCCAAATGCTAAAATTACCAAAGCATTATTAACAAATAAACATGAAAGGCATCTTCATTAAGGGCATTTTGATTATTTTAGCACCTGAAATGTAATCCCTGCTAAAAAAACTCCTTTTTGTTATTCATTTAATTGAAACAAATAATTACTCATCATTTTTAAAAATATTAAGCACCGTGTTATATATATGTTTTATAATTATAATTTTGATCTTAGAGCGCACAATTAATTAGATGCAACTACCCTTATTTTTTAAAGGCTTAACTTATCATATTTGTAAATTGTATAATTTAAACTTAAAATTTTTGTATTTTTATTAAAAAATTATTATTGAACTTAACTCATAAAATCAAGCAGCCTTTATCACTCTAAAGGTTCAATTCTTCTCTTAGGCAACGATTTAATTTTGACTCATGGCAATTATTCAAAAAAAAAAATTAATTAAAAATTATTATTAAACTATTTAAATATTAAATAATCAATTATATTATAATTAACTATTGGGCTTTTTAAGGATACGTAATATTCGCATAAAGAATTGTTAAATGCTCGTACGTAGATAAGAAGGGAAAACAGCGTCCCCGTTTATATCGGGAAAAAGGGGAATCACAAAACGCAATTACAGCGTCATCCCGTAACGTTTCCATCTCTTATCCAATCACTGTCACGCCACCTGCGTGCCCACACGTAAACCAATCCAAACACTCTCTGATGCCTATCATTGAAGTCCACGTGTCATAAAGCAGCTCAAACCACCACCACGTGGCCGTCAACAATTGCTAGATGTCTGTTTCTTTGTAAAGTTTTAAAAACTCAATACAATTCCTAATTGAAGTCCGCCAATGGACTTGAAAAGGACGATTTTAATTTAACTGACAGCCTTGTCTTCTTTTCTTTTTCTTTTTCTTCTTTTTTTTTTC
>BPVZ01000116.1:78641-92913 GCA_020521535.1 Rubroshorea leprosula
GAAAGTATCAACTGATGAATCTGATCGCCTCCTCAAGATGGAAGAGACCCTTCATAAGCGAGTCATTGGCCAGGATGAAGCTGTTGAAGCCATTAGCCGGGCAATTCGGCGTGCTCGTGTGGGGTTAAAGAACCCTAATCGGCCCATTGCTAGTTTCATCTTTTCTGGTCCAACTGGTGTAGGAAAATCTGAACTTGCAAAAGCACTAGCTGCTTATTATTTTGGTTCTGAAGAAGCCATGATCCGACTTGACATGAGTGAGTTCATGGAAAGACATACAGTCTCCAAGCTTATTGGTTCTCCCCCTGGTTATGTTGGTTATACTGAGGGTGGTCAGCTGACTGAGGCTGTTAGACGCCGTCCCTATACAGTGGTTCTTTTTGATGAGATTGAGAAGGCCCACCCTGATGTCTTCAACATGATGCTTCAAATACTTGAGGATGGTAGGTTGACAGACAGTAAAGGAAGAACTGTAGACTTCAAGAATACTCTCCTGATAATGACATCAAATGTTGGAAGCAGCGTAATTGAGAAGGGAGGAAGACGGTTAGGATTTTATCTCGATAATGATGAAGAGGATAGCAGTTACAATAGAATTAAGAGTCTGGTGTTAGAGGAACTGAAACGATATTTCAGGCCAGAGTTCTTGAATAGACTGGATGAGATGATTGTTTTCCGGCAGCTCACCAAGCTGGAGGTGAAGGAGATTGCTGACATTATGCTCAGGGAAATTTTTGAGAGGCTTAAGGCCAAAGATATCGAGCTTCAAGTGACAGAAAGGTTCAAGGACAGGGTGGTAGATGAAGGATACAATCCTAGCTACGGTGCAAGGCCATTGAGAAGAGCCATTATGAGACTCCTGGAGGACAGCATGGCAGAGAAAATGCTTGCCAGAGAAATAAAAGAAGGGGATTCAGTAATTGTGGACGTTGATTCTGATGGAAACGTTACTGTCCTCAATGGTAGTAGTGGTACTCCAGAGATATTGGCTGACGCTGACCCACTTCCAGTGTAATGCATGCATCTCTTTTGAGCATGCTGTCTGTAGATTTGGTTTGAACTGATATATAGACTATAGAGTTGTAGTTCTTTACCTTTCGAAAGTAAACCGCTTCAAAGTAGAATTTGATATCAATGGTTGGTTGCTGGTTAGGCTTTGAAGATGTGTGTTAATACCTATGAATTGCATACATGGTAAGTGGAGGAGAAATAGAATACGCATATGTGGCAGTAGGGCGGTAAATTACGTTGCTACATTCTGATGAAAGCAAGGTTGCATGGGTGGTCGAAAGTAAAGTGTATGAATTTGTACCTATTCTTTCTTCCTATCAGTTTCATTCATGATGCCTTCGTATTTGCAACACACTGTACGCATTCTGAATTCTATACAGAACATGCGAATGCTTGTTACGGTATCAAAGTTTGCTCATTACAGTACATCATCCCCTATTAATAATTTATGAAGAAATAACAATTCATCAGTTCACTCCTTCACGCTAAACTGAACTAGCTAGTTGCTAGTTCTATGCATCCATAACTGAATGAGACTGCCTTGGAGTGGGGCTGACGCTACCACTACGGTTTATTTTGAGCGCATCAAGAGCCTTTTGAATTTCTATCGTCATTGCACTGTCCACACTCCCTGATGAGAACCGCTTGTGTGATTTCTGCAAATGAAGCTTGAGTGAGCTGCTGCTCAGACCAGCATTCTTCCCACAGATGGGACAGACTTTCATTAGTGGTTTTCTTTGATGCCACTCCATTGAAACTTTCCCATGCAGTTTCAGATCAAGATCCAGTAGGATCTTGGCAAACCCATCATTAGGCTGGGCTCTGCGATGAACTCGCTTCAGGGCAGTCCAAGCTTCTAACAGAGTTAAGTTCCTGCATTGCAGAAGGGCAAATTGTTGTGAAATGACTAGAGTCTACAGATGATATTCGATTTATGATGCAATGCCTGTCTGATGAAGGTATTTTCTCGAGTTGAAGCAATATAAACTTTCTATTTATTGCCTTCTCTGTTCTTCAGTGTAGAAGTAAAATTTCTACTTACTTTCGAAGCATCAAGTATGCTAGTACTAATGTGGCACTCCTACTTCTTCCTTCAAAGCAATGGACTAGGACCTTTCCACCTGTTTGTTCAACATGATCAATAAAATCTGATGCTTCTTCAAAGATACTGCCAATGTTTGTATCTTCACTGTCACAAATCTGTACAATTAGGGACAGAGCGTATCAGTAGAAACCATATGTAGGAATCAGGATCATAGGACTGTACATGGCTTTTAAAGCAGCAGCTAAGAACAACTTGAAAAAGGCAAATGGTTCTACAAGGTTGAAGAAAGAGAAACAGCTAGTACTATTCTTTTGCCTTCTGGGAATACTTCTGGGCTTAAGCTTGGATGGGTGAATTCACGTTTACTCAGAGAAATCCACAAAAACCAAGTTGACATTTCAGCAAGTAATACCCCAACAAAAGAAGGATAAAGTACTTACAGAATAGTTTTTATACTGAAAAAGGTCAGGGTACTGACAGTCAGACTGTCCAATTTCACTGGAGCACAAACACAATATATGAGTGATTGCTAAATGTTCCAGTGTATAAATAGATCTTGCGGCCAAGGCTCCACCAATGAACAACCTATGAGTGATTAAAGAAGGCTTCTCTGTGTTGGCAGCCTCAGATATCAATCCAATTCTCTCAAGAATGTGCTCTAGCCTGACCTGTATGTTTTAGGGCAAAACAAAAAGCTATTACCAGGGAAAAGGGTCAACTAAAGTCAGCAGAAATACATAAACCCAATTACAGTAAAAGATATATATAAGACATCTGCATGGTAAAATAATACAGCTCAGAAGTTGAAGATGGTATTACCTTCAGTTCGTAAGCATCTACAACGCTATGACTATCACTACCCTCAAAAAATCCTGAAATAAAATTGTTCTCCTGGCAGAGTTTGACCACATCATTTTTGAGCATCTCGTTCCACTGTTCCAGTTCTTTACTTGACTCAGCATCAACCTGGGCACAGTAATGACATATGATAAGGCATTTGGTAGCAAAGTGCTGATGTTTTAAGGGGGCAATCATACTTGTTTCATTTACGAATGATTAAGACAGGAAAATTCCCAACACGCTACAAATCACTTTTTCATGCCATTGGCGTAATCTCATACCAATTGCAATGTAATCTAAACATGATAAAAATTTTACATTCGCTTTGAATGTTATACAGTCACCAACTTTCATCAGTTGTGCCAAAAACATGGCATGGGGTGCGGGATGGTTCTCAAGACTCAAAATCCTGATATTGTTCTTGCCCGTATGAGAAATTTCAAACACACTGGACAGGGTCATTTCACTAAAAAAAAACACACACACACACACACAATATATATATATATATATATGCTTCATTGTCATTAAATAACATGATATTTGTTTTAAAAAGTACAACCAACCTTGGCAAATTTATGGAAGTCACGGAGCTTAGCTGTTAAACGCAGGCTACGAAGCTGCTCTGCATTTCCTCTATGGCACTTTCCTTGCCAACTTTCCCGTGACATTGGAGAACTAGAGTCTGTGCTTTCTTTATGACCTGAAGATGATGACTTAGGAGCTGTCCTCTGTGACTCTGAATCACCATATTCTGGTTGATTATCACTAAGGACCCGTTCCTTGTTAGGAGGAAATTGAGAAGAAACATCTCCAGGAACAACAGGTGGAAAAGGTGACTCAAGATTAACACAATCCTCCTTCTCATAGTCCACTGACAGTGTTTTGTTTATAATGCTCAAAAATTGTCTTAACAAGTTGTCTAGTTTCTGGTGAAGTGTGAGTAAGAATATATGGAAACCCTGCAAATCCCTTAAAGCAGCACGGAAGCCACTATGAAATCCCTGAACAGCTGATGTCATTTCGGTTGCATGTGTATCAGTTGTGTCAGCATCTTCTGAGGAAGGAGTACCTAATTTTCCAACCGTTACATCATGTAGAAGATTAGAAGAGTAGTCAGAGCAGTTGAGAAGTAACTCAACCAACTTTGGATAAACTGCATGGTCATTAGCACGTTTGCCAGCAGGAGGTCTGCGGGGAACACCTGAGTCTATAGCAACAATGTGAGAATGAGAAAAGATTAATTCCCCAGATCCTTCACTTCTTAGGCTCATTTCACAAAATTTTGGTGATTCTAAGATTTCAGAAAGATCAGAGCCCTGTGATACCAGTACTGAACTTGACCTTCTTTCTTTTTGAAGAGCTCTAATCATCCTTGGACGGTAGTGATTAACTGCAGAATCAAACAGTTCTTCCAAAGTGTCCGTATTTGCAGAAGACATTTTGTCTGCTAACAACAGATTGGCAGTATTTCCACGCCATCTTAGTTGACGGCAAGGAAGTCTATCTTCATTTCTGATGACAAGGTCTAGCAACAAGATCCTGCCGAGAGCTGCTGCAGTTTTTTCTGCAGTTTCCTGTGACTCAAATGCACTTGAGCTTTCCATTAATGGAGACCCATGAACATAACTGGTGAGAAAAAATAAAAAAACAATTTATGATATTCAGAATGCTGCATACAAAACAAATTTAATCCTTATTGGGATACCATGCGTCCTCATCTAACTGCTCTTGACAAAGCAGTAAATTTATTGAATAAGTTTAAGGTGAATGCCATGTGCAAACAATCCAAATTCAACAGTGAAAACAAAAACAATACTCCTGCAACAAATATTCTTGCTGCGGCATGGTTCACTCAGCTCAGTTTGATTTGATGGCCTTTACTAGTTGCTACCAACTAATTTCAGAAGACAATAATAAATAAACCACCACAAAGGGGGATAGATATGCTATCAGATACATCAGATATCAAATACAAAGGAAATCTGCCTTCACATTATGGCACCTCATTCTTCTCCCTCCAAGGGAATTACAAATGCCAAAAAAAAAAAAAAGAAAAAAAAGAAAAAAGGATACATTCCAGTTTTACCTCATTAGAAGGAGACATCGGCTAAGTTCAAGAGCCTCCAGGAGTTCTGAACATATGACTTCACCTACTTCATCTCCTTCTGAAGTTGCTCTAACTCTTGTTTTTTCTGCTGCTTCCTTGATTTGAAGCCACTCTGGGCTCGAATTATGGATGACTCTTGCCTGTTCAAGAAGAACAATCTCTAGTCAATGGGGCTTCTACAGTAAAAAGAAATCACATTACTGGCAGGAATATAAAACTGTGACCTGAGGGGTTCGGACTCCTAGCCACTTTGCAAATTCATACCCAAGGCGTTCTGATTGTGTGGCCATCCTTGAAGATGAAAATTTTATAACAGCAGCTGCTTCATTTGGAGAAGAATCACCAATCCCAGGTTGGTTGAATAATGCAAAGAAAACAACTCCCCCAGAATTTACAGTGACCTGAATGCAAACATAAAATAATATGAGATAACATGAGACTAAAAGCAGTTTTGCAAAGTAATTTTCATCTATAGAAAAGGCACAAATCCTCTCTAGCAAAAGGACTGATCTTCACATGAAAAGTATTTGTCAGCTGTAAATACAAGCTCTACCATTTAGACACTTTATCTATAAAACTCCCGTATAATTGATGCTTATGGACTTTTCCACGCTACTGATGACACAGATAAATGGAGTTAGAACCAGGAAGGAGATAGTGAAGCAATAATGGACAGAAAATTGAAAGCAGGCCTACAATATGTGGAAATGTTGGAAGTTCCTTATATACATTGCTTTCACCCTATAATTCGGAAATGCTTACATGGATTTGAAGAAGAGATATAACTATAGTTAAAATAGATCACACACCTCAAGGGCTTTATTTTGTTCATCCTCAGAATGCTCAGTGCTGCTGCTATGCTCGGCACGGTGAAGTGAAGAAAGCATGTCCCATGAAAAAGAGCTTGATTCAATGTCCAACATGGAAGCTTTAACTAGTCTTTCCCACAAACTAATTTCAGGAGCTTGTTCAGGAGGCAGACGACCCTTTGAATTAGCAGACGATTCTTCTGCACTGAATGACAATGCTGGTGACCATGTAACAAGAATTATAAAATCCATGAATGTCAAGTTACATCAATAACATTTTCATCCAAATGCATTTCCCCTTATCATGCTATTGATCAGCAATAGGATCATGCAGCAGAAAAATAAACAATATGATCAACACTGGGACTAAAATAGCCAATCTTTGAATGCCACCAAATGCAACAAATCCTGAATTGAACACTTTTCATCAATGATCAACAGATAGAGTGAAACAGAACAATATCAAACCTAAATGGCATAAAATCGAGCTTGTGGGAGTGTTGGAAGCCAGAAGATCGGTATCTCCCGCTTCTTTTACGGACCAGTTCCAACCATTGGCTGAACTTTTGTGCCTGTGCAGCAGTTATGTCTCCCAACATGTATAAAACCTGCATTCCATTGAATTTCAGATTTTTTTTTTCTACAACACACTTTCCCATTATCATTTAATTGACGATTTCTATTTTTTTTTTCCCTTTAAAAAGAAACCAATAATTTTAAACTCTTTGAGAATACAAATATATAACAAAATCTCACCCTGGAAGTGAGAGTAAGGGGCAATGGAACCTCAGGCTCTTCAGATCCGAGGTCAAGCTCTTTCTCTTCCTCTTTATCCTGAAACTCTTGCATATGTATTTATTTATACGATCAAAGAATGCAATGAAAATAAAACTAAAGATCTCAACTCTATGCTAGAAAATGTGCTTTTGGGTTTATATAGGGACTGGCATACCCGGGCTTGGAGAGAGTTAATGATTGCCACAGCAAGGTCTTCCTTTTGCTGTTTTACCATATGGCTTGATTGGTTATTTTGATGAGCAGAGGGAAACCCAGGGAGTCAAAAAAATAGGGAGATGGGAAAGGAGAGAAGCAGTTTGCTTTTTTTAGAGAAAGGGTTTGAATAAATGAGTTAGAGAGAATGGAGGGAGAGATAAAACCCCTTTTTCCCCGGAGGAGTGGGCGGTTGTAAATCACATAAAAACTCAGTTCTATCTCACTGGGCAGTAGCTGCCCAAAAGGAAAAGCTCTTGTAACTACAAAGATGGAGGTGGGGTTTGATCATGATGGTACCCATCACCCAAAAACTCTTTATATTTAGTTTCTCGGTCACACTCAGGATTCTGACTGGTCCTTGCCATCTTCATTCAATGTAATGTAAGAAGTGGTCCCCTGAATCCTGCATTTGCAGATTACCTTACCAAGATCTAATTTCTTTCAACTTTGATCTAGGCATTAAATATAGGCCTTTTAGGATTTTCTCCATTGTTCTCTGAACTGGGTTAGATTTTTCCTGGTGGAATGGTCAAGGGATTTTGATTTATTGGTAACTATGAAACAACCCACAAAACATCGACAATATTGATGGATAAAAAGACATCCTTTGATCTTCACATGGTGGGAAACAAGGCAATTATTTGATGTTTTTTCTTGTCTCCACACCATTTTACAAATTTTTTTTCTTCTGCATTACGTTCACAAAACCCAGATAAAGAATGACAATCAATTTCACATTTTTGTCTGAGGAACTGATTCTTGTTATGGAAGATGTAAACAAGACGACATGGCACCCTGGATTGCAATCCCAGATGATTCAGAATGTTTCTGGTAGAGGTTTGTTTTCCAAAAATGACTTGAACAGCTTGAGTGATCTTTCAGGCTGCGAGAACGGAGCTTCATGAGAAGCACCTCTTATGGTGGCAAAGGAGAGGATATTGCCATACACTTGAGTCCACCCTCCAACCTGGTGAGAAGAAGCAAGAAAATTAGCTCAGAATTATGTTGAAGTTCACATCTTGTATATGATTATTCTGCTTCAATTCGAGACGATTGCTTTCATTCTTTAGGGTATGATTTTCTTGGAAAAATTATCAAAAACAAGGTTGCACTTCACCTGCTTTCCCTCAAACCAAACTCTGTAAGGTACGGTTGTGTTCAGTCCTAACGCCTTTGCCAATCTACGTACCAGTTTTCGGCTTCCAGTCAATGGAATGACAGAATCTTGATCTCCACTGCATGATTAATGGAACATCATTAGCCATGAAATTTCGAGGACCTATTGTATCAAGAGGATTGATCACATTTACCTGTAAACCAGGACTGGAATTCCATCCTTGATAAGCGACCCGACTATGGAGATTGTAGGTTTCTCCAGGTTGAGAAACTCATACTGCAGAATGCTGTCATCAAAAAGGCACTAGAATAACAGAAGTTCTAAAAAATCCAGTTTCAGTAGTAAAGTGTCAAACTGCTTCTGTAGGGGCAACTGAAAATTTAGACAGTGTTTCAATTTTTTCGATTGATGTTAATGTTAGTATCATTTTTGCTTTTGAATTAGATTACTATTGAAAATTACTTCTTAAGCTTAGCCAAGAAGTCCTACTTGCTGCATACAGCCCATCTGTGGACTCCAACCAGGTGAGCATGGAGAGCTTGCTGAACGTCTTTACGGTTTAGGTAATTCACAATCTTGTCCTCCACACATACATCTACCTTCTCAGACACCTGCTGCAAGGTAAACAACCCGTTTTAGTTTCAAATAATTGAGCTAACTTGACAACACTACGCACAATACAAGTGATTTAAGGCAAATTAATCCCAAAGAAGGTTACCTGGGGACTTATAGCCTTTGACTGTGAAAGCACTGATGGAATGCAAACATCAAGGGTAACGTCATATTTGTCCACGAACTGACTGGTTTCTGTGCTCACTCGGCTCATCACCCTTGAACAAGCAGGTGAAACCGAGTCCCTGTAGTACTCGCTAACATACCGGGAATAGTTGCATACGGAAGTGAACATTCTGTATGTTGAATCTGATATTAAGCCATGGGACCAGAAGTACTCAGCCCTTGAATTGAGATCTGTGGCGAATTCCAGTACCGGGTTTCCCAGCTGCAATGGAGGTAATTCTGATCTAGTAATTGAAGAATGCAATTGTTTATATGCATCACACAAATAGAAAACTCTACATCATAGTACTCACAGCAATTCCTTTCAAATTGAATAGCGTCTGCTTTCTATTGATTTCAATCATAAGCTTTGCCAGTTGGGGAATATAATGGCCTGGTATCAGCAATCCAACGATGGAAGATACATTAACATGTCTGTCAAAATATTACAAGCTATGGAAGACATTGATTTTATGTAGCAAAAATATACCTGCATAGCTTTCTCCTGTAATAAACAGATTCCTGTTCCTGTAACCTGGGAACTTGTCATACCAGCGTTGCAAGAATACAAGGTTGTCCCTGGCTTAAGAAGATGAAAGCAAAAGCAAACTTAGAAGATGTTGTATTACCGGAAAACAAGTTAAGTGTCCCCAGCTAACTATAAAGGTTTGAACTCCTGACACTAACCCCAGAGTCAAGGTTTTGAATTCAGAATTTGGCCACGGGCAATAGACTCTGGTCTTCTCAACAGTAGCATGAATTTAAAACTCATTTGCACCCAAAAGTACTCAAGAATTTTAAGACAAAACAGAACAGATGTGAACTCAAAGACAAATATACCTGTTATCTCATCATCAACTGCTACATAGGAAGAATTGTAAGTTGAGTAAGAGAATCCAACTCCAACTGGTGTCTCTAGGTATAACATGTTAGCTTCTGCAGTCCAAAACGCTCTTGAAAATATCATTTGAACAGATTATTTTTAACAATGGGGAGATTAAAAAAAAAGGTTTTTGAGATACCTCTGTTCCAGCTATATTCATTTCTCACAAGAACTTCACCATTTGGTCTGAATGGTCCATTTTCGGAGAAAGCTCCCACTCCCAATGAAGAACAACCAGGACCTGTCCGGAAACAAAATTGTTAAGACAACTTTAAGTGTCTGAATTTAAGGATGTAGGAAAATGCAGACCTCCATTTAGCCAGAGAACTAGAGGCTTGGAAGCTGGATCTTGTTCTGCTTCTACAAAATAATAAAACAGAGATTTATCCTTCTTGTCATCCACAGTGACATATCCTGAGAACTGCTGGAAACGCACATTGGGTTGGCCTGGAAGTTGATGAATTTTATCAGGGAGAGGTGAAGAAGAAGAAGAGGATGCAACCTCCATGGAAGAGATGAGTAGAAACAACAGCACAGATGCCATAGCCATGTTTGTTTAGAGAGTCTACTTCAGTGGAGGACAGAGGAGGAGTAGGGATACTGAATAAATAGGCTGCACTGCACCAATTTCTTTTCATATATTTCAGTAAAATTCTTGCTTTTTATTGATTTCAGCCATGAAAGAGATGTCTCATAGGATTTTGTCTGAAATATGTAATCTCGTGTGATAATGTTCAACATGTCATTATATGACTTATTTCTTGAAATGTTTGGATTTATTTCTTTTTAATGAAAAAGGAAAAGAGGAATGGAATCTGGGTGACCTAATGTGCTTGATCTTGTTACAAGAAATTACAGTTGATGTTGCTTTTGTTCTATTCGGACAGTAACAGTTCATTAGCCCTTTTGACTAAGGGACAAAATAGTGCATCCTAGCTTTACAATACTACATTCTATTACAATACATATATACTCAAAAACTAATTTATCAAGTTTACAAAATTGTTCATTTTCCTGACTAAATGACAACAACTTGAGGTAGCATTGTAAGGACTCCAACTCTGATTCACAGTTACTTTGTTTTTCTTTTATTTATAAAAATTTTTCTTTCTATATTTTATAATTCTCATAAGATTTAGAGATAAACTCAACACTTTTGAAATATGTATTCTATCTTTAGTTTTTACAATTTAGAAGGTGTTGCTTTTTGTAAAGTTTTGTGAAAGGTTTTCATATGTATTTATTGAAAGAGGTACAATATATATAAGCTTATATACACAGCAACTACACAGTTTGTGGATAAAGGGAGAAAATCAAGGGAAACTAATCTTCATCTAAACAGAAAATTAAAGCAACAAAACAAACTATTTCAAGCCATATTAAGTGAAAACATCTTATATCAAGTATATAATGAAGAAATATGTGAGTTAAATATAATGAGAGCTATTCTATCTATTGTTTATTGGTTTTAAGTTAAATGTAAATATTATTTTGAAGTTTATATGCATAATTTTCATATGATATCAGAGTTCAAGATGACCGATATAAATTTGCATTAAGACTTTTTGCATAACATCTAAGATAATATTTATTTTTTTAGTGTAACACAATTAAGTGAATTATTCACAAAAGATTTTGTGATTCATAAAAAAATAAGAAAGAATGGTAGGCGAAAAATTCTATTTAATTTCTCAAGTTTAGTGGAGATTTTTTTTTTTTGAAACAATATAAAAGGTATAGGAACAGGAGTTAGGACACATCACAACCCCAAAACCAGTTACTTTGGAGTTGTATGAAATCCCATAAATACCATTTAAACACATACACACAAGGTCGATGTGGGACAAATGCCCCAAAATCGGGGAGGGGCCCCCACATAAGGGAGTTAATTTTTTTGAAACAAGGTAGAAAGTATAGGGACAGAACACATCACAACTCCAAAACCGGTTACTTTGGAGTAAGTTTAGTGGAGATTGAGTGTGAATTCTAATGTTCTTGGTGCTATCTCAACACATTTTCTTTAAGTACTTGGAGGGTGATGAATTTGTTCTCATTGGAGTTCTTATAATAATGAGTCTCCCACATTCATGTGCTTCATTTTCACTCCTCAAACCTTTGACCACACACAGAGAGCACGCATGTTCCCCATTATAGCTTCAAAACATCATATTTTACACACTTGCTCCTCACGGGCCCCTTTCCCTCCTTTACACAAGTAACTCAACAATAGAGCAACAATTTAAAGTGATTAAATGTCCATTTCGTTTAGACTTTAAAACAAATTTTTGTAGGCTCAAGTTGAATATATCATAAGAAATTTCTAACTTTAATTAATACATCATACATTATCATATTTTTAAATTAAGATTCAAATAATTTTTAAAAATTTAAATTTAAATTAATACTAAAAGTTGGTTTTAACTTATATAGAAATAAAAATTTAAAGAATCCATCATAAATGCAAAGTAAATAAATATTCAAATTAATTATACCCCAAAGTCCAAGAATGTCAAAGGGGACTTCAACTAACCCATTAGAAATTTCGAACTTAGATTAAATTAAGGGAAAAATTATATATCATGAACATAGAGACTAGGGATTTTTGTCCAATTGACCAATTAGGAATAGGACCACCCTAGGAAAAAGGTTGGGATGAGTGGGGTTTGTTTTCCTAGAAAAACAAAGGGGAAGACGTGAATTATGGCATACGAAGAAACCCAGAAACAAACAAGAAGAGGACAATGTACCAAAAAAAAACAAGAAGAGGACAAAAGTCCAACTCTTGTGTCAATAGTCTTTTGTGCTCTTATGCTGTTGCCCTCCCAACTTGAAGATTTGGAGCAGATTTATATGGTTTTTTTTTTCCTAAAGGCCTCCTGATTTTCATCATTACCTGCCCCTATTTTCAAGTTTCCATCATTCCCAATTAGAGCTATTGAAAAGCTATTCACATTTTGAGTTAAACAAACATATCTTCGTTACTAGATAAATATTAGGGATGAATTCAAAAGTTGGGTAAAATTTGCTCTACAAGTTTCAGAGATGCTTTTTTCTTTATATAATAAGTAGATACTATTTTTTAAGGAGATGGGACCTGTGAGTGCAAATTTTTTTATTCCATTTTATAACTTCTTTGAATTATTGAATGAAGCAAAGGTTTACCTTTCTGTTTCTTTATGACTACTTTTAGTTTTACCCTTTAGGTTGAGTAGTTTTTTTTATCTTATTCTGATTGCATAATGCAGAAATATAAAGTTTAAGAAGTTTGTTTTTGATTAGGATGAAGCTAAAGTCACGCTGCCTTCCTCCAATTATCACATGTTAGGACTAAATTCTTAAGTCTAAACAATTAATCTTCTTGAACTCCACCAAGCGGTCCAATAGCCGCGCACCTCATTGAAGTCGGTGGGTTGTTCACTAGATTTGGGGATCAAATCTCAGTTGTTAATATCTCACAATACTAAGCTACTAACAATTTTCTTATCAACAAAAAAAAAAAAACAATTAATCTTCTTACATGTAATTTAAGTTTTTAAATTAATAAGTTATACAATATTAAATAAAACTCCTTTTTACTTATTTTAAAATTTATATTTAAAAATTTTAAAATCTTGTATTCTTAATTACTTAAAATATTTTATGATTTTCTTTTGATGAACTATTATTTTGTAAGGTTTTAACTCATTTTAGTCTGTTTTTTACAATAAATTTAGACTCAATTGGCACTAAATTCATTAATAATTATTTTGAGACGATGGAATAATAATATTAATAAAAAATTTATATATCTTGGACCTTAAGGATAAGATAAGAAGTCATTATTAAATAATAATTATAATTTTTTTTAAAGAAAAATTTTATATTAAAAAATCCTAATTCTTTATTTAAAAATAACTTTTAATTTTTTATTTAAAATTAATTAATCAAATTTAACGCATGATATTTATAATTAAAATAAAAAATATTAATATTTATTATGGGCACAAGATAAATTACAGTAATACTAAAAAAAACATAGGAAGTGTAAAGAAGAGACAGCCATCATCCATTCCAACCACCTCGGATCGCACGGTCAAACCAAGACTAGTCAACAGTCTTGGGAACCAAAATCGGCCCAAGATGGAGATAGTTCGAGGCTCACCCCTCTAGAACCGAAGTCCCAGTCGTGTCGGCTCGATGCATCAATGCCCGACAAGTCTTTTTATTTTATTTTTTAATTTACAATTATAGTATTTCTTTTAAGTTAGTTATTACTTATTTTGAAATTAATTTTTTTTAAGTAATCTTAAACACAAGTGTTATTATAGTAAATTTTAAAAAATTAACTTTTTAAGTGTTAGTTTTAAAATTAAAAATTTAAACTTAAATTACAATTATAAAAAATACTTATTTATTGATAAATCTAAAATTAAAGTTAAATTTATTCAATTATAGATATATTTGATATAACAGTTAAAATTTAATAAATAATAAGTAGTGAATAGTAAACAACGGTAGCAGATAATGGATAATGATTAACTATAGTAAGCAACAACTAATGAAAAATGAATAACAAATAATAAATAATAAATAGTGAATTAAATTGATATAATTGTTTGTTATATAATATTTAACAGTTGTTATTCAATATTAAATGACTAATAATAACACGTTTAAAAATAATTAAGTGTATTTTTTTAATATTTTT
>BPVZ01000116.1:93013-105057 GCA_020521535.1 Rubroshorea leprosula
ATTTACTAGTGATTTGATACAAAAAATTATTTTAAGTAATTTTTTTAATTTGTTAACAATTTGAATCATAATCATTATCTATGAGTTCCAAATTAAAAAAAAAGTTGAAACTAATTAAATAAGTACTAATTAAAAAAATTAAAAAAATAAAAAAAATAAATTTGTTAATAAAATCAAAAAATTTTAATTTACTAGTGATTTGATACAAAAAATTACTTTAAGTAATTTTTTTAATTTGTTAACAATTTGAATCATAATCATTATCTATGAGTTCCAAATTAGTAAATAAAAAATTTTATGAAACATTTAATTTGTAGTATTTTTAAAATAAATAAATTTATTAAACGGCTTATTTTAATGATTTAAACAAAATCATAAATTGCAACCTTAAACCACTATATCAAATGAATTCTAAACTCGACTAGTCTCAATTGACTAAGTAATCTTTAGTCAACTAAGCCTCTATTATTTCTTAAATTTAGTCGACTAAGGAATCTTTAGTAAACTACACCCTACTTTTTCACAAAAAAAAAAAAAAAAAAAAAAAAAAAAAATAAAAAAAAACTAAACCTACTTTAAAAAATGCAGATAACTACAAACACAAATGCAGTTAGGACCATCCTGAAAGTAGAACCAGTACGAGACCTCCTATAGCCTGGACCAGTTGCGGCCTTTGGTTTTAAAAAATGAGACCGCCCTCTGTTTCTACTCCTGTAAAATCATTTCAATTTCCTCTTTTAAACCCGGCCCCACCCCCCCCTAAAAAAAGAAGAAGAAGATCCTTTAAGCCATGAAGAAGGTCTTTAAGATGCTTTTACATCGTCCACTGACTTGAAAATAGGCCAAAACCATCTATAGCAAAAGGTGTTTCAATCTCATGTTGTATGGTACAATACAGAAAATTCAAACACTATTTATTTGATGGTGGAAGTGTCACTCAACTGGCTCCTCCTAAAAATAGAAGGATAGGATGTACAAGGTTAGTATGCCAAACAGCAAACACTGGGGATTTTATTATTGGAATTTGGAATGAACCAACTATAAATGGAACACCAGACGTTTCTACATAGAAGAAAGCAAACTACTTAGATTTTTCACAAGCTTGAAAAAATTAATATATCAAAAAATGAAGGAAAACAAAATATACACCATCCAAAATTTGACATAAGCAACATTCATTGAGAGAGATAGAGGGTAGGAATGAATCATGAAGATGCCTCTGAATCAATCGAAACTTTATGATTAGAATGTCTAGGAGATGACTGGTCGATTTCTTTCCGAGATGCTTCCCAGAGTTGCGGTTCTATTCCCAACTTCCTCAACTCAAATAAACCCCGATCAACTGTCAGAACAGGTTATAATGGATTAATTTCACCAAGAAATCACTACTGCACACGTAATGTTCTATCTTTTTTCTTCCACTCGTTTATGATTGAGATAAATAAAATGGCTTTGCTTTTGATAAGTAAGCTTACCATCCACAGCATCATGTGAAGTAGGTGACTGCTCACTACGGCTGATCCAGAACTGAAGCCGCTCTTCTGCAATATCATCTTCCACACCATGTGCTTTGGCTCTTCTCCAAAAATACGTTAGCCAAGCCTGTTCACATTATTAAGAAAAAATAAGAACCATGTCACATGGTATAGCAGCCTGCCTATATAGAATATATGAAACCCAAAGTCAGAGAACAACTGCTGGGGTAGAAAGATGTGGGGTAGGGCTGAATCCGTAACCCATCAATTTTGGAACAAGCATCCCCCATTGACAAATTTATGCTGGAGGCCCACACTACATACAGCATTTAAATATTTAATTGAAGAAAAAGGCTAACCTCTTTGAAAAGAACATCTTCTGATTCCTCTTTACTTAGTTCTGCATTTGAAGGCAAGAGATTAGAGAAATTCAATACATCATCAATAAACCAGCAGATCTTTGAAATAGTTCGCAAAACCAACACCAAGGCATGCCCTAAAATACTAGTAAACAAAGACAGTAGCGTCTTACCAAAGACCTCCATAAATTTAGGATCCGCTGGTGATTTGGAATCTGAAAATTAAGATCAAGGAAAAGTCAGAGAAGGAGAAAACACTATAAAATTTTACCTGAGATTCAAGCAAAAGAAATGTGTGAACTTCTAAATCACAGAACAGGTGCCCAGTTGTAAAAGTAGCCTCATAGGAAGAAATTAAGTCACTTTCAATTTTGTAATTTGGATTCAAGATACTATGGAATTCCAATAATAGGATTTAGAGTTAATTTTTGTTACTTAGTCTTATTGAGGTTATTTAGAGTTATTTATTATTTAAGGGCTTCACATTCCAAAGAATATATTCTTTTAATTTTTAAATTAGCTAAAAAAGTTACTAGTATTTAGCTATTATAGAGGTTTGAACTTTGAACCTCTGACCTTAACCCCATAATACAAGTTATAGTCAATTATGTCTTCTTCATTTTAGGACTTCTAAGGAATTCTCTCAACCCATGTTTGTGCTTTGTTCCTTCCTCTAGTTCTCCACTCCCATCTCTTTTCAACTTCTTCTAGTTCTTCTTTCTCCCTCAGTTTCCTCTCTTCTCTATTTCTCTTTAAAACCTTTATCCACAAACTACAATGGGAGAGGGAGGTGAAAGCCACTGCCCAGGAGAACCCAGGACTACATGCCACACCTCACTTTATCCCAATTACAAACCTATATTTCCATAAATGGGAACATAAATGATAATTTGAGAGAGGCAGCCAGAGAAACCACGGCTCTGAGGAAGTTATTAAGGTAATAAAAATTGCTACTGTTTGAAGGCAAAAAAGAGGTAATAAAAATTAAATCTACAATGCCAAGGGGAGTTATAAAGATTGAATGAGTCTGTCCATCCAACCAGGCAACCAAATTAATCATCCTCAAACAACATATCTTAAGAGAGACTAGGATAAAACAAACCGGAGATGGATTGCTGAAGAAACGCTGGTCTTCTTTGCTTGCTTAATGCTTGCACAACAGCATCCTCAACCTTAAAAATCCATTGTGGTTATGTTAAAGAAGTGAAAGCAAAATTACAGAAATAAGAATTCAGTGTAAACTGAAAAAGATAATAAATGTTTGCAAAGGTTAAAGTGCCCACCTTCAAAGAAGCTAATTCCCTTAGACCCATTTCAACCGAAAGCATACTCTCAATATTTCCTTCCCCAGTCAGATTACTCAAATCCCTGGCAACTTTTGCCCCATCTGAACCACCACCACCTGCATTATTCCAGGATACTATAGCTTAACACAATGCAGATAAATTGCAATTTACTAACAAAACAAGACAAGAATTTTGATTAGATTAATATGGTCATTGATCAGGTTATAAACCTGCCTTTATCCCAAGACTCCTCCTTCACCTTCTGTCCGGCAGAAATAACAACTTCAAATGGAAGAGGAGCTAATGCCGACCAATATTCATGCTTTAATGCAGCTATATCTGTGCAAATGCCTGTAGACGTAGAAGAAATCACAAGAAATAGTGACTTAGATCTAGCTAATAAATTTATAAAAAACAGCCATTCAACAAATAACAAGTTTAAAACATCTTCTACAAGTAAAAAATGAAATAAATCAACACAGATTTTTTTTTTAATAAAAAAAAGGGACAACCGAATTTTATTGACAGAATAACTTATGATTAAAGCAATCAAGAGAGAACAGCAGGAAGATGAAGTATACAATATGGAAGAATGGGGAATCAAGGCAACAGCAAACTGTGGTCTTTAATGTACAACTAGAATGGATCAATCAATAATTACTATACCTTGTGTTTGAAGAAAGGAATATAAACCAACAAAAAATATGTAACAATCAAAGAACCAAGTCTTTCATTCATAATAGAATACTTCTATAGATTTAATAGGAAGTGCATACAATCAAATTCTAAATTTTCTGTGCCTCATCTAGAAATGCATGATGAAATTCATTATCATAAAAAATAAAAAATAAAAAATGAAAAAAATTTAGCAACTTGATTACCATGCTGAACTGCTAGCCCCCAATAACGAGCAAGCCAACACCTCTTCAGGACAACTTCCTCCTAAAAATCCAGTTTATTACAAAATTAAAAATTAAATGCTTAGTAATAAATCTCTCTTAAATTTCAATTGCACAAACCATCTCTTCTTGAGTCAAAATCATTCTCTGTGTCATTGTGCCAAGAGCTTTGGCCTCAGATTCTGCTTCTTGGAACTGTTCCACAGCTGCTGCAGCCTCGTCTTTCAAGCTCTGATTAAAAAAAAAAAGAAAAAAGAAAGAGGGACAAGAAATTACTTTCTAAAAAAATGACAAAGCACACCCCTTTAGATTAACATTTTTTGCATAATTTACCTCAAGTTCTGAGCGAAGGGCAGCAATTTCGTCATCCTTCCCATCCTTTGATTGTTTTGCAGCCTTAAGAGCAATCTGTGATAAACGGTCATGGCAATTAAGTATAAGCCATGGATAAAGGAAAATATTTAGCACCCAATGATATGCAGGTGGAGGAGAGGGGAGGGAGGATAAAAACTATGACATGGGTTAACTGAAACAGTAGATGAATCAGGGGATATATATAAATAAAATTGAAGCATATATTACTAAATTATTTTAAAGTAGCTCAAGCTTGACCATGACGAAAACTATATTTACAATATATTCAAGAGAAAGCTCCTGCAAGTTACCTCTCTTTGACGCAATGCTGCTTCTTTCCTGCAGATAATAAACCATACAAGGTAACAACCAGAACATTAAACAACTGAATAGTGCTGGAAAAAAGAGATTCCTTACTTACCTACTCAATAATTTTGCTTCCAAAGAGACCCCCTCTCCTAGAGAAGCAACCTATAAACATTAGAATTTTTTTTATCAACAACTATAAATACAGAATGGAACTGGAAGTACTCGAGCTTGAATTTGGCAAATTAAAGAAGCTGTAGGACAATTTTACTAAACTACTAAAGCCAGTTAAAACTAAATAACATTTGGGCAAGTTTCACATTTGCTTCTTGCAGTTAAAAACTAACAAGCAAATGCCTGCACACAGGATTTTATCAACACCAAAGATGAACTGCAAACTAGGAAAGGAAAATTTTCCACACAAGAAGAAACAATACTCAACTTCAAGAGATTTGTTTGAATTAAATGCAGCAGCTTATTTGTTAACCAACACAAGCAAAATGCAATCCAAATGGAAAATATGAAAACTCTGAAGCCAACCTGTTTCTCAAGCTCCCTAGCTCTAGCTTCTGCTTCCTCGCGTCTCTCTTCTTCACGATGAAGCTGCACAGCAAACACAGGCATGAATAGTATATTCCATCAGTAATAACATCAACATCATAGCCTAAGTTTCTACTTAGATTGGGATGGCACACCTTGTCAAGAATGATCACATTCTCTTCTTGTAGCATATCAAGCTGCAAACCAAAAGCATCACCTTCAAACTGACTGCTCAAGATTATTTTTCAAGTACCCCAGACAAAAATAAAAGGAATTGCTAAAAAAATGGTTTGCCCTTATCATGAAGAATTACATTTCAGCCTTATAGAGCCAAATATCATATATTTTTTAAAGGTTGAGCATAAAATTCTAATGTTTAACATGAACTCATTGAGTTAAATAAGGCCATTAGTAATGCTTGCAGGGAATGCAAATGCCATGGCAAATAGTGACCAAGAACATAATTTCAAAGGGTGAACGTCAGATATCAAGTTGAGTTGAAATGGCATACTTCATCACGAAGTGCAGAAGCTTCACGTTGATCACTTGTGTCTTTTGCTTTGAACTGCCCTACTACATCTGCGGTAAATCTGCAACACTTTCCAGTAATAAAATTCAATCATCCGGAATCAATTATATTTGTCCAGAAAAGATCTTTTTGATCTCTCACTACATTACATTATAAGAAATACCCCTTCTATGACATAAATAATAAAAAAAATTTATGTCGCATACTTTATTTGTTGAAGGCTCAAGAATCTACACGAAATGACATCCTTCAGAATTCTTATATTTTAAATCATTAAACTATAGAACATGTTCTAAATTGCAATGCAAAATAGACACGGGATCATGCAATTATGTTCTTCTCAATTTTTTTCAGACTAACCTTTTATCTCTACCCATATAAGGAGGCTCAATCGGAGGTATAGAAGCCGGAGTTCTAACAGGTGTTCTGCTCGGTGGCAACAACGTTGGTGCGGTTGACCGCACTGACATTGTCGGCCTCCCTGCTGAGGTGGACCGCACAGACGCGGCATGCTCTACAAAATTCCGACCTACCTAATTAATATTAAAAAAAAAAAAAAGAGGTCTGCAATCAGATCAAATGATTATCCAGAAAAGAACAATTCAATAAGGTTCAAATTCACTTCAACTTAATCCAATTACCGCCGGCGAGGGAGATCTACTGGGCCGAGTAACCGAGATCGCAGGCAAAGGACTTCTACCATTACTATTACCATTATTATTCGAGAAACCAGTAGGCAGAGGAGGTGCACTGTATCGAAACCCTAGATCGTCGTCTTCCTCATCCTCGTCTGGAGTCTGTGAAGCCATGACCTGTGCAAGACGCTGGGCAGCTGCTTTTGCGGCTACGTTCTGTGAGCGCTTGATAGTGGACAGACCACCTCCAGTTCCTCCGGGACCCCGTGACTGCGGGTGCGCCGGCGAAGACGAACCCGAACTGCTGGATTCCCCACTCCAGTGCCGCCCACGCACCGGACTCGCTGCCCTCCTCCGCTCCATCTAGAAACTTATCTACTTGGGTATCTATAGTTTTCCTTCCTTTTTCGTCGTTTCAGGCTGTGTTGGAAGCTATATTTATCTTTGGAGGAGAATTCGGGGAGACGCCTCTCACGAGGGAGAAAGATACGGAGACAGAGGAGTGCGGGTTTGAAGGTGTTGATATGCCAGGTGGGGGGAGGCCTGGCTACGGTGCGACGTCGTTTGACTTGAGATGCAGGATTCCCGCTAAGGAATTGACGGGATATATGTTGGGACCCAGTGGTGACGGGATGACGTGTTGGGATCCGAGATTTCGGTCTGGTGAGCGGAAAACGGTGATTTTTTTTTGCGGCGGCCGCACAGTGAAACGGTGAAATATACCATTGGCCATCACTGGGGTGGATCCAATTACTCTGATAAACGGTTCATATCAAGACACGTAGCTGTTGGAGTCTTTACCGTCCACGCCATTTGACGTACATTACGTGTCTATGACTATTCCTTGATTAATCTTACATCAGTATCAATTTTTCTTTTTTCAAGGAAAGGTACTCCTCTGCATTAAGATCACATGATAGGCTTTCTTTTTTTCTTTTCTTTTCTTTTTTACTTTTAAATTAAAATTTTATAGATAAATTTTATCTTTAATTTCTAATTGATAATTAAAATTAAAAAATAACTACAAAGTTAAAAGTGAAAAAATATTTATATTCTTCAAAATAAAAAAGGCTATTACTTTAAGATAAATTTTAAATTAAAAAAATATCAATTATTTTGTAAAAAAAATAATTAGTATTTATTTAATCATATGTTTAGATTGAGAAAAAGAAAAGAAAAGAAAAGGGAAGGAAAAAAATTCTCTATTTGCATATCAAAAAAATTAAAAGGAGAGTAAAAAAATTATCTTTTAATTTATTTTTTTAATTTAATTATTTATTCAAATAAGGGATATGGAGGAGAATAATGTATAATTCTCTCTTTTTTTCTTCTCTATTCTTCTTAACCTATGTATATGGTAAGTGTAATAGAGGATGGAGTAATGGTTATTGCATTGTGCTATTTTATTAAGATCACATAAAATATTATTTAATTATTAAAAATAATTGATAATTACAATTATTAATTAATATTTATTACTTAATATATTAAAATTAAAATATAAATTAATAAAATAAATTAAATAAACATAATTGTTATAATATTTTAATGATTTTAATGATTTTAATGAAATGTTTTCTAATCACAACCATGGATGAAGCTTGAAGGATGTACGAAAGAATCTCATGAGAGTCCAATATGCAATTCATTGAAGGTGATCCATATTAATTAGTGCTTTTTTCTTTTGCCCGTGTTATCTAGTGGCTTTTAACTATTAGATCGGAGCATGAGGATCTATTAGCATCATATTTGTGACTTAGTGTTGGGGTAAATAAGGAAATATGAAACCTTTTTCATCTAATTAAATAGTATAGATTTTATGATCAAGCCCTTCATTGGATTTAAGGAAAATTCTATCTCTTTCCATTATCTCTCTTAATTCAAACATAATGTTGTTGCTTAAATTGTAAAACAATTAATTATTAATATAAAAATAAATTCTTAATATTAAAGAATATATCTCTCTATGTTAATAGTTAATTATAAAGTAAAATTTATATGCACTTAATCCTTTGGGTCTAGTGATATTAGTCACATTGAATAAGTACACTAATTTCCCTTTTAAATAAGTTCAATCTCATCTTTTGTCAAATTATTTAAAAATAAAAAGAGTAAAATTTATATAACGGGTTGTACTTTGTTTTATAAAATTTATGTAACTCAAATACATAATAAATTTTAAATAATGACATGGAAATAGAAGTGATATAAATTGACGAGCAAAAGAGGATTGGTAAGTAAGACTTGTTAAATGGAAAACCTGTGTTGTGTGATAAGTATTGGAGGTTATGCATGCCTTTCCTACACGCGAAGAAGGTGTATTTAATTAAAGTATGAAAATGAACGAACCATCAAGAAAGGCGTCAACAATCCACTTCTAACCCATAGAAGAAGATGATTTTGTTGCAATACCTTGTGAAATTGGCATACGGAACGTGGTGGAGGCGTGAATCTGGTGCAAGAAGAACATGGCTTTGTATTATTATTATTATTATTTTTTAATTTGTACTTTAAGGTATAAATTAAGAATATTTTTTTGTCATAAATATATATAAAAAAATAAAAATTAATATTAATTTCAAAGTTGTTGTTATTTAAACAAATTTAATTAAAAAAATGATAAATTAATAATTTTTTCAATATTTTTAACACAATACAAATTAAAAAAATCTTTGTTATTATTTTTTATACATATTATTATTATTATTATTATTTTAATTCCACTTAATTAGAAAGCAACTGACTTGGTGGGAGTCAGAGCCATACTTACTTTTGAAGTAGTTTGACAAATTCGATGTTAGAAAATTTAAACTGCAGTAGATAACCCAGAGAGGCCGAAGGACTTTGTCCAGGTCAAATTAGAAATACTAATCGAATCATCAAACTCTTTTCATGAGTCAATCAGTTGATTCCCATTGTTTACATATATTTTTTCAAAAAATAGAATGATACCACATATTATCTATGTTAGTAGGTATTTTATTAATTAAAAATTATTTGTATAAATCTCTCTAAATAAATTTAAGTGATTATTTTCACAACGGTAGTAAAATCATTTGCTTGTTGCGAACTTTCAAGAGGATAATCGAAAATACAAACAGATTAATTGATTTGTTTCAAATATCATGTTGCCATTGGTTTTTTTAAGATTACTATTGCAGATCTCCAAGCATGTTGCCAAGAGATGTTTATTGCTATAAGTATGCAAAGAATAAACAAAGTGAAAGAGACCAGTTTCTCACACAACTAGTTCAGCGCTATATACATTTTAGTTTGACAAGTAATGTCTTTGTTTAGATCAAATTTTCTCAAACAGCTTTCCTAATTAAGTCTTTTAACTCTACACTACCATTAGTTTTAATTTTAGTTTTTGTTATTTCATTATGAACATCTTCACTTGATGTATTTAACTTTTTACAATTCAATTTATTACACTTTTGCCCAAAATTCATCTTCCTAGTTTCTTTTAAATTTAGTTTTATACTTCAGTTTTTATTTCGTTTTCTATGTTTTCATGACGGCATCATGTTTATTTTTGCAATTTAGTTTTCCTGCCATACACTCTCTTTTTTCTCTTTTATTTCGATCAGCAAACTAATATTTTTGTCATAGTTGTGGGAAGTTCCTGATGTTCTTTCGAGACAATTATTTACAAACTTTTATGCAGGAATGTACTTTTATTTCTGCAACAATCGTTTAGGGCGTATCTCATAATTCATTTAACTGATACTCTTTCATCAATTTGCAGTCGAATTTATGCTTGACAGTAGTGAGAATCATCAAAAATTCTTTTTTCTCACTTTAAGCAAAGTGAATGGCACGTCTTTGTAATCTTATTTGCCACGTGACTTAAAAAAATGAGATTTTTGAGGCAACACCCGTAAATTAGAAAATCATATTAAATGCATGAAGATTGTACTAGTACCGATTTGAAATAGTAGTATCAATTTGAATTTCCTTTTTTAATTAGTGGCGCTTACGCACTCACCTACATCTTTCAAGGCAATTATTAGCTTGTTACGATCAAAACAAAAAGTAGATGAGAATATGATCATTATAAAAAATATTAAAATTTATTAAAATTTTAGTTTTGAAAATAATATTTAAAAATATTAATTTATTGATTAATTTTAATTTATTAATTAATAAATATTAATTATTTTATCAATTATTAATTAATTGTTACAATATTAACTATTTTTACTAATTAAATTAAATAAAATTAATATTTTTGAAAATAATATTTTATAGTTTTAATAATCATAACATTTTTATTGGTGAAGATAATCATGCCTCCTAAACTCACCTCCTTATTTGATTCTAAGTTTCAGCCTTCTTTTGCACCAGTTTCTCTATCAAATCAGCTGCCTCCTGGACAGTTGTGATGTTCTCCAAGCTCTCTTCTTCTACACTAATTTCAAACTCTTGCTCCAACCCCATCACTTTCTCCACCTATAAGACATATATATGACAACCACAAATTGTTTCATTCTCAAAACAACATTGATCAACACATCCCCAATATATAATCAGGCACTGCATACTCTACGTTGTAGCATACTATATATATAATGGCCTTGCCGTGTCAAGGGAATCAGCACCGAGAGCACAGAGTTTGAATCCCGGCCTACTGAACTCAATTTCTGCAGCCAATGCCAGTTGTTTTCTCACAATGTCACAAACTTTCTGCACTGTCTCAGACTTTGCCTGTGCAAGTGAATACTGATTCAGCGAATTCACTTAGTAGAAGGAAATTTAATAGTTTATAAAACCGCAGAGGAGAGGATGAATTACAGCACAAGTATTGCAGAAGGAACGAAAGCCAGTGTTCTTCCATGGAATGGGAACCAGCTTTAAACCAAAAATTCAGTGGAATGGAATGGAATGATTTTTCTCTACTGTTGAAGAGAAAGGAGGGAGTCAATCGGATATTGTGAAGGCAACGGTCGCAGGGGGCGGAGGCTGCAAGATGGAGTGTGAGAAACCTGTGGCGAATATATTCGCTCTCGCCCTGAACTCAATGCCTGTCTATTGTATTGTACACAGTATTGTGTCTGTCTGGTCCGTGTTTTGGGGCCTAAAGTTTAGATGCAAGTTTACAAATGGGCGCCCAACTGAAGCAATGTCATCTTCTCAATTCGAATGTTTATTTTAACTTGATGATTTGCGCGGCCGGCCCAAGCCTTAATGGCTCGTGATTGAGCCTTTTTATATATATATATATATATATTAATTATCGATATTTTAAAATCATGTTAAATTTTAATTAATTTATTCATAAAAAGAAAATTCTCTCACTATCTATATAATTCGAATTTAAAGTTTTATTTATGAAAAATAAAGTTTTTTTTTCAAATTAACAAGTTGTCTGTGCTCATAATTAAGTTAACCACTCAAACCTCAACCGTAAGTATTATTATTAAGTTGAGTTGTCATCATTAATATTTTTAAAATTATAAAATATTAATTAATATTTATAAAAGTATATAAAAACTAATTAAAATTTTTATTTATTTTCTTCAAAAAAATAAATCTGCTATTTATTCTATTCGAAATTACAACAGACGAATTAAATCGTAAATAAAGAGAATTTTAGAGTCCCAGGCAGAGACGAAACGGGATAACGTCATACCATACGTCAATAAAAAGCGCGTAAACCAG
>BPVZ01000116.1:117200-143178 GCA_020521535.1 Rubroshorea leprosula
TTAAAAAAAAAAAAAAAAGAGTTGGGAGTGAGTGAATTTGTAAGAGATTTTTTTTTAATCTTGGTTATGTAATGAAAGGTAATTATTTTATATTCTTTATTTCACGCCACTCATATATCATATAACTCGAATTCATAAATTTTTATTTTCAACGAAAAAAAATTAATATTAAATTATTTAGATCGTTCGCAATTTATAAAAGATTATTAATTATCTTTAGAAATGTTTTGCATAGTCCGATCTATTCTAAATTATACAAAACCAATTCTAATAAAATGATATGCCCTACCTTCTCCCATCTAATGCTATGATTCTAAAATTTAATGCATATGAAGTATACAACTAAAAACTCAATTAATTTACTTACTGTCCTTTTAAGTTGAATGAAAAATTCAACTCATGCTCTTTTTTCAGAAGACCCCACCCCAATTACAGAACAGATTTGGGCGGCAGGATATGATATGGTCGATCCAGGAAACGAAAAAAAGTCCTGTATTTGATGTTGGTGTTTGAGAGATATGTTAACAATTAATGTTCTTTCTTGAATCTTGGTGTGTAGAAAGTAGACTGATTTATATGTTTTCCTAAAATTGTCACAATTAAAAGCTAAATGGCTAAAATCACTAGAATTATCATTTTGAGTACTAATACGACTAAACTCTTATTAATTTATGTCAATTAACCCCAGAGATTACAATTTACAATTAGCTTAACATAATTTGATAATAATTGTTAATTTCATTATTTCATTTTATTAAGTGAAAATGGGCCGAGGCTCAAATCCTGCTCTTCAGGTTCAAAGGCCAACATGGGCTTTATATCAGTCATTTCGACTATGAAATTGGATCGGGCTCTGGCTCCGGTCTCTTCGTTTTTAGGCGAGTCAGTGACGGTAACCTCTTTTTTTTTTTTTTTTTCTAATGCTACCCACAAGATGTCTATTGTCTATTGTCTATTTTTTTAGTTCATTTGTATTCACATCCACCTAAAATTTGAATCTAAAATTTTTATTTTCGAGAGATTTAATTTCTTAACCACTGAAACATCTGCATAAGTAGACTAAATTTATTACATGGAAATATAAGCTTGACATTGTTGAATTTTTAGAGTGAACAAGAATTTAAGAAATAAACAAAATGTGCTAAAAATACACTGCCATGAATGCATGGCCCTCCAGCTGTATCGCCGACAGCCAATCCTTAAAAAAATAAATAAGACACATGTCTTTTCATTTTCGGTAATATTGGAAAAGTGGGAATTAATATATTTTAATATTTAAAATGTTAAAATTATTTATATATTTTAAATATTTTTTTATATATTAATTAATTAAAAATATTGATAATTTTTTCCGTCATTCTTACATTTTCATTTTTTTTTGGGGTAAATAACATTTTAATTGTTAACAAGTCATTTTAACTGTTTTTTTTGGGCCAAAAGTCATTTTAAATTTGGAATTGGATGAGATGCACTTTGTACCATTACGATTATGATTGGCAAAAGTCTACTTTTAATCCTCCTTTTTTTAAGTTTGAAAGTTTTAGCTATTTATTTTATATTATAATATTTTTAACCCCTCATCTTATTAGATTTATAAGTTTTAATCCCTCACATTATACTATGACATTTTTAATCCATTACATATTAAAATTAAAGAAAATAACCCTTATTTTATAACATTTCGTTAGTTCTATTAGCTGACTGTTAACTCTATTAACTGACTGTTAGTTAATTGTTAACTGTCAAAAACCTTCTTTCAACTAATATAACTAACTTTATAATATTTCATTAATTTTGTTAATTAACTATTAGTTAACTGTTAGTTGATAAAAATCTACTTTCAACTAACAGAATTAACAATCAATATAAAGTGATGGTTATTTTCTTCGATTTTAATAGGTGAGAGATTAAACTTATAAATCTACTAAGATAAGGAGTTAAAAATATCATAGTATAAGGTAAGAGACTAAAACTTTTAAATTTAATAAAGTGAGGGGCTCAAAATAGGTTCTTGCCCATAATGATTTGGGTCATGGCTGTGAACAACCTTTAGTTGTAAAGTTTGCATTTTAGTAATTGGGTGGGATTATTGTTACACTCTAAATAATTAATGTCATACTTTTTTAATATGATTATTTATAATATTTTTATATAATTTTTTTCTCAAAATTTTATATTTTTTTAATAGATTAAAAGGTATAATGATTAATTAAAATAAAAAGATATGAGATTAATAATTGAGGGTGTGGTAATAAAATCACTCTTAACAATCCCTTGATTATTTAGTTAGTCATATTGGGGTGTTGGTGTTAATATGATACAATAGAAAAGCTTAATGATTTTGCTCAATATTTGAACAAAACGCTCCCTTCTATTTGCACTCTATTCATGCTTCAAGATGCTAATTAGGTCTTTGGTATTACAACAAATCTAAGCAAAGAACAATATTGAAGTTGTGAAAATTAATATGTGAATTTCAACACAAAACTTATATTCAATTTAAATTCAATTTGTTATAAACAAAGTAGCATTTCTTGTATTTAATTATTTTTTTTGTTATTTTATCGATATGAGATTTTTTCATTTAATAGACCTCTTCACATGTAGATTTGGTATTAACTTTAAGTACTATCACATAAATTTTAGGTTACGAATTTAAAAAACATAATGAGTTCAAATTTTTTTCTTTATGTTGGTTTATGCTAACATTTTTTTTTTAATCTATGGTAATTTATCATTGTACTTTAGCATTTAATTTTTATTTTACGCTATGTAATTTGTAACATGTGTTTCATATAGTGCTCCCACATAAGAGGGGAAAGGTGTAAAGGCTCAAAACTAGTGGAAGTATAGTCCATTGTTTGCAAAGTGATGGATTACATATGCCATTTCAAAAGAAGTTAGAGACGAAAGTGTCTCAAGTTAGAGAGGTTGAGAACCTATTTAGAAATTTCTTCATAATGAGAAAAGACCAGTCAAATGCAGAGAGTTTTGCATGGGGAACCATTGCATTCTCTCTCTTCCCCTGCTCTCTCTATAAAAACCGTTGGCCTGACTACTTCGTTTGTCACAAAGCCTCACTTTTCTCGACTGCTACTTCTGCCCGTATCATCAATTCAACACCCCGAGCTTCCCCCAGCCTCTCCCCCATCACTTTCTCGAGAAAATTGCAGTTCTCCCAATTCCAAAACACCCCAAGATGGCAGCTTTTTCATACCAGTACCAGCCTTTTCTCCTCGACCCTGTTTTCCAACCAACCAAAGTTCCTTCCTTTACAGAGGAGGAAGGAAACATCTACACCAATTGCTTATCCCAATTTCACACACCGGAAACTGTGCCGGAGTCTACTCTCCTTGGTCAACCCTCCAAGGTGATTCTTAGTGATGATAGTGAGCCTTCTTCTCTGACTAGAAAACAGAGTACTGACTCTTCTACTGTGGTGGATAAGATTGAAAGTGGTGAGCAGGTTACTCAGAATGTGAGTTACATGGGGAGGAAGAGGAAGAACAGAAATGGGTCTCCCTTGGGTTCTGATCCTGCCAAGGTAAATCATTTTTCGAATTTCATCCTGAAATCCAAGCAGAATATATGTTTGTCGATTTTACTCAGTGGTCCAGATTGTTGTGGATTAATGAATTATGCTCCTTTCTATTAGGATGCAGACTTTGTGTTTTTGGGTTTGCTTCAATTTTTCAGATCCTGTGTTCTTTCTTCTTGTTCTTGTGAGTTATAGGATGCAAGAGAAGTGAAAAGCAAGAAGCAGAAGAAGGACAATAGCTCCATGAAAGATGAAGAGAAAGAGGCAAAAACGGAAAAGAAGGATAAGAAGAAGGCTTCTGAGGAACCTCCAACAGGCTACATTCACGTAAGAGCAAGAAGAGGACAAGCAACAGACAGCCACAGCCTTGCAGAAAGGGTATTAGCTCTCTGTAAACTCTTGAATAGTGAATATGGAAAGCCTATTTTAGAATTCTTCTACCCCGCCAAAGCATCCAGATTCATATTTCATTGACATTTCTCCTAATGGGTTTTTAGGTAAGAAGAGAGAAAATCAGTGAGAGGATGAAGATTCTTCAGCGGCTTGTTCCTGGCTGTGACAAGGTGTGAACCTCACCTCACTATTTCTTTCTTTGTCTTGACTTTCTCTTCTTTCTGTCTTCTCAATTTAGGCAGAGATTGTTCTATTTCTGACTTCTTCATGTGGTTTGGTATGGAATAGGTAACTGGAAAGGCCCTAATGTTGGATGAGATAATTAATTATGTTCAGTCCCTACAGAATCAAGTAGAGGTAACTAATCCAAACAAAACAACATTACTATTTCTATTAATCACTAATTGCCCTTCTAATGATGTGTTATGAATCGAACAATGATGTTTCTTTCATGTTTTAGCTTCTCTCCATGAAGCTCGCTTCTCTTAATCCACTTTTCTATGATTTTGGGATGGATCTTGATGCCTTTATGGTCAGACCAGATCAGGTAACAAAGAGCTAAAAGTAAAAGGAATTAGAAATTCTTAATAGTTTATTTATTCTATTAACTCTAATTGTCAATTGGGCTTATAAAATCTTTGTCACTGACATAACTATTCAGAGATTGAACTGCATGGCATCACCACTGCCACCTCTTCAACAATGCAACCCCACTCAGGCTGCAGCTTTTGCTGATACAACCACGGCCTTTACCCCACCTAATAATAATTATCCCCCTATTGATGCTTCACCTTCACTTTTACTTCAATCTCAGGTACATCTTGATATTATTTGTGAAAAAATTCCAGGCATAGCATTTCTTTTGTAATACTGAGAAGCATATCTTTTATTTTATTCAGAATAATGGAAATGTAATGTGGGATATGGACGACCAGAGACAGAAGTTTCTTAGTTCATCTGTATTCAGTGACAGCTTGTGTTCTTTCCATTAAATGTTGATAGAGAGTGCTGCCCTGCAAAAACCAAACATCTGGTGGTAAAGCTCTCATGTCCTGTCCCTTTTGTAATAAAGTCACAAAAAAATCCCCAAAAATTCGTGTTCACATTTTCATAGCTGACATTTTCTCCTTTTCTTTTCCATGGATTTTGTCTTTCCAGGTTGCCAAACAGAGAGAAGGGAAACCCCATTAAGAATCAGATCAAGGCTTTCTCTTTTCAAGTGGAGAATGGGGATTCTGTTTCCCTGGAAAAACTCTAGTTCCAAATTCAACCAAGTAAAAAACAGCATCTGAAACATGAATAAAGGGCAGCAGCATAATCAATGGAGGAAGAACACCAAAGAGGACAAACATAAACCGACCAAATTGGACCATATCTTTTGTAGATCCCTTTGTTCTTGTCCACAGTATGTCTCTATCATGCACAAATTCCCAGAATATAGGGTGTTAATGTTTAACTTAGGATTAGAAAAGAGGGGAAAGCAGTAGTACTTGTTAATTGTTATGCAGTAAAAGTGTAATGTAAAGTATATATATTATATAATAAAACTGAATTCTTTTTCATGGTTACAGTTATTCCTGTTATTACAGTTACTTTAACTCTGATGTTAGGAAAGGTCAAAGGTATATGCTGTTTCTGTAGTCGACATTGACTGGTTATGCATTTGTTGGATTATGAGTAAAAGATGGAATCTTTTGTGTTTTGGAGGCTTTCTCATTGATGGGAGATTGATTTTCCTTTATATCCCACTCCTCAGCAAATTTATGTGGACAGAGCATCTAACTTAAATATAGACGTTCTTTCCATCTGAGATCAAATTGATTATGAGCAGCAACTTGTATGGTTTTTGTCTAACAAGTTGTATTTGCTTAACAGTACCAAAAAAATAATTGCTCTTTCCAAATTTCTAAATTTGGAGATCAAACCAAAAACAAAAAAAAAAAAAAATTCAGCCGAGATATTGATTAAATTCGGTATTGCATTTTTTTTTCTTAACTTGTTCTTCACATCCATACAAGATGTGAGATTGAAATCTCTTGTTTAAATTGGGAATAGTTGTGACTTAGAAGTAAAGCAATTTTTTATTCAAAAGATTCTTTTTAATAACAAAATAGTAAAACTTAACTGTTGAAATAAAATAATAAAAAAAACCTCATGACATAAGGCGATTTATGCTTTTTTTGTTTTTTTTTTTTCCCTTTTCCCTTTTTTCAACATAATCCTTGAAATAAAAAGAGAAGCAGAAGAAGAAGCAGAAATAGATTAGGAGCATCCCTAACTATTTAATTTACAAGTTGTATTGCTTAACAATACCAAATAAATAATTGCTCATTCCAAATTTCTAAATTTGGAGATTAAAAAAAAAAAAAAAAGATCGCAGAGACATTGAATAAATGCAGAATCTGGATACAGTACTTGATTAAATTAGGCATGACATTTTTTTCTTCTTGTTCTTCACATACATACTAGATATGAGATTAAAATCTAATGTTTAAGAAAAGGCAATCCCTACATTTAGAAGTCTTTTTAATAACAAAACAGTGAGATCTACAGGTTAAAGTGGAAAATAAATCATGATAGGAAGCAACTTGTGTTTTTATTATCCCTTTCCCTTTTTGCAACATAATCCTTGAAATCCAAAAAAAAAAAAAAAAAAAAAAAAGGCGCCGAAATAGATGATCAAGGAGCATCTCTAAGAGCTATAGACATGGTGTTTGGACAGCACTTGCAAGAGAACTATGCATGCATAATTCTTGATTAGACATAAATTGATTTGATTTGTTTGTTGAAATATCTTGAGTCATTTGAGGAAAAAGATTAAACAAAGGAATTTGAGGGTATGTAAAAGAATGAAGCATTTTTTATCTGTGTTGTTTCAAGTGGTACTGTCACAATCAACATAAAAATTGGGATATACAATGGCAATTAGAAAGCGATTAAGGCCTTACCATACTCAAATATATGATTTGATTTAAGAAGGTAATTACTTGATTTGATTAATCATCAAACGTAGTCACTAATGAATCTTTTTTTAGTATTGTTTCAAACACTACATAGTCTATCTGCATAAATAATTAGGAGGCATAAAGGCAATTAGAAAGCGATTATACTCTTACCATACTCAAATGATTGAAATATATGATTTTGATTTAAGCAGCCAATTAACACAAGAGGAGGGATAAAGTCCCCCAAAAAAGGCATACCATGCTTTCAAATGATAGTTGACTGATTTGATTAATCATCAAATTAAGTCACTAATGAAAGGATGACATTAGATTAGAGGGACCAACCAACTTAAATGTGTATGTGTAGATTAAAAAGTTGAAATTAAAGGGTATTGATAAGTGACTTTGGGTGAGAGAGATAGATAATCCATTGAGTTGCTTAAAGAGGTGGATAGTCAGCTATCTTTGCTTTAGCAATTGGAATGTAGACAATGGCATGTTCTACTTGTTTTTTACAATGACCCCACCTCCACTTGGTTATGGTAGATAACTTGGTCTTGGCACATCTTTTTTAATTAGTGCAAAGAATAAATTGGTCAATTGGATGAAGTCCCATCCATATAAAGATACATTGATGAGCTCTAGAACACCTGGGGGAGGGGGTTTAGTTCTTGATTTCCTTTTTCATCTTTTCCATCTCTCAATTGTCCTTGCAATATTAAACCCATGTATCTTATTCAAGTGGCAAGTTCTAAGCAAAAGAACTACAATTAATATCCAAAATTTGAAATGCACAATAATCATGGAGATGAAAATATTACTTGAATTTTTGATAGAATGAATATTATGCTTGGAATAAGAAAACTAAAGAGAAAGGAAAGGACATATATGAAACATTGTTTGTCAAATAAAATGGAAAAAATGTCTTATCTCTATCATTGCATTCCAGTTGTTGAAGAATTTGGATGGACCCAAAACTAAATTTGTATTTTTTAATTAAATAATAAATTATATAATAAAAAATATTACAACTTATCTCTATCTATCTCAAAAATTGACAAAAATTGAATATGAGATCTCTAAATAATAGTTTTGGAGTTTAGTTCCATGAATTTTAGTGTACCATCTAATGCAGTTGATGCTACAAGTAATAAGGAAAAGAAAATAGAGATTTTTTAAATTTGAACTTTAAAAGTATAATTAATATATGTTTTAATTAGTAAATTATATAAAAAATTTAAAAATTAATATCAATTTTAATATTAATATTATGTTTATTAATTTAATTAATTAATTATTAAAATTAAAATCTTAACTTTATTTTTTATATAACTTAATAATTAAAATATACATTAAATATAAATATGCATATTAGAAAAATTTTTAAAAATAGAGTTGAAATGAATTCACATTTTCACAATATCATAAATCTAATAAATAATGATTTAAATGTTAAAAATGATTGCTTACCAATCATTAAAACAGAAGTAGCCCACAGCCTCACAGATTTTGTCAATTGGCTTAAACCCTTTATCTGATGAGACGACACCACCTGGCGGCTGTCACAAACAATAATCAAAAGCGTGGAAAGAAATAATTAAGTGTTGCCATTTGCCAACTGGGGAAAAAAAAAAACTTATATTTTAGCATACAAAGTAGTAATAAATGTTGTGAACTTGCAGAACGTACAATATGTTGGTGGATCACACAATGATGCATTTGTTCTACCAGTCCCTCATTTTTTCTTTCTCCCCTGAATTTCCTTAGTTTCTCTTACTCTAATCATTTAAATTGTTTAATTTAGTTTCTCTAACTCTAATAGTTTAAGTTGTTTAATTATAACTATATTATTTTTGATATTAAAATATTTGCGGTTGAAATTCTATTTTGAAGAAACTTATATTTGTTTCCCACCCTTGTTGGCACGTCAAATATTTCTCTCAAACTTGCAAGAAAATAACCCTTGTCTTGAATCAACACAATTCGATCAATCCTACGATAAGTCTTCATCTTATGACCAAACAGATGATTATTAAAGATAGCACCGCCATGCATAAAGCCAGAGAAAGAAAGCTCTCAGATCACATAAACAAAAGCAAAGCAATACTATATACACCAACAACTGCCTTTAATATATATATATATACACACACCAACAACTTCATTTTGACACAAGCTTAAGTCCAACACCATATGTAATAACTACATATATATGTTTGATCACTTTCAGACACTTTATTTTCTTCCTTTCCTCTTTTTTGGGAGGATGCCACATCAGCTTACCCTGGAGAGTTCCTGGTTTCATTTTTTTATCATTACAACAAAAATTGTTATATATATGATTGCTAACACCATGTATGACCCATCAAATTCTTCGATCAGGACTACGACACAGCTAAGCACAGCTGGTGATGAGGTGAGCAAGGACGTGCCTTAATATGCAAGGGAGACACACTGTTTAAGCAATTCCATATGTAAAGAGTGAAGGTAAAAACTACAAAACTAACATGTATGTATGTACCAAAACAACTTGGGTGATCGATGTTTTAATGCTTAGAACTTTTGATTTTTTTTAACTTAGAGTTTTCAAATTTAAACTCTTTAGATGGATGATGTGTAAATTTTGAAAAAAGTGACAATTATTTCCCTAACATGTTCTATATTTCAAAAGGTGGTAACTTGACGCCATTTTTTTTTAATGGCAATAAAAAAAATTATATTATAATGGAGTAAAATGAGTGCTCCCAACCCACATACATCATAGATTCCTTCTCCCAGTTAAACTTTGATCATGTGTAGTTATAACTATATGTCGGTGTTGGGCTCAATTACAGCATTGCATCTAAGCTCACTACACTTATCTATCAGTAGACTATAACTTAGATTTTATTTAGTATGATTGTAATTTTGATTTTTTTTTTGTTTTTAAAATTTTAAAATTTTTTGAATAAAATTAAAAAGTTTTATAAATTAATTAAGTTTGAAGTTTGGGGTATTTGTAGTTTTAAAAATATATACCTAATAAATTACTAATTTTAGTTTTCAATTATTAATTTTGATTATTTAAATTTCAAAAAATAAAATAAAAACTAAAAATTACAATAATATTAAACAAAATCTTAATTATAAGGTTTTTCCATGTTGGATAAGCTGCTTAATTAAGTTTTTTTTTTTTCTTTTTTTAGCTTAATTTCTAATTAGTCCTTATAAGAGTGTAATGGAATAAAAGATAAAATAAGACTGTAGGAAGTCCTAGAATGAAACATCAGGAATTAAATTTTAAGCTTACTAAAATAATATCAGGATTAAATTGATACCAATGTAAGATTAGGGACTAAATTACCACCATATGTAAATTAGAAGTACCACATTGATAATTCAACCTAAATTCTCTTCTTATTCTTCTTATTTTTTACTTTATTTTATTTTTTTGCCTTTTCCCCCCGACTTCCTTTTCTTTCCCATTTCGTCATTTATTTCTGTACTCTCTCTTTTTCTACTTAACAGACACTGCGAAATTTCATGATGGGATGGAAGTCAGAAAGGAATTAAAAAAAAGAAAAACAAATTTCTTTTTGAGTTTCCTTCCCAAATTGTTCCCTTTCAAATTACAACTTAGCACGTATGAAGCCAAAAATCTAACTGATCTGTGATAATTTAATTTTTTTTCTTTTAAAATTAAGAAATAAGAAATTTTATAAATTAATTCAAATGGTACAATATATGAGTGAGTTGTCCAACACAAAGTGGCCTAGTGGCCATTCCCCTTGTAGGGGAGGTGTTAGGACATGAAGTCCTGGGTTCTATACCCAGGCACTACTAATCCCCATCCCCCAAAATTCCCTAAATTCAAAAAAATATATGAGTGAGTTGTATTGAATGATATGAGAAAGAATGAATCTAATTAATTTTGTAGTCCAAAATTAAAAAAAAAATTTACCATGTATAAAAAGTAAATTCTTATTTTTCTTATTTTTTATTTTATTCTCCACTCGAGTTCCTTTTCTTTCTTACTTCGTCATTTATTTCTCCACTGTGTCTTTTTCGATTTAAAAGATACAGCGAAATTTCTTCATGCAAGTTAGAAAGGAATTGAAGAAAAAAAAAAAAGAAAAACAAATTTCTTTATTGTTTCCTTCCCAAATTGTTCCTTTGCAAATTCGCACACATGAAGCCAAAAGCCTAATATGTATGCTATAATTTTTTTCTTTTAAAATTAAAATTAGAACTTTTTAAAATTAATTTAAATGGTACAATATCCAAACGGATTGTATCAAAGTACGAAAGAGAATGTATTTTATTTACTATGTAACTCAATTTTTTTTTAAAAAAAAAATTACCATCAATGAAAAGTAAGTTGTTTCACCGTGCAAAATTGACCGCCCCTTCTCGGAAATATCACAAAGACGACAGGAGACACATCGACATCAAGTCTCCGGCTGTTTTGGCACACTCCCAATACAAAAGCACACAAGAAATAGCCAAGTGACGAAGGAGACCATGGCATTTAATCAAAAATCGTTTACTAACTATAAGATAAGGAATGTGAGATTATCATGCATTGATTTCAACCACATCCCACTGGAGGAGAGAGGGACCAGCACTCGAATTTGGGATGGTAGTACTGCAGCCTATATGGGACAGGGGTCCACTGCGGTCTGCGGTTTACTTGGTAAACAGTACGTACCCCTAAGAGGAGAGAGCTAGCATGCAAAGCCCGCATGGAAACGGTCCCCTTGGAACATTGAATTGGCTTGTCCTTTGTCTTGTGAAGGTGATGTTGATTTAATTTTTGGATGTGGTTGAATGCAAGGCATGGGCTGTCCTGTGTCCTCCTAGACGTTGATTCCCCAATCGTTTTGTGTTCCATGTTTTATGCGAACAAGTTGATTTGTGTAATCAATTATAATATTTTTGTAATTTTTTTTAATAGAAAGCATAGTTGTATTATAATTGATTTAATAATTATAGATTATATCTCATCATATAAGCTGTATACAAAATATATCAAAAATAAGAATGGCCTATAATAATAATATAAAAAGTTATTGTTTTTACAAATAGGATGACTAAGCATTGAGAGCTTCTAAATATTAGTAGGAGCATCAATAAAGTTATATTAAGACTTAGAAAGATTACTTTAGAACTTTTTGTTCGCTATTGATAATCACATTTATTTTAGCACAAGACATTAGGGATTTGATGATATAATGTCTCCTAGCACTACAATATTCTGTTCAGACTCAAATTAATATCTAACCACATATGTATGAAAAACATCCACCTACAATGCCTCTGCAGTGCTTGAGTCATCAACCTAAACCTAGGTGCCTTTCCATGTTTGAATTCCTCTAGAATCAATTTCCGCTTTCCTTCCCTCTCCTTGTTCTTACTCGGTGATAGAACCAAATCCCTTCCTAATTTGTCCTAAGTCTTTCGTAGGGCATAGTCATTCCATTCAAAGGGACATATACTGTTGTTCCTCGAGCACTCTTTTTCATCTCCACATCATGTCATTATTGTGCCTCGGTCATAAGATTAAATAACATAATAATTAGTTAACTTATTAAAAAATGTCAATAAGAAAATATTATCGAAATAGACGTGAAAAACTTACTTATTTTAAGGCGGTTCACGCTTTTGCAGAGAGCAGATCAATTAATGCAGCAAAGATATATAAAACATGTTGCCTCCAGGATGCTACAGCCTTATAATAACACTTTATTGAATCTGCACTATTCATAGAGTCACCTAACTCAATATACTCTTCTTTACCTAAAAATATTTTGGAGAAAGAAGATGGTAAGAAAGTAGAAGAATGTGGAGGAGCACTATTTTTTTTGAGCAAAAAGACATGTTTTATTTATAGGATTCATGATCTTGTAACTTCCATTTTTAGGTTAATGATATGAATAAAATGGGCAATTATAATGAAATAATTTGCCTTTAAATAAGGTAATTAATCTACAACGACTAGTTTGACTAAGTTTTTAATAGAACAATAAATTCAATTTATAAAATATATTATTTTATCTTTTATTAAAATATTTCAATTCCAACATATACACGAGGATGGAGGCCAACACCTGTCACTCCAAGGACATCAGATCATCATCCTTCAGATCTGAGTATGTTGCTTCATGTGCCTGATCTTTGCCCCTTTCTCGGTTAGACATAGTTGGTGGCTAGAGGAATTGTATTGTGTGATCAGATCTGAGTAGTGCAATTGAAGAAGAGAGAGAGTTGTGTGGCACAAGGGGAGGGAGCAAAGAGGTCGCAAGCCACTTGTATTGCTATTGAGAAGGAAGAAAAGAAGAAAGGGGCTTTTAAGGAGAGGATAGAAAACCTCCGAAAAGAAGAGCCTAACTTAACCCTAATTAAGAGGCAGATTGATATTTTTGCAAGTTTCTTTATAGGCCTAATATAATTCAAGAATCAATTTTCTTTCTTTCATTTTAGGAATCAAAATTAAAGAAACTCAAGATGTGGAACATGATAATGCTCATCTCTTTCTTTGCCCCACCTATGTTCGATATGACTTGAATTTAGAACATTTTATTCTCAATGAGAGAGAAGATTATTAGTGCAAAGGACAAGCAAAAAAGACTAGTTTCTAACTGCTGTACAAGTCATTGGCATGGCAATGCTGAGTGTTTCCACCTATATAGCCTTATGGAACCCAACAAAAATGGCATTTTACGGAAGTTGGGGAAGCTGTCTGTGCAGCCACATTTTTCACACACTGCCCATTCCCTGCATCTAGTAGGAGACAGCACATGAAACCGCCGAAGACCACAGTCTAACATTTTGACCACCTCATGATAAATACGTTAACTTAAGATTAGGTGGTCCAACATTTATTCATCAAATAATGAATTCACCGTTTGATTCTTTGGACGGATTATAGCAAAACAAACAAAAAAAGAATTCATATAACATGCTTACAATCTAACTAACTTGATGATAACCTCTTTTAATAAAAATAAAAGATCATATGTTTGAGTGACACGAAATACAAGTGAAGTGAATTATGATATGAAAGAGAATTACTTTTTATTGTTCAACTTAAAAAAAAATAATAATAACAAAAGAATTCATATAATCTTCACTCTTTGAATAGATACTAAACTCATTACTTTAGGAGGGGTGGGGAACCTGAAGAAGACATCTTAGTCTCTTACCACCTGAAATTTGGGCTTCTAATTAGGATACCCAACAAAATAAGAATAAGCCGGTCCAATAAGTTTAGTTTTCTCTTCTAAAAAGGAACGGCCCAAGAACTAGAAGATATAAGCTGTGTGGCCTACTGGGCTTGATTGCAGGAACAAAACGATGGGCTCTGGGCCTATACGAGACTGTCCCATCTTCCACCCGTAGCGAAGAATCAAACGGCAATTCGAACAAACTCATCTCTTTCTTCCTGACAGCGAACCTCTGAATCGATTCAATTCCCTTTCCACGTTGACTCTTCAGACCCAAACCAAAGAAATAATCTTGTTCTGAAGCTGCATTTTCATTCTTTCCCACTTGAAAATCCCAGTTAGGTGAGGCTTCTGCAATTGGGTTTACTGGTAGCTTTAGCCTCTGGACTAGTAGCCATGGTCATCTGCATCACCGGAGTCACCACTCTATGTACGTTTCTGTGAATGTTTTGAATCTGAATGTGTTTATTGTGATGGGTTTTTGATTGGATGTGGTTTCGAGATGAAAGTAATGGTATATTGGATGAGGATGGGGAAGCATTGCAGTCGCTGCAGAGCGGCTTCCAGAAGTGTGTGAGTCTTCCCTTTCGAATATAATCGAACCCAGTTGCTCGGTTCTTGCAGTTGTGTTTGTTTCCGTAGTTAGTAGTTAAAGCATCCTGCTTTACTTAGTTGATACTTTCATTTTTCCGCATGCTCAATTTAGCAACCACACAACATAGAAGTTATATGTTTCGTGGAAAATAGAGCTGTATGCATTGCTCGGTTGATCTCCTCTTTTTGATTGTTATGCAGAGTGCAAATTGATTGGGCTTACAGGCTGCGAGTGGAAAAGATTATTGTCAAGTAACAATTAACTTTCCTAGTGATACTGTGCCCAAATGGGTAGGTTTATGACTTTCTGTTTTGAGTACTCTATTCTTTTCTTTGTTATCTTGTATACTTGTGGATTAGTTTTCTAATGTGAGTTGTTTGAATGTATCCATGAATAGAGAAATCTGAAAACCGGAGAACTTGAACGCTTATCATTTGAATTTAATCTTTGTGAAGTGGTGGCCACGTGGGAACAGGTGAATGTGCTGCCTTTGTTTTGCTTTCACTACATGTTGCCCGCAGACTGTTCTGAATTGCTTCAATTTTCACTCTTGATTTGTTATTTAGTGAGTTAAATACTCAGGTTTGGAATAGTACCACAATACTCACCACCAGGGAGTTCATTGATGCTTTACCAAATGGCTGGAAGGAGTATGCATGGTGTAGGATTAATAAGGGAATAAATCTGTAAGTTCTCTGCAAGGGACAAATAAATGAACAACTGTTTACACAAATCATGGATGCATAATATCTGAATATGGACAATAGCTATATGTAATGACATTATCCCTCTTACATGTGTGTAGAAAGAGATGGTTGATATCATAAATAATCACTCACTGGAAATAAAAGAAATGCCAGACTTTGTAATTGATGACTGTCCAAGAGATACACCATCAAGAAAATAGAAGGAAAAATAATGTGAGTAAACTTACATAACTCAGCCTATGATCAATTCCTTAGGCTTAAAGAAAGTAAAGCTTCTAAGAATGAACCCGAACACCTGAGTCCTGAGTATTGGAAAAGAATACTAATTCAGTTAGTATATAGATATCTCAAGTCCCTACCTTTTTTTTTTTCTTTTTTCTTTTTTCTGTTTTCACACTCAAAGTCAGCATCAAATTTAATTGTTACACTTGATACAGACAATTCTGTTGCCTGGAGATAAAGATCAACAAGTTATTGATGTTTTAATATAATTTTTAATGTTAACTTCTAAAGTTAATTTATGAGGTGGTATATTTTTCTCTGCTGATGACATATATCATTGCTGCATAAAGTTTGATGTAGTAATTTATGTGTTGCAGCAACCATTGTCAAAATAAAACCATTTGCATGGAGAAGCTTTCACTGGTTCTCCCTGAAACACCACCATATTTTCCATGGCAGTTTGTTCGGTGTGCTGTTATCGGCAACTTGGGAGATCTTTTAAAAACAAGGTTTGGGAAGGAGATAGATGCTTACAACGTTGTTATTAGAGAGAGTGGTGCTCCAATCCAGGTTCTTTCAGCAATCCTAATAGGTGCCACCTACTTTATTTCTTTTGCATTTAATTTTTCATTTTTCTAACATTTATCTCATGTCCTTCGCTGCAGAATTATGTGGAGTATGTGGGCAAGAAAAGCACATTGTGGCTTTTAAACAGGGGATCTGCAAAAGCTCTTGATAAAGTTGTAGAGTTAGATGGTATTATATCTTTTCACTTTCTATTAGAGCTATTGAATCTTGCTAAAAGTCCCACTAAATATTTGAACTTTGCAGAAGAGAGGTGGGAAGTTTTAATAGTCAAAACAACAATTCATGACATTATGAACAAGATGATTTCGGGTTTGTACATTGTTTTCTCATTCTTTTCTTCTATTTCAACTTTTAATATTTAACCCCTATATTCAAACTAACATAAACCTGTGAAACTTCTTGGATATTGCACATTTGGCAACATTTACACATTTTGAATTGTTTGATCAAGAACCTATCATATTCAGCTATTTGCTGGCATTGTCTAGTATTTTGCAACATCCTTACCCTCACTATCACTGCCACCTTTTTTCTTTAACCCATGGAAGTTTGTCATGTTCTCTTCTGCAGGAAGTTCCAATTAACAACCCTGTATATCTCACTTTAGGTGCATCCTTTGGTTCAGCTGCAAAAGGAACTGGACTCAAGGCTCTTGAATTTGCTCTCTCTGTGTGTGATTCAGTTGAAATGTATGGTTTCACTGTGGACCACAGTTATAAAGAATGGTATTTGTGTCAACTTTCAAACTGATTTTTATCTCCATCTTCACAAGTCAATGATGTCCAGCTGATGAAGTAACTTTTTCTCTGTTATCTCAAGACCAGATATTTCTGAGAATCCTGCAAAGGTCACACTCCTTTGCATGGCAGGGCTTCTGCCCTTCCTTCCTATCCATTCTGGAACCTGGATTTAATTAAAGTTCTGTTACAGAATAATAGGAAAAGCTCCTATTTCTGTGACTGCTAGTAAGGAAAGATATGCGTACTAATGCTTATATTTTATAAGCGTATTATAAATAGTTTTGCTGTGGTTGTCTTTATTGACATTTTCCTTTTTCTTGTCATTTTAAGCTGATAAAAATTCATTCTCCTTTGCAACCTGATCGAAACCAAGTAGTGAAGTTTGTACTGAATCATGACACCATCAGGGCTGCGAGAATTGTATCAGAGAAATTGTTGAGGTAATAATGTTGATTATCATTCTTCGTTTTGTGCTGATCAAAAAAAAAAAAAATCATTCTTCGTTTTGTTAGAATGTCATTGACTAATTTAACAGGTAATATAAAATACTGTGCGACTTATTTTACACTATGATCTCACTTAGCTCTTTTATCATCCATAAAAAAAACACACAACACACCTGTTAATTAAGAGTTCATATGCTATACATTAACTTGTCTGTACTTTAATTTCATTTCACAATATTAGTTTCTGTTGTTGTATAAAGCATTTATAAATATATTGATGATGTCTACGGTTTTCTGAGCTTTCCCTTGCCATCAGCCTCATTTTGAAGATGACCTGCAATTCTATATTCTTGTAGTGAAATAGCAATTTTGTAAACCGTGAATTAAATTCTTCAGTACAGTGCATTTCTTCATATTTCTTTCAATCTTATGGCAGCCATGTCTGTTTTCACTGAAAGCCAAGTACCAAGATATCTACCAAATGCAATATTTTCTCTGCAGGAGGGTTGGAGCTGAATCCGCAGATCCACTTGCTGCTTGCTCTATAAAAGAGAAACAGGTTAAAAGGAATCCTACGGTTGTTTCAAGTCTCAGAACAGCTGCTGTTGATCATCTAAAATTTGTTAAAGATGCTACCCTGTATCCTCTGGATCACAGTCCTGGACATGGTCAGCTTTGCATGGTACCAGCGGATTGAATCCCATGGTAACTAAACTACACTTCATCTTCTTTCCTGGAGCTAATTGATCAAAACTTTGAAATTATTTCTCAATATAGATGACGCAATATGAAAGATGAACAAGTAGAGACCACTTAAAGTTTCTCAACATTGGCCACACATTGCATGAACATTAAATTTTAGAGGTGCAATGGGGAAGAGACTGTATCCTTTTTTGGGGAAAGTGGAGGAATGTTATGTTGGAAACGGATGTTTCTCTCATCCAGTACTGTTGATTCACCTCTGCTTGCATTGGTGTAAGGTATTTGCACTATCAATTTAAATATTTTATTTGTTAAATATTTTATTTCTTCCTTTTTAGTTCTATAATTTTCTTTATTTTTTCCCTTCAAATGAAACAATTAACAGTTTCTAGTTTATTATCGAATTTTAATAATTAATAAACGTTGAGTTTGCATTGCTTAGCTCTAAAAAACTATAAGTCTTGTTTAAATAGATCTTTTGCATAAATGTCAAACTATGAGTTGCATTTATTAATTTGTTGTCTGAATTATATCAAATTATAAAATATAAATTAAAAAAATTTCTTATCTTATTTTACAATTATATACTAATTGAACTATAAAATACTCTCTTTTTTTTTTAATGAAATTTATATAAAATAATTGTAACAAGTTTAAAATGGAAAAGACAAGCATATCAAATTTAAAATCTTATTAGTGAAAAGGCATTTGTCTTGACTTCAACTTTGACTCCAACGAAATATGTATCACAATTTTGGATTCATTACCCATGAAAAATCATCAAAAAAAGGAGAAGTCTAAAAATGGCTACCCTTTAGGTAGGGGGACACGTGGCAACAACCCAACAACGCAATTGACACTCCTATTTGAACTCAACTCTCTCTCCACACTTCCATATTTCCTCTCTTCATTTTCTCTTTTTCTACACTCTGCTCAAGGTTATCGTGCCTCTGCCTCTCCCTCTCCCTCTACCCTCGGCTTCCCCCTGCCCCTCTGTAGGACAGTCTCAGCCCAGGTCGTAAATGGCGGAGATACATCCATCAGAGGGCCAGGTAAACGGTGCTGGAGGACCCCTGGTGGTGGGTTCATTGGAGACCGTCGGATCGAAGCGCCAAAGGCGGCCTAGCGTTCGATTAGGTGACATTGGTGGCGACCAGTCCTATGATACCCATGTGCGGAGAGTGTCTGGCGCCTCCGCCAAGCAGTGGAAGCACCAAGCTGACCATTCTTTGAATCCCTCAGCCGGAGCGAAATCTTCAAAGACTCGCGTTTTAACCAATCTGAGCTCTGACTACAACAATGAAACCCTCGGTGAGGACAAAGAAGGTAACATCAAAAGCAACAGTAATTTAGATTGCGTTGCAATAGGTAGCTGGAGAGTCAAGGATACTAAAAAGTGGGGTTCCTCTGTTACGAAAAGGGTTCGATCCAATTGGGTGTCTAAAGTTGACGATAGTGGCGGTGGCGGTGGCCGAAACGGGAGTAATAATAGCAACAACATGGAAGTGGAGGATAAGTACAGTAGCGGTGAGGATGTTGATGATTTTGATAAGGATAATTCTGAAAGTCCCTTGAAAGAACAAAGTCCAATCCATTCATTAGCCCATTTGGCTATGGATGGTAATGAAAGAGAGGTGCTTTATCATGGGAACAATAGCCAGAGGTCAACTCGGGCAAGGGTTTTGGAAAACAGGGATCATCATGATGGTATGGAGCTATCTGGGCCATCTGATACTGACATGAGGAGGTGTGGAGAGGATGGGGTGAGAATATGGTTGAATGGTTTAGGGTTGGGGAGGTATGCGCCAGTTTTTGAGATTCATGAGGTGGATGATGAGGTATTGCCATTGTTGACCTTGGAGGATTTGAAGGATATGGGAATTAATGCTGTTGGTTCCAGGAGGAAGATGTTTTGTGCGATTCAAAAGCTGAGCAGCGGCTTCTCATGAGTCGTGAGCTTCTTTCTTTTTTCAACTTGTAGGTTTTTGAAGGAGAAAATTTTTCAGCCATGACAATGTAAGATTCATGTCTGAACTATTTTGAGCCTCTTCAATATTTGCTTATAATTTTCTCTTTTGGAGTAGAAGAAAGTAGGAATGGTTCTGGAATGAGTAGGATCTTTAATGCAATTTTTGGTGCATAATCCAATGGCTATTCGACCAGTTAGTGCTAACAATCTCTGATAACTTAAATGAATAAATGATGGAATTTTTAAAGTAAACTTCTTGACAAAAGAAAAATATTTCAAGCATATTCCTAAATTTTCCTCACTTTCAATTGTGAAATGGAAGCAACTCATATGGTGGTAATCTTAGCATAAAAATGTGGAAGATTAAATTCAAGCCATCAAACCATCACTTGAAGAGTGTCTCTTTATTCTGAACTTATATTTTATGTTTAGAAGGTATCTTGATTATATTCTATTTTGATTTTCTTTGCCTTAACAATGAATCTTTGAGATTATATGTATCCAGCTTAGGCAATCGAAATATTTTGCAAGATCATAGCTACCCTACTTCCTTATCCTTGGAAATTGTGCTTGAGGTCACTTATGATCTAAGTTTTCTTGTCTATAAATAGAATGCTAAGTAATGTTTAGTAGGCTTTGTTTATTATAACCATCTAAATCTTTTATGGCTTGCTGCTCCCAGATGACAGTCACTCTTAACTTCAAATACCTAATTGTATGGTTGAACTGTTTTATGTTTGGGAAGAGCGAGTGAATGGTTTGAAGTTTTTTCTGTGCTGGATCTGTTACTGTCATGAGTCTTTTTTGTTAGATGAGCCTCATTCTATCGTTGTTAGTGTCATTGACAGCCCATTTAGGTTGGTTAAGAGCTGCAATTATGTTTGGATTATCATGAATGAAATTTTATTGGAACTTTAATGGTGCAGAATGATTATGCTTTCAAAGCTTTCATCTTATTAGTGCTCTTTTTTCCCTTTTTGCTGCTGATGTAATTACGCATGTATATGCTTCTTTTATAAGACTTTATTGCAGGAGAGGAGAAATCTTATGGTAAAATGTTAGATCTTGAAACATGTCACATTGAAAGAGATTATATGTTAACCTTATAAATGGATTAACAATGTAGTAAGGTGGAATCCTTGTGGAGCCCCAAGTTCGTTAGGATTAATTCTCAATAGAGACTGGCAGAATTAACAATTTTAATATGCAAAGCTGTATGGTTTATTTTACAAACCTTGAGAATTTTGCATTCAATTGGTTTTAGTCATTGTTCTTAGCTTCTTATCTGATCATCGAATTGTATGTAAGATTTAGCTACTGGCCTTTTTGTATCTGTTGCATGCTGATTTTGGTAATGTCTTCCATAGCTGCGAACATGCTGCATTAGTTATGCTAGTTATAGAAGTGAATATACTTCTTTCTAAATCCTATTCGTTCTGTCTTAATGGGTTTTTTTTTTATTTTTTTATTTTTAATAGTATGTCTTAAGGTCCGAACCTCTGATAATTTTTCAAAAAGTTCCATGCTAGAACAAATGTGACATCATTAAGGAATAATTATCAATTATTTTATAGTCTTTGCGGCTTATAAAAACACTAACAAAATTGCCCCTTTATCCAGTACTTTGAATCAAATTCAGTTATTTAGATTTACAATCTGCAAAGAAAAGAGTTTAACTATAGATACGTAAATCAAAAGGATGATTTGATGAAACAAAAACGAATTACATTGTTATCTGTACAATAAATTACCAAACTTCCATGATACAGACGCTCGAAGCAAGTAGGCACCTAGGATACTGACGCTATGGATCACTACAAATTGGAAACTTCTGTGATTCTTAGAGAGTACAAAAATCAAATGCAGAAGGATGATAATTTAATTAAATATTTAGATCAAATATAAAGTTCACTCCTAGACACTATATAATGTATTTGAATCAGTTTTATGATCCCTTCACTACTCCAACTTGATCATTTCTTTCTCCTGCTGCTGCTTTTTAGGCTCTGCAGGAAAGTATTTTATGCCAACCAGGTCTCCGACTTGACTGATAACCTGTTAGAGAGAATAAAATTATAATTATTTTCTTCTGTGTCATGTAACCTCAGAAACAATAAACTCAAACGTCCATTTTAAATCTACATTAAAACAGATATATGGTGCAATGAAATCTAACAAAATGCATGCCTAGGTCATTCTAAAGTTAGTTATCATGTAGATTAGGATCAGTAAGCTAGATTCAAAACATATAGGTGATGTAGAACCAGAGAGAAATAGAAGCAAAGGATGAAGAGAATTAGAGAATTTAGGATTCGCAAAATTACCTCAACTCATCAAAACTAATTGTAATGTCATAACAAGAGTATTTATAGGGTACAAAATGCTAGTTCCCAACTAAATACAAAAATAATAATAAAGTTCCTGAAATTATTAAAGTTACTAAATAAGCCCAAGTACTAAACTAGTACTTAAACTTCCTCTGAAAATAACACTGCTTAAAGCACTTGCATTCTTGAGGCGGTGTGCCATCAATAGGTAATCAAAATATCACACTAGTTGAAGCAGTAAAATAAGAAAGGGCATACTCACATCAACTGGATAAAACATCACCTGACTAGTTTGGATGGCTTATTTGAGTCAGGTCTTTCCAAAATTGGTAATAAATGAGAAGAACATTTTATAATTACCTCCAATGCTTTAATAAGGTCTTCTCTAGTATGAGATGCGGATATGCAAATACGTGCCCTAGCCAAAAGTAATGGGGTAGCTGGGAAAGTGACTGTAACAACAGCAACCTGTGATAGCATATTTGATTTTGGTAAGTGGTACCACTCAGCAAGGACAAGAACTAGACAGCTATAAACAAGGAGAATATACAATGTAGAATGTGGATCCTCAATGTCAAAATGATTATGGACTCACATTCTGTTTGAGACACTCTCGAGAAAATGCAGGGATTTTTGCAGGGTTGTAAAGCATTATGGGCATTATAGGGGAATCATTATCTCCGAGAACTTCAAATCCCATCTTTTGCAGCTCTGACCTGAAAAAATTGCTATTCTCACGGATTCTTGCAAGTTTCTGAGCCCCTACATTGACAGATAATTGCCTTCGTTCATGATTATAGGAATCCAAATGGATGTCCAACTTAAAATGAACACAAAGTGAAAGTTCAATGGATTTTTACACAAGAAAAGATGTGAATTCAATCATTATACCTCTACTGGAACCATCTTCTCCAAGAATCACTTTTATGGCAGAAATAATTTGTTGTGCAGCAGCTGGTGATATTGATGTTGCATATAGATGAGCTGGACATGTATACTTAAGATATTGTATAAGCTCCTGAAAATAAAATTAAAAGGAAGTTTGGACTTGATTTGAGTGTTTATAGGCATGATGTAGAGAACCAAGCTTAAATAGTGTGTCTCAGTGGAGCCAAAATATTTCTTCCTTACAATTTTTTTTTCTTTTCAACAGCCAAAGAAATTTCAAAAGATAATAGGAGAGCTGCAAAAATAACAAACCTTTGATCCTGCAATATAACCACCACATGACCCAAATGATTTTGTGAAAGTTCCCATCATAATGTCCACGTCAGCAGTGTCAACTCCTAAGAGTTCACATACACCTCTTCCTGTTTTTCCAACTGCTCCAATACTGTGAGCCTCGTCCAAATAAACATATGCCTGTAACAAATGGAATGAGAATACAAAACAAAATCTTAGATTACAGGACCATTGTTGAGATTCAATAAGAGAAGCTGTAGAAATCTAAAAGGTAGGGAGTAGCACAAAATATATATGCAGCAGTTATAAGTACAACGCTGGGTACAACCAATCTGCCTTGACTTCTTAATGGTGAAAAAAATCTATAAAATAAGCCGGATATGAAAAATGAAGTTTCAATTAAGACAGAGCTATCTGCCTCATTAGTCATCAACCCAGTTCAAGAAAAAAGAATGATGCAAGTGTGAATTATCATGATAGTTGCATCACCTTGTATTTCTTGCAAACAGAAACAATCTCTGGGAGTCGACATATTTCACCCTCCATGCTATAAATACCTTCCACAACAACAATTATCTTCTTCCATGGTCTATGTGTCCTTGGTTGTCCCTCAGCAATTTGTTCTCTTAGAACTTTCTCCAGATGAGATGGTGCTGAAAGAAATTTTGCCAAGAGTGAAATATTTACACAAGGATGCTGATTTGTTTCATAACATAAATTAAGCTCCAAACATGGCAAACAACTTACTATTATGTTGAAAAACCCGAATTGTAGCTCCTGAGCCTCGAGCACCATTGACAATTGAGTTGTGGTTTAATGAATCACTAATTATCAACCCTCCCTGTGGATATATCCAAAGAAAAAATAGGTCTGCAATAATTACAAATGTGGAATGCAATGAATAAAGAAAAGGTTGAACATGAACCTCAAGATAAATTCATACTAAGTATAAATACATGCCTTTCCAATCAGGACAGGAAGGATAGCTGAGTTAGTAACATAACCCATGCCAAAGGCAATAGCAGCTGGCTTCCCAACATAATTTGCAACACATTCCTCCAGTTCTGTATGAACTGTTGTAGTTCCTGGTGGATTTGAAAAACAAAAAGAAAAGGAAAAGGAAAGTAAATGCATCAAGGGATTTAATATGCCTGATTCCTCTGATGGCTAACCTAGAGAAACAGCAAGCAGAATGAAAAATGTACCTCCATCGACACGAGAACTACAGGTACTTGCCGAAAATCTCTTTAATGAATCAATCGCCCGTGGTGTGCAATATTCATCTGATGCAGCGAAGCCAAGATAGTTGTATGATCCCAAGTTAAGACATCTAGTTCTCTTCTCAGTACGTCTGCAAGACAAGAAATTTAACCAACAAAGGTTTACGATTTTAACTTTTAGAAGTCAAAACATTTTAACTTAAAATACATTTGTTGCACTCCTCTAAGATGTCAAAGAATAGTATAATTATACAATAAACCAAGGTCCAGGGTCAATTTAAGCTACAGTTTGCTGAAAACATAACAGAGGACTCACTTCAATGTTTTATTATTGTCATTAGAATAGCGTTCAACCACATCAAACCAAGCATCAGGTGCGCTTGATATTGGTCGTCCAAAACAATCCTAAAGAAATGAAAGTTCAAGAAATGATTAACTCAACACCACGACAAGGCCAGTCATATTAGGAAAAATATGGTGCAACCATAAATAAAAAAAAAAAGAGAAACCCATTTTTAACTTGTTCTATAATGCTTAAAGTTCATACTTGCCCACTAAATTATTGCCCAGAAGATAGGACCTAAGTTGCTGAATCTCATTTTTTTTTGCATATACATAATAAACTGAACTGCTTCAAATCAAATTAATCATCAAACTCCCTTCATAGGATAGTAATAAAGCATTCTGCAAGTGAATTCGGAAGACGAGAAATAAATAAAATAAGGATTCACAAGAAAATACCTGAATGCGAAGGTATAAGCGCCGAGTATAGAAATCCTCAAAGTCTAAACAGATCGGTGCATACCCCTACAAGATCACAAACATACATTTATCACGCCATCAAAACCTAAACATGGATAAATTCAGACATATACAAATGGAAACCTGAAGATTGTTAGTACGCCACCAATCGAAGATCTTCCTGAAGAAATCGCGAAATTGGCCGAACGCGAAGAGCAATCCATAGCTGAAATGCGTGGTTAATGCGGTCAAATACGGAATCTTAATCATTTCTACTCTCCTTTCCAAGGATTTAATGGAAGAAAATTCTGGAACTGGTAATCAGGAATCGGAAGAATAGGGGAGAGGAGGAAATAATCGGTGATTGGAAATCTCTGAGGATGGAGGGAGAAAAATCGCGGCAAGCGACAGTGCGTCTTTGTCCAACTAAAATGTCAAATGGGCTTAGGTGGCCTTACGCC